>JAGTXK010000076.1:0-386843 GCA_019096195.1 Boletus sp. NGJ
GTTTCATGATGTCCGAGTCTCAGTGTGTGTTGCCCGAAGCATCTGGTTGACATGATTGGTGTGTTTGGCCTGTCGTCTGCATGGGGTGAATTCTGGCAACCCATGTATATTGACTGCTCGCCAAGTCAGTGTTGCTTCCAACACTTGTGGTACATAGACTACTTGCTGTCGTTGGTGTATTCAGCCTGACCTTCGACAGACCTCAGACAAAATAACAACGGAACCCGTAACGTGAGGTTATCTAATTACTCGGCTCACGGAGAGTAGGACATATGCCGAAAGTCCGCCGAGGAACCTGGCCTGGACCCATTAGGAACCTAACTCTCAGTAAGCCTCAGCAGAACCTTTATGACAACTGGCCGTGTAACTGTGATGTGGGCTAGCAGCTGGTCATGTGGACTCCAAACTGTTACTGGAACATCATGAGACCTCAGTTTATAGCAGATTCCCGGCATGTCCACCACCGCATTTTCGGAGTTGTCTCGTGCCGCTCTAGACACCTTGGCGCATTAGAACGTGCGCATTACTCTCCTAATAAGTCATTATTATTAACGTGCAATGTTATGGTGCAATCACGCTAATCCGATTGGATCCGTGACGACTAAAGACGCGAAATTATCAGCGCCGCTGGCTCATCGCCATCCGGCATTGGAAGCAAAACTCATTGACGTCGTCTATCGAGCGTTGTATCTCGTCACCAAAGTTCTGGTTTCATCGCGATCATTATCTGTTTTCCACGGACATCCCGATAAACACCTACCTTGGTACAATTCGGATGTCTACAATTGGGAGGATGCCGGTAGCTGCGTTCACAACGCGCCGAGTCACAATCCATGATCGCTACGACGAGGTGTCGTTGGAAGTGCTACCTTGGTTTAGCACTCCTGCATGGAGGATGAGATGGATCATCACCGTACACCACATTTTAGCCAACGGGTTCCTTCTCTGTAAATCGGTTCTTAGTTTCACTCAATGGTGGCGACAATGGTTCTCACGCTACTTGTCTGCACATCGTTGATATGGGGAGGTGTGGGTAGGTGTAGAGGGGAACTAAGGTGGGGGATAGTGTACTCAGCCGCCCGGCTTTATAGGCTTCGAGAACCGGGAAGCCAATAAGCATGTCGAAAACAATATGCAACCGTCCTTATTCGTCCTAGCAAACTTTCTAGGCATGCGATCATTATGAGGGTCCCACACGCCAACTTGCTGTATTCCGTGGCGCCTCCAAGTCATCGGCAGCAAAGGATGCACGTTGCTCTTCATAGTCCTCATAACTCAAAATATTCATCTTGTTTTGTCATGTGGCCAAATCGGACGCCCTTTATCAGTACAAGTCAGAACGCTGATCTGGAACGTCCTGACTATAAGCAGCTACCCTGAGCATTCGGAACAAAGATAGTTGAGAACCCTGACCTAGTGCTACCACGTCATCGTATATCGGATCCATCGGCTGTCCCGTAGCCTCCATTCGGGAGCTTGTTCGGTACCATATTGAATTGCAAGACGCGGTAGCGCATTCGAAATACAGGTCAATGTATGCCAGTGTCAGAACACCATGATCCGTAAGTTCTTTTGTTCGTACTAGGTCGAGTTTTTTTTTCTCAGCACGATGGCGTAAATCATTAATGTCCATGTAAGCGCCCGCAACCAGGGGAGATGAATCATTTTATTCGATGAATCTTTGAGGCCATCCTCTCTATCTCACGGGCTGCGAGGTTACTGCGAGCTGCCAAACATAAGAGGAGCAGGAACTCCTTACGATATCGATGTGACAGATAGAGGGGCGGCCGTGCGTGGCCAAGTGAAGAACGTGCTTGAACCATCTAACTTTGGGGTATTGCCAATGCTACTACACCGGGCCCGTCCTTTCTCCGCCATTTTCAGGCTGTGCACAGTGCACACTGCCCAGCTACGAAAATTCTGTCAGTGAGTTTCCTGTCAGCTGCTGATCACACATGTTTTTTAGCTCATTGTGGGGAATATAACGTTTAGTGTCGTGTACACGCCAATCTGCTCTTCAAGGGCCTCGTGACTTGTCAGGTACGCCTGCCTGGTAGTGCGTGTGCCTGGTGGAGCTTACCATGTACCATTTAAACAGATGAGGCGTCGCCGCATGCGCAATCTATTGTGCACTCGTGATAACGATAGCGCTGCTCCGATGCGGGCCTTCGAGTGCGTGCGGTCAACACTCCCCAGCGCGCTGAACTTCTAGTGAGAATGCTGTGTGAAACAAGTTATTAGTATACACACTTACGGCGGTTGGCATTGCATTGTTGTCAAGTCGATACATGAAGAGACATCATAATCAATCAGGTTCTGTGACATGACGCCGAAACTCCGGCCACAGAAATCATGATTCGGAACGGAATTGAACAGTGCGGGGAAAGCGAGGCGTGCATGCCATAAATCCCTTGGCACGTACCAAGGGGGGTCCTCGGCCAGTTTCACTATGTGGGTGCTGTGGACCACAGGTTTCCCCAGCCTGCCAGTGCCCTCCGGGACAGACATGAGGGGGACGCGTGGTAACGAGGTTTGCGGAGTGGTGTGGTTGTCACGGCGTGCCGCAATATTCCTGCCACAAATCTGAATGATCGAATTAGGAAATCTCGACATGAAATATGACTGCGGCCGAGCTGCAGGACGGTTGTTGGTCTGTGGCGTTGGCTTACTGTATGGGTTTAGCCAGGGTGTACTTCTGAGATGACTGACGTGAGTGTGCAGAAACGGGACTCTGATGCTCCAACTACTTCATCATGCCAGCGATAGGTGACACGAACAGATATTGGTCTTGAACGACTCACCAGACCGCCGGTGTCCCCACCCGAGCTGCGTTGGATGATAATTTACCCACAGTTCATATGCAACACGCTAGACATTGTCATTGATATCAATAATTTCCGATGAGAGCCATCGACATTTCCAGTCTGCCAGGAAGATGGTCGGAGTTGCGTTACAAGTGGATCGGCAAATGCCGTGGACTACCTCTTGGGTAACTTGCACCAAATGGATTAATTTCGAGTTCTGAGCATGCGGATTCAATGATCTTAACCACGTCCATTCCGGTCATCTGTGAAACCACTCCACTGCCCTATTGATTAGGACATCCGTTTCTACTTCCATTGGCGGGCGGAGATATCTTTCTTGACAGGCTACAGCTACAGCCCCTGCGTGACCGGGAATCGCAGGGAAATATCGGAAACGCCAGGAATATCACAGAGCATTCCGACACACGCATACAGGTCCAATCTTCGGTGGTTTTGACGAGGAAAATGTCTATCCCAAGATTCACCGTTTCTCTATCGGAGGCTGTTGAAGGAGAATCGCGTTGCGCGAAGCGCGTTATCGTCCATACAGACAGTCTGAAAGCCATCAAGTTGTGTTCTGGTGATGTGATTGCCTTATCGCAGGGAGATAATGGTAGTGCGAAAAAGGTAAGAAACGGCGGGACTGGAAGTCCGTTGCCTACCACCATGGTATTTTCGAAAGACTTATTTTCCCTTGGATGACAGGACTTCGCAGTTGGGGTCCTGTGGCCGTCTATAGCCGTTTCACAGAATGGTAAGTATCATGGCGTACAATGGTCATGTCATTGGGTGGCTAAACTTGATCCTGTACTCGTGGGTTTTTCTTCCTCCAGTTATCTTGTTATCTCCTTCGCTGTTCCTCACGGCGCGCCTTGAGGAAGGTGACCCGGTCAGAATTTTTCCCTTGCATGGAAAAGCCATCAATAAGGACAACTCGTTCCTGCCATCATTGCGTGATGCCCAAGAAGCCGGATACATTCGTCTGCGGGAAATTTCCAGAGGGCCAACAAAGTGTGCTCAGGGCGACACTCTTGGCTCTGGGAAACGCAGAGATTGGCTTGCAATATTGCTACGGGAACATCTTGGTAAGTGCAGCACCGCTGCATCTACCGCTACTGTGCATCGTTGTGGCTGGCATGCTAATCTATTTCAAATTAATTTAGTTGGGCTCAAATTTATCACATCTTCCCAGATTGTGGAAGTTTTATATGAAGGTCGACCTCGAAGATTTTCTATCCATTCCATTTCAGTACATCCTCCCGAGATAGGTGACCTCGTCAGCTCCATTACCGAAGAAGTCAAGTCGCTCTCCTTCCATTCCCAGCCCCATTTGTGGACAGCAGGCTGGGATACATCTGTCTGCATCCTGGAAAATGGCATAGATCATCAGGTCAACTATCCTCACAAGGTAGGCTATCATGGGATCTTCCAGACTTGGGAGTCCGAATATGATACACATGCATGCTTCTCCAGCCAGATATTGAGACTCTTGAGCAAATAACACCATCTGATGCCTACGCCACGGTCGGAGGGCTTAACAAAACGATTGCGGAGATACGCGATTTAATCGAGATTCCTCTTACAAGACCAGAGTTGTTTGCGCATTTTGGTCAGTCATTCCTCGGAAATGCTCATGATTCGGCTTACGCTCTGCGTGCTTATCTAGGTTTAAAACCACCACGGGGTATCTTGCTCCACGGTCTCCCCGGAACAGGCAAAACGCATCTGGCACGTGCCATAGCTGCGTCTACGAGGTCTTCTGTCATTATTATCAATGGACCGGAATTATCGTCGGCATATCATGGAGAGACTGAAGCGCGACTCCGAGAGGTGTTTCGAAATGCGCGTGCAAAAAGCCCGTGTATCGTTGTTTTGGATGAGATCGATGCACTGGTCCCACGACGCGAGGAGACCGCCGGTGGAGAGGTTGAAAAGAGGGTGGTCGCGACTTTGCTCACAATAATGGACGGAATGGAAGATGAAGCGACCAGTGGCACCATCGAAAGGGTTGTGGTTATCGGAACCACGAATCGGCCGAATGCAATCGACCCCGCCCTCCGACGACCTGGAAGATTCGACAGAGAGTTCGAGATAGGTAAGCCATCAACAATTTGCATCATATGGTTAATGAAATTGATATTCTTTTTTTTTTTGCTTCCGTGCTATGTCAGGTGTACCGGATGCTGATGCACGTTGTGCTATCTTGGAGGTTCTACTCGCTAAAACTCCCCATTCCATATCACAGACCGACCTCCGTGCTCTCGCGGGTCGTGCGCACGGGTATGTTGGGGCCGACTTGAGCGCAGTCGTTCGCGAAGCCGGTACACTTGCAATCAAGCGATGGGTGAATGCAAATGCGTCGTTGGGTTCTATCGCAGCAGGGATCACTCCTTCTCTGTATCTCACCATTGCAGACCTCTCTGATGCCTTGCCAAACGTTCGCCCGTCTGCCATGCGATCTGTCTTCCTGGATACACCACCCGTAAGGTACTCTGATGTTGGCGGTCAAGCGACCGCTATACAGAAACTGCGTGAAGCCGTCGAGTGGCCGTTGCTTCATCCTGAGGCTTTCGAGAGGCTAGGTGTACGACCACCCAAGGGACTTCTCCTCTACGGACCACCTGGTTGTAGTAAGACAGTCCTTGCACGTGCTTGTGCAACAGAGAGCGGTGTCAACTTCGTGGCCGTGAAGGGACCTGAGGCAGGTGATCAGATTATCCTCTCGTGCGACACCTCACCTCTTCTTCAGCTCCTGAGCAAGTATGTCGGTGAATCCGAGAGAGCAGTGCGTGAGATATTTAGGAAAGCTCGTGCAGCATCGCCATCCATCATATTTTTTGTTTGTCCCTTTTCCGCATACACGTTACATGACTGTTGACCATTGTGGTAGGATGAGATCGACGCACTCGGCACTTCTCGATCCGACTCGGAGGGTGTGTCGTCTCACGAGGGCGTGCTTACAAGCTTGTTGAACGAGATGGATGGCGTGCAAGAACTGATAGGCGTCACCATCATTGCGGCTACCAACAGACCTGATGTCATGGTAAGATTACCACTCAGCATAAATTTGTGATCATTTCTTGATGCTTGTTCCTTTTTCAAGGATTCTGCGTTGATGCGACCCGGTCGCCTCGATCGTATCCTGTTCATTGGCCCACCAAACCAAGAGGGCAGGGAAGAGATCCTTCGTATTCGAACCAAGAAGATGAGCGTTGAACCTGAGTTCGACGTTACCAAAATCGCTGCTATGGTTCGTATAGTTTGGTACGGGCATATGCATTCTGACCTAAACTACCCAGACGGATGGTTGTAGTGGGGCGGAAATTACGGCGCTCTGTCAAGAAGCTGCGCTGTTGACGATGCAAAAAGACATCCATGCACCGCATGTAAGACAATGTATCGTTCTCTGATAATTCGTAGATCTTCTGATCACATTTTGTCAGGTGCCGCAGAGCGCTTTCGAGGAAGCTGCAAGGTCGATTCGAAAGCAAATTACGCCCGAGGTGATGAACAAGTATCATGATTGGAGTGAAAGGTATGGATTGAAAAGTGTGTGAGGCTTTAGACGAGTCGTCGAGTTATCTGTGGGCTGTTTGCATTCTCCGATTGTTTATGCATGCTTGTTTCAAGGAACTATCCATGACTGATCCACCTGACGAGGGCTCCACATCTGCCATTACGGCTTGTGGTACATGGGTTGTCATCGAACCTGGTGCACCGGGATCGCTGCAAAGAATCGTGGTTACTTTACTTCCTTTGTCTTTATTTTCCGGTCAGTTTCTTTGTTGTATTAGGGTATGCACGAAGTCCATGTATGTAAATGATGAATGTAAATGATGATCGACTCTGTCGCAGTCCTCGAAGCCGACTTGTAAGGTTCTCAAACTTGACATGCGTCCATAGGGTGCAGTACATCAGAGATCGACCCGTTCACTAACATTATGGGCATTTCACGACACGTACGAGTTTGGAGCAGCCTGTATGGGCCACTCGACGGAGTTTGGTCCCTGTAAAGCGGCGACGGCGTCCGACACAAGTTTGTCCGAAAGTTTATGTATATGCCTCGCCAAGCATATAACATGACTGGGCACCCCTCATTTATCCACCCCACCCTCCCAGCCCTCCTCATTTCCAGTGCTATCATGTGCACCAACATCGAGCGCGTCATCAATGACGTTGTTCTCTCGAACAAGGACATTACGCTCGAAAATGCCCTCCATGCTTACCTTTGAGAAGCAGGATTCGACGAGATGTCTCCTGACGCACTCGTCGCGTTCGAACACGCATTGGACAAGTGTTCGACGCGCCGTGACAAGTCCCGCGCCGTCTTCGTGAATGGATCACCCAAGAATATTGGTCTAATAAACCTGCCACGTTAGCCGACACCTGTTGCGCTTACTGCGATGCGTGTGCTCGTCAATTGTTGAACCTCGGAGCTGAGGCGAAGGGACGTGGGTACGAACGTCAGGAGGAGGAGGAGGAGAAAACGCTGAAGCGTCCTTGTAGGTCTCTTTGTAAGACAGTCCTGATGGGGGTTATTAATGTCGATGATCCGTTGGTGAAGTCAAGGAAGAAAGGGCGTCGCGTCTGCGCGAAGCGGTATGTCGTGACTGCACTCTTCGATCCTTCTGCACCATCCACCAGCACCATAATGCTTTGATTATCCCGCCGCCTTACACTGGATTTGTGGCTGTTTCTGCATGTTTCATGCTACAGCTGTTGGTGGATAGTTGGATAAGCACTTCACTTCTTGCCTTCTTCATTAGTAGTCCAATTTCTTTCCGTTGAATGCGTTACTATTCTGTAGTAGGTCTCTTGTATTTGATGAAACGTAGTTGTATGTTGTGGCACTGGGAAGTACCGGGACGAAGCTCACCCGGAAAAAGCCGATGTGGCAAAGTAGCGAGAACCATCTGTTATTTTTGCTTTTTTAACCTAGACCCAGTCAATTGGCTTGTCGAGGAAACTTTCATACCTTCGATGTAGCCTCATTCCCTGGGCATATAAATTTTCATTCTCGTACGAGTGGAACTCTTTACCTTTCCCCGATTTTATGTCAACGGGAGGTTTGCACTGCACTGCGAGGCTGAAACATTTTTTTTCCGACTAATGGTTGCATGCCCTAGCCTCGTGATAACGTATGTATGTGCTCTGCAGACAATTCGGGTGGCAGCTAACCGAGTTTATAGTCATAAGATTTGTACTCAAGCTGGCCTCGGCCGACCGTGCTTTACGCCCAAGCTTCGCCATATAATTACCGTTATCTCGATTATTTAAACCCAACAGGACGATATAAATACCACATCATCTGGGCCGATCTGAGGTGAATGATCATTGAAGATCGTTTCCATCCTGAATTTCATGCTGAAATGTTCTTGGTTCGCTTCAGTGGCAGTCCACGACGATAATTTTGGGGTTGTGGCCGACGGGGGCAGGTCATGACCCTGATGGGCCGATTTGTTGGCGAGTCAGCTGCAGGTAATGCATGTCATATCGAGGCGGGGAAAAAGTGTTCCTCGGAAGATATTTCATGCGCAGATGCTCGAAGTCTAAATTTACCTGAGGACTCTCGGTGCGGCTCTCCGAAGGAAGTGTAGTACTCCTATGGTTGGTCACCTCTTTGACTTAGGCGCCTCGCTACTGCTCATTGTTCTTGTAAGTGCAAATACTATCTGCTGCAACCTGTCCACGTTGCTGGTATCCCCTTGTTGGTACAGTTCGAGGATGTGCCGGCCCTGATTTTCCTATTGAATGGCAACGGTAGCTTGGATGGGAGCTAGATCGGCGATTGGCGGCCGAACTAACTTCCACTCAAGTGCTCGTAGCCTCTGACTAATCTGCCGTTCCATCCACCACGGAGACATGCCTCGCTTGTGAGACCGGGCCACGGCTTTTTAAGAGCTGGGTGTCTCCAACTCCGACCTTGATGTTCCCATTTTGACGACGTTCACGAATCATGACCCACGTTCCCGACAGCCAAAACACAATGACGACCCCGGCTTACGCCGTTCCCATGAGCGGGGATACATCCTTTTGCGCGACGCCCACGCCGACCCCTTTAACGCCTCCCGAAGATGTAATCAAACTTGACATCGAACATGCAATCGTGGAAGATGATCCGCGGATTTGGTCGAATACCAGGAAGGTCGGTTTGTTATTCAGGCCATGGACGCCAACTCGGTTAACACCAAGCAATCGAAGAATGTGATTTTGGTCATCATTTCGGGGGCTTCTATGATTGCAGGTTTATGCGCCAACATTCAGAATCGTGGGTGATTGTTTTCCTCGAGGGAGAATCAAGGCTTACCCGACAAAACACTAGCTGCAAATTCTCAGATCGAACGCCAATTACACGCGACCGCCTCGGAAATTAGTTTGAGCATATCCCTGTTCATCCTTGTCCAGGGTAACTTTCCTCTTGTGTGGAGTGCGGTCAGCGAGATCAAAGGGAGGAAAGTATGCAATGTTTTCATGTCAAGGTCGACGTGTGTATACTGATATGTTGTTCTTGTCAGCTCGTCTACTTACTCTCCGTTATATTGTTTACAGTGGGCTCTGTCATCGTGGCAATTTCGAAGACCATAGATCTTGTCATTGGCATGCGAGTGGTTCAGGCAGCTGGGTAGGCTCTTTCATTTATGCTCTGTTCTTCGATCTCCTAATTCATTCGCTTAGCTCGAGCGCTGTGATTGCCATCGGCGCTGCAACACTCGCAGACATTTATGAACCGCATCAGCGAGGGACCATGATGGGCGTTTACTACTCTGCACCACTTTTGGGTCCTTCCATCGGGCCTCTCCTTGGTGGTGGGCTCACGCAAGGATTGACTTGGCGTGCGGTGTTTTGGTTTCTGGCGATATGGGGAGGCATGATATTTTCGGCGTTCTTGTTCCTGTTCAAGGATACGTTCAGGATGGAACGGAGTTTGACGTACCAAAATGTCCTGAAGAAACGTACACAGGAACGCAAGCTCGGGCAAGAAAAGGGTGCCGCACGAGAACGACCTGTGAGTGAGAAGAAGACATCAGAAGATGGAACTTCTGGAGTACAAACACCGAAATGTGACGTGGTCGCCTCGGCACTCGGTATGAAAGAAGTCAAGTTATCGATCGCGGACGTTAATCCATTCCCTCCCTACTTACGAATTCTAACCCGTAAAAATAATCTCGCTATTCTGATACCTTCTGGTGAGTGCTCAACATTCATCTCGACAATTCTGATCTGGTGTTCTTGTAGGACTTCTGTTCGCGTTTAGTTTCAGTATTTCATACACCTGTGCACGAACGTTATCGCTCTATTATGGTTATGATGCCATGACAACTGGACTGGTGTCACTCGCCTATGGAGTCGGTCTGTACATTGATGTCTCGAACACGTAATATCGCTCACTCCGGTATTTGGCTCTCCTGTAGGGAGCATGGTAGGGAGTATATTGGGCGGACGATGGTCTGACAGGACACTTGTTCGGCTCAAGGCTGCAAATGGCGGGGTCAGCTACCCAGAGGTAAGGCTACTCGGACGTGCATTTGTCAATTATCTGAATGGTGGTATGACAGATGAGACTAGAAAGGCTTCGTTCGAGCAGTCTCAACTCTCCATCCCTCGTTACTCCCCCACATGACCACCTCCAGCCATCTACTTTTCGAGTGGGAAGTCGACATTTCCAACGCCGCGGCCGCGCCTTTCATCACCGACACTTCTATCTGCCTTCCTCCCCGAACCCCATCCCTATGAAACGGTCCGCCCATTTGTCCGAATGCATCCGTTCCCAAATCGCCCGCGCGGAAGAGTTTGTCCGAGACCCCAACCGATCTCCTCTGGCTCGATGACTTGACCGTCCGGTCGTCAGAACAAATGGGCAGTTGCACGTGCGAAAGCCACGGATTTACGTTTATTCGTGGAGCCTTCGCTGCAGGATTACTCCCTTCACAACCGCTTCCAGCTACGTTCGCCCTCTCGAGAGATAACCATACTAGTCAAGCGCAGTATCTGGCCTCGATTACGTTGCTCCCGTGACACGCTTTCCGAGGTCGTTGTGTACCGACAATGGGGAAGAAAGATTTGGGGCTGGGTTGGATTGAAGCAGACACTTGAGTATCCAGCCCATTCCCTAGCGCCTCCTCTGTCTTCCCGCACGTCGGCTTTCAACGTCGCTTTGACCGTAGCATGCGACTGTATGTGCGAAGATAGATGCCCCTTATTGGTGCTATGTGCAATCTATGCACTGCACTGCATCGATACCCGCGCCTCCACTGTCTATCGTCACCTTCCCTGGTAGCGCATGGTGCTTCGGAACGACTCAAAATATCCAACGTAAACACTTCGCATATATGCTTCGTATTCTGTGCCGGGAGGTGTACGCACAAATGAGCCCCTTCGAAGGAAAAAAAAAAAAGGTACGTGAAAATCAAATCACCGCGACGAAGTGGCTCATCCATGCGTATAATGACCATATCCCGGAAGTATCCATTAATTAATTCCGCTTTTCACGCTTGATTTGCCGGTCTGTCGCGCACTTTCCTTTGACATGCAGTGACGATCATGTTGACAGAATGACAGTCATTCAAAGTAAGTTCCATGTCATTGGACAGCCAGCGGTGATTCCGTATTCCACCTCGTTTACGGTCGCTAAAAGCGTACGTATACATTCGACTTTTCTCTCCTCTTCATGTACCCTTGCCTATCCTCCTCCATGGCCCCCAGAAACGCGCCCGTGACGTCCCCAAACAAGACGATCCAAGATGGGCAGAGGTGAGACTTTGTTTTGGTAGCGGGAGTACCACATCCTGCGACAGTATCAAGGTAACCCCGTCGAACGAAGGCGGTCGAGCAAGACAAACAATAAGGCGAGAAACGGGGCTTACACTGGCGTCATCAGTGAGACGCATATCAACGTGTTCGAGTTCGGACCTAATCCTGTCCCCATACGTCACTCAAGACGACTTTCTCGGTCATGAGCTTGGTAAAGCGTACTGTGTCCGTATTCCCATCTCCGACGCCATGATAGACAGAACAGATTCAGATTCTTCCGTGATACATACAACCACCAACGATACCGTACATTGAAGAAAACAGACACAACCAAGCCAAGAATGCGAATCTAATACCAAGTAATCGTACATCATCAATCATCATCTTGAATTCATCCATCCGAACGCGTATACCGGCAAGGGAGACGGCCGTAGACGAGATCTTCTAACATGCACCGACCAAGTTCCAGGCACCAGAGACTCCTTGAGTGTTGCAGTGCATGCGCGCATGAGGATTACCACAGCTCAGCGAGAGCAAAACCAAACGCAGCTTACCTCCCGGTACCTCATCCTGGTTCCACTGGTTTGCAGTCCAGAGATCGCCACTGGAAGAAAAAGGTCGTATCAACATCCGACCCAATCCATCCCGAGACGGGGGCGTGGGGTATCTTGACTCACTTGTAGGTGCATTGGTTCCCGCTGACGTACTATATGGGATGGAAAATTTGAGTACACGAAGGGCCTGGTATGATAGGTCGCGTGGAGTGACTTACGGCGACGTTGTTGACCCATGCAGAGACGCCAGTACAGCTCGACGTTGATGTGGCCGTGGGCGACGCGGTTGTCGTCGTGGTCGTGGTCGTGGTCGAGGTTGCGGTCGTTGAGGTCGAGGTCGTCGAAGTCGTGGTCGAGGTCGGCGATGGGGAACTGGTGACAGGCCACGTGTTCCCTCGGACGGTCTCAATCCACGTCGAGGTCGCATCAGGATACTACGTACACCAGATTCAACCTTCGTTTCGGGCACAACAAATGTAACACAACACGACGCACCTGCCACACCATCACACCAGCATCTGTCACGTTGCTGCGCGTGAGTTTGCGGCTCTCTTCAGATGGAAGAGCGGTCGGAAGACTTACCCCATCCACTGGTAGCAGCTTGAGAGACACACGTTGCGAGCGTCGAGGGGTCTATGTATCCGTTGCTTGCGTCCGAGGTTGTGCCTGGTTTCCCGATCACGAGTTTGTCGAGAGTGACACCATTGGCAGAGATCTGGAAGAGGGCAGTTTCGGGCCAGGTAGACGAAGAGGCCGTCAAGAGGCCAGCGCACGTGGTGTACTCCGTGGCTCCCTCTGTCGACCGAGTATAAGTGGTTTTCAGTATATCAAGTTCGGGGTCATTTAGCTCGATCACTCACGGTTATAGAACTGTGTCATTTCATCAATGAATCAATGATCGTCCATGAAATGAATTATTGAACATACTTGGACATTGTACTGAAAAACCGATCAGCGGAAACCCACAGGATATCGAATGTCATTTACTCACCCAGTCGATCATAGATCCCACGCTTTTATCGACCGCTAGGTATCCTCCTCCGCTCCATATAGTGGGAGAGAACCTTGTTTCAATTCAGTTCACCAATTATTTATAATTCGATTGCACTCACCATGGCGCGACAGCTACGAGGTACACGTCAGACCTTGTCGAACTAAATGCAACCACAGACGACTCACGGGCATGAGTCAGAATATACTGTCCCTGGGGAAGCTGCGTGCGGAGCTGCTGGGTGAAACTAATGAGCCAGGTCTCCGCAGAGCCACCTCCACTGTTAAACGCAGTAAAGTCCTAATCCCCAACGTCTTCGTAAGTTACCGTCACATCGTCAATAAAAAAAATCACTCAGGCAGCACCTCATAGTCGACGTCAATACCCTGAAAGCTATATTGGATCACCCAGGCAGCCATGGTGTTTGCCGTGGTCACAGCATCGTACCCCGACGAGGTCGGCGTCTCAGTGGACCCGAATGCAGAAACGATCAGCGAGATTCCAGCGGCGTTATACTCTGACAGGTAGGAGGAACGCTGGCTGGACGTCAGCCCCTCCCAATTCTGAGCCTCGTCGACTGCACCAGAGGCCAACAAAAAGGTGAGGGCACTGCAAATAAGTTAGTCGCGCTACAAAACGCTATCCAATAAATACTTGCAAAACATTGTATCCCTTGGGTGAGTGACCATCAGATCGGGGAACTCGGCGGGGGACGGACAATTCTCGCTTACAGTGAGGTCGGAAGAACTGGGTAACGGATTGAGCCATTTGTCATTGTAGGCCACGAAATAAGGCGGAGCTGGTGTAGTCCTCTTTAAAAAACCACGAGCAGAGGGACTGAGACGTTCAAGCTTTTCCGCTAATGGAACAGCATAGAGCGATCCAAACAAGGAAGAGAGAACCGCAAATATGGTCACGCCAGAGCGAAAGGAGACCATGGCACTGAAAGAAGAGAGAGGTAGGTGCGCAAACGAGCTGCAAGGGTAGCTGTTCGTCGCAGGGCATTAAATATCACAGCCCAAGCTGATATCGGTCCGTCCGCCTCATGGAAAACAGGAACGGTGTGAAGATGAGGTATGGAGGTCATACCACGGGACCCCCTCTTGGACTAGGTACAATCGCAATGGGACGATGCTGGCAAGGTGAATACATCGAGACAATGCGGTCGCGGAAGCAGGCCGCTGAGTGGCTGGAAATACCGATTGGTCAACAACAACCCAATAATACTTCGGAGTAGACACTCACTATCAAGAGAAGATACTGATGCCGTGTGGTAGGAATGGATGTGACAAAGGAGTGCGGAGCGTTCCTTCATCGGGATGATTCCGGGAAGCGGCTCGGACAGGGGTACGCACGAACATCCATGGGTTTGACTGCTGCGAGATCGGGTGGGGAAGATATCAGTGCAGTCAAGAGGTGGCCCATATTGGGGACTAACGCGATCCTGGAGACACGGACATCTCGGAGGAGCTCTTGGGAAACCGGAATCCTGTTGTGACTTCAGGTCATGGGTACAATCGTGTGCGATGCTGAGTCGCGATAAGTGAGCAATACCAAACAGTAAGAGTGATCTGGGTCCTTGCCTATGAACCACAAAGTTACTGTTACGTTCTAGTGATCCACTTATATAAAGCACGCCCCGCAAACAGCGTCGCCTCCGACAAGCTTTCGGCCTGATATAGATCACGGGATCGCGCTTCTGCGAAACCGATGAGTGCGAACACCCGCATATAACTGCATACCTGGGCGGCAATCATGAAGAAACCATGCGGTAGCACGGTTATTATAGTTAGAGTCGGAAAGTTGTGTTATGGACGCGATAAGCACGCATGGTACTCATTTTAAGCCGTTCGATAACGTGACCTCCGCTACGGCAGCCATGAAAAGCGTGTTTGGAATTGTGCGATGTTCGTGTGAATAGGCAGCCCAGTATCTCAAGTCAGGACAGGCAACCCGAGCTTTGCGCTGAGCAAGGCCAGTCTTTCTTTCAGTTTTGCGACGTCCTCTACCGTCTGTTTTTCCTGTGGTACTGTCTCCCCCATCGGCCCCGCGTCTTCGATGATCGCTGGATCGTGATCGTCAAAGCTAAGATGTTCCTTGGCATGTTGTTCAGCTTCAAGGTCGCGGGGTGTGATGTCGGAAAATCGTATGGTTGAGAGAATAGAAGACATGCGACGCAGTTCTTGGAGCTCCAGTGAATCCGGCTTCTGAGAGTTCAAGAAAGACCCCATCGCAGCTGCTGCGCCACGGAGGTTGCCAAGCTCTCGACCGAGAGGTACGCCAACGTCGGCGAAACCAGCGTCAAAGCCTGATTGTAAAAAGGCCTCTTTTCCTGCAATTATGCCCTCTCGGTACCCAGACTATGATAAGAAATGAACACGATCCAGCGAGGAATGACGGGTCACGGCAGCCTACGTTGGTGAACTCAGAGGTGATCTTGGTCCATTCAGCCTCTGGGGCATGATCATTGTGAGGGTTCTGTTCCCATGGCGAATCGGGATCCATTCGTCGATGTCCTTGGGTGAGGATTGGAGGTGAACTTTGTCGCTCTGGGAAACGTCAAGTTTCACTGGCAGCGCTCTGTACAAACTTGTCTAACCCGTTTCAGAGGAAGATAACGGCTGGCTTTGAATCTGATTAGGACTAAGACTGGGTTCATTACAACATTACAACATTACTCCCAGGATGACCTCGTCAAGGTAGGGCAAATGGATTCATTAGCAAAAAAACAAAACGGCGCTCCATGACATTGCAAGACGACGGTTTGAGGTTCGAACATCATGGGGCTTATCCCGTGCTGAGACCAAGTTTCCCAGAGACTGGCAACCTCCGAACGTCTCTAATTTTGGAAGCGTTAGGCTGCAATGAGTCCGCAGTGCTGGGCTGCTCAGGTTGGTAAGTTTGATCGTTATCATCCGTCCTCTGAATTGGACTGAACTGAGAGTCAAGTCTAAACTACAAAGATCCACGAAGCTACTACTACATCTAGTCTCCTGGGCATCTTGAGCCCCATTCACCATGGTTAGCACCTCGATATCGCTGGTCTCCTCTGCTCCCCAGCCTATGCGCGACCGCGTGATCGACTACATCACTCAGCTGCAATCGGCCATCGTGACCAAGCTCGAAACATATGGGTCAGGCCAAAAGTTTAGACGTGAGTCGTGGACCCGCGACGAAGGCGGAGGTGGTCTTTCCTCCACATTCCCGCCCTCCGACGCCACATCTCAGGCCATCGGAATTAGTACGCGCGTCCCGTCCGTCAATCATGAGTTCATTCCTCACGTATATCCACACGACGGGTAGATGATCACCCTATCGAAAAAGCCGGCGTCAACATCTCGACGATAAACGGTATCCTCCCGCCCGCCGCCGTCAAGCAGATGAGCACAGCTCACACAGCCCTCAAAGACATCGAGAAAAGCCTCCCCTTTTTCGCAGCCGGCCTCAGCCTCATCATCCACCCACGGCACCCCCGCGTCCCAGGCGTTCACGCCAACTACCGCTACTTTGAAGTCCTCGACGCGCCCCTCCCAACAGCACCCACGTCCAGCGACCACGACCATCTCAACCCAGAACCCGTCGTCCTCGCATGGTGGTTCGGTGTCATCACCGACCTCACACCCTTCTACGTCAACGAGCCCGACTTTTGTCACTTTCACACGACGCTCAAGGCTGCCTGCGACGCATGGAGCGACGCCCCCCACACCGCCGCCTCTGTCTACTCCCCCTTCAAGACATCCTGCGACGACTACCTCTTCATCCCGCACAGGCACGAACACCGAGGGATCGGCGGCGTCCGCTTCGACGACATGGATTCCGACGCGATGCGTGCGTTGCTCGGCGCACAGTCCCCGGACGTATCGGAGGAGACTGTCGCTCGTTTGAGCACTCGGGAAGCCTTGTTTGAGCTCGTCGCGTCTCTCGGTGACAGTTTTCTGCCATCCTTTATAGGTATTTTGGATGGGCGGATGAACGACCCGCTCGTACCATCCGAGAGGCGGTGGCAGCTGCTCAGACGTGGTCGCGCCGTGGAGTTCAACCTCGTCGTGGATAGGGGAACCAAATTTGGGCTTGCTGCACCTGGAGTGAAGGCCGAGAATGTCTTGGTAGGATTGCCTCCAGAGGCGAGGTGGGAGTATTGTAGCGAAGTCGGGGTCGAGGACCAAGACACGGAAGAAGCAGAAATGGTGAAAGTGCTCAAAGAGCCGAGGAATTGGGCCGACTAAGAATAGGTCGAGATGCTACGCATGAACCTAGTACATTCTTACGATTACCTACCTACAACTTCTATTCCGACACGTTTCTTTGACCAACAATTTAGTGCGAACTTCCTCTCGTCTTCCCATCCAGAAACCCATCCTGATTGCTGCTCCTTTGACCGACAGCTGCCCAGCAAAAATGTCCACATCCAGCCGCACATGGATGTCCCGCCATACCCCTCTCTCCCGCTCTCTCACCCACTCCCTGCCATTCCTCGCCACCCTGCTCCCGCTCCAGCTGTCGCCCCCGCATCAGCGAAGGTACTGGAAGCTCGACCATCGGACGTTCCATATAATACCGCCTGTAACAATCTTGATGACCGCCGTGCGAACAGACCGAGCATCGAAAGAGCAGGGTACGGACGGGAAGATGACTTTTGGGTTGGTCCACCACCACCACAAGTCAGGCGTACCGCCGCACCACATCAAAACCACGCACCATATCGAACATCTCACCAAGGCCTCCTTGCACGTGGCACATATCGCATGCGTCGTCTTCACGAACGGGTTCCTCGAACGAACGGCGATCACGGGCTTGCGGCATTTGCGGCATGCAGTGTAAATGACGGTCTCAAGCTATTCCGCCCGCTGTGTGATGAGAGTGGATCATGGATTTGGTTCGACCGGAACGTACCCTGGTCGCCATTCGCACTTCTTCCACTCGGGAATGCTTGCGTAGGTATGCTGCACAGGTGTGAAGTCGACATCGTACCAGCATGTCTTTTGCACAAACGATTCAGATGTCGTTGAACGAGGTCCTTCAGATTGCATTCACTCACCGACATACGCCTCGACGAATTGGATCGTTCGACCGAGCTCTAGCTTGAGCTCCTGAGGCGCCACCAGCGCGAGCATCGCACACATCTGGACATCGCCCTGATGGTCGTATCTCTTCAACACCACGTACTCTTTCGAAAACAAAGCGAATCACCAACCTGGTCCGCATAGTCTTCTAGAGCCTCTCGCAGCGCGCGCCAACTCGCCTCCCGTAACTGACCTTCCTCCTCCACAACCGCCACCTTCCGCCGATAGCTCATCTCCGCCCAACTCTCAGGCTCCTCGCCCCCCGCAAAATCCTTGCCCGAGTCTACTGGCACCACCTCGATCTCCTGCTCACGAATCGACGTAGCGATGACCGTTTCAACGCTACTCTGACTATCCCTCCCCCCGATCCCACCCCGAGGGTGCTTAGGAGAGCTCGACGATGGCCTGCTGTGCGACGACCGTGCAGGCGACAGCAACGGCGCAGCGAGCGACGCTACCGTCGAACTCCGACTCTGGCTCTTCAGCCGCCTCGCATTTACGCTCGAATTCTTCCGCGACCTCGACCGCGTCATCGATTGCGATTTCTTCCTCACCGAACGATGTCGCCCGACATCCCCCTCCGAGTCGTCGCTTCGTTCGCCGTCCGTGTCGGACGAGACAGGGGAGGGACTCCCGTCATCGTCTTCGACGAGGCGTTTACTCGGCCCCGGACTCGGGCTTGGGTTCGGCTCCTCCTCCTCTTCCGTCCACTGCTGCTGACCCGCGAGTCGCGACAACGGACTCGGATGCGCAGGACCCACCCGCCCGGCACTCATACACCGCGCCTTGCTCACGCTCGGCTTGGGGAGCACAGGCGCCAACTCGATATACTCGATCTCGCTCGCATGGCTGTCCGCGACACTCTCGCTCGCCGCACCGTCCGACGAGTCCGAGTCGTCGAGCGCGCCTTCACCGACGTGGCGGAGGCTCTTGTCGCTCACGCTCGCTGCGCTCGGACTCTCGCTGTGTGTGCTCGTCATGCGGCTATAGACCGAGGGCCGGCGAGCGTGTGAATGCAATGGAGAAGTGGTCGACACGAGTATGGAGGGCCGTCTCTGCGCGACCGTGGTCGGCGTCATCGTTGTCGTGGGTGGGAGAGCTGGTGTAGGGGGAAGTGCGATAGGCACATGACGTGGTGATGACGACGCCGAGGATACCGGCGTCAGATTACGCGAGTTGGGGGGTGGCTTGGTAGGTAGAGGCGGTTGGGCCTCAGAATGATGTCGTAGATGCTTCCGGTCCTCGTTTAATGTAGACATGGCAGGGCTGGCACCATTGGCCGACGCAGAACGTGGTGATTGTACATGGTTGTGATGGGGACCAATACGCGATTGAGATGGGGAGTGGAGGGGCGATGCAGCGGACTGGGCGACAGAATCGGCAGACTTGGCGCGGTAAGAAGCTGGTTTGGAGACAGGTCCACTCTTATGCACATTCACGCCTTCAGTCGAAGGGAGAACACCCGGTGCTGAGGCTGAGTGACTGAGCGCATACGGTGGGTCCACCTTGCCTGGGGCTGGTAACGAAGCGATAACCGACCCTGGGACGATGTCCGTTAAAAGTGATCCCAACAAGATCCACGCTTGAGCAGCGTGTATGTTCCCAGCGTGCATAGCAACCTAAGCAGGCATAATGTAAACCTATGTACCTGGCAAAGTATCCGCAAAGACGTGCACCCACCTCCGCGTTCAAAGCACAAACTTCTTTCTTCTTTGCTGGCTTCTCGGGCACAACATAGCCCTTGGCAAGTCTCACGAACACGTCCGGCCCAGTGTTCTCGGATGGGGGTGCGGAAACATACATCCCCATGTTCTGTAGACCCGGAACACGACTCTTGTCGCCCAATGCCTTCAACCTCGACTTCCGGTCGGCGAATAACGAGCGCCGATCTGGGTGGCTGTCATCGGGAAACCATGAATAGCGCACGGAAAGAGAACGAAATGAACTCACACATCGTCATAAGGCACCTCCCACTTGAAACGTTTGTCAGCAACGAACGCCAGCGCCCCATCTGAACCATTGACACTATTCCAAGACAAAGAAACCCTCGGTACTGCATCAATGGGTCGATGTGAGTGTCGAAGGTCGATCTGGGCAAAGGTCCCAGACGCATGCTGAACCAAAACTGCATGAGAGTCGCGGAACACAGCATCTGGACAAGGCTTGAGGATGGGCTGGCCAACGCCAAGGACAGGGATGGACGCGTACCAGTCACCCCGCCATCAGAAACGCTCGCATCGACAGTCCACTTGGCGATCCACCCGCGGCGCACGTCCCATATCTCGACTGTCTCGCCTACCAAGCGGGTTTTGCTTTCTGCCTCCTTCGAATCGCATGCTGGAGCGACCGTAGAAAGAAAGCTGGGCGTGGCGTTCTGCATCCGAGGGCTCGCCAAGAGCTCCGCACTACTTCCGCAGCTGAACTCTGCGTTTGAGACTAATGCCAACTCACAGGGATATTCAGGCCGCCAAAGAACACGCCTGACAGGATATGAAGGGTGTAGTACATATGTCGGTTTGTTCATGATGTGCGATGAGGTAGTGGCCCCCGGGAGATCCCAAACCTTTGCACTATCAGGCAAGGCAGCAGCAAGATGAAAGCGACATACCTTTACTGTATGATCGAGCCCACCACTGACGATCCAACTCTGTTCCATCTGTGTAGGGACGTTATCCGCACCCTTGCTCGTGACCGAGGTGCTACACCAATCCAAGGCTAGGATGGGGGATGTATGCGCCATGGGCAAGCGATCTAGCTGACCGCGTTGGCCCATTTGCAAGTCCCAACGGTATATGGAACCATTGTCAAGACCGACGACGGCTTGCAAAGGATGTGAGAGGGAGGGCGAGAAGACAAGGGACCGGACGGAAGTGGGGTGGTGAATCTTCATCACCGAACGCGACATGTCCCGCAAATCCTACACGACATCAGTCCAGCACAAAAACAAGGGGCAAGCCAACGTACCCAGATGCGCATGTCACCATCCGCGGAGCCAGTGATACAATAGTACGGGACAATGGGCGAGCAGGACAACTTGTGAATAGAGCGAATGTGATTCTTCGCCTTTCTTTCTACAGGCACGTTAGTCATGAAAGCAGAGAGTCAAAGACACGTACCGTACTTGGTACTCCCAGGCTTGTCCAAGTCCCACATGATGAGATCGCCGTTCCTCGCGCTCGTCAGTATCTTGTTGTTGTAATCTGTTGGTAATCTCAGTCCTCGGCGTGGGTCGCGTTGCGAAGAAATACTGACTGCCGCTACACCACGTAACATCGGTACTTGCACTTTCGATCTTGAGCCCGCTTCCATCCCAGAGGTTCTTGGACAAGTCGACGCGATGCCCACCATGCCCAACGCCCGACTTTTGCTCCGTGAATACTGCGTCTTCCGGATCCGACAACCGAAGGATGCGCAGGGCTGTTCGACACCATCGTCAGGAGACACCGAACGGAGAAATGAGTAGTTGGACGAACATTCCCTTCCTGCGACCACACACCTCACACCGTCCTCACTTTTGGCCACCGTGCCCCCTCCGTTGGTGCTCGCACGAGGTATGCGCACGTTCCGACTCGGTCCCTGGTACCCATGAAAGCGCGAATCCGAGAAGAGATCACCTACGAAGGGTTGCAGTGGTGGGGGAGCCACTGGGGTGAACGTCGAGGAGCGTCTCTGGACCGTTGCCTGCATACAGTACGTCGTCGTCGTCAAGCGACACCACAGCTCGGTTTACCAAATTTGGAAACACCCTAACTAGCTACAACGGCGCCAGCACTTATAGAAAAGTGTACACAATGCCAGCAGGGCTCGTAGTAAATGTATGTGCAACGATAGCAAATGTGTATGTATTGAGTGGCGATACTATAAGACAAACCGACATCCAATCCTACAGATCATGCGAGAGTCACGAGTACATATGAGAGTCTAGATCAACAACTGGAAACAAATGGTATAGATCGAGCTGGCAAAGCATGAGACTTGGGTACAAGGGTATCGCAGATGGTCCTCCCGGATGATGAGTTTGGATGAGGTTCCAGCATGAAAGGACGACGCAAGACGTCAAGTTTTGTGCGAATGGATTCCAGAAATGATGGTCTCGTCCAACACCCCGTGATTCGTGAACTCGGACAAGCTTGTCGTCAGTCACGTCACAGGACCAGGCTTCAAACTCTTGACGATCGCCGGACTGCCCGCTCCCATAGCTCTAGACGAGCGACGAGGGCAACAATATTCTCCTCCGAAAATACCGGCAGTAACGTACGAGGTCCAGATGAATCCAAAGCCCGCCGCCAGACAAGCTCATCCACTGCGCCAAGGAACTTGACTGCACGAGTGATGGAGGCTACATCGTGTTGTCGAGCTGGATTCGGAGGAGATAAACTCTGTTGTGGCAGCGTGGACGCGACGGGGGTGGAAAGACTGGCCATCGGGCCTATGGCACTTAGTGAAAGATTCAATGTATGCGCAAGAGCCTAGACAAAAGAGATAGCTCAGCCACCAATTACACAAAAAGTAATGTCACTCACGCTTAATGCCCTTTTTGCCTCGTTCTCAGAGAGGTTGACAATTTCCGGGGAGACATAGGGTAGAGGGGCCGGAGGCACAACGGCGCTTGACTGTGCATGGGAACCCGCGTCTCGCGTTTCAACACGTCCGTCGTCCTGGTTAGGTACAACCTTTTCAGTGTCCACAGCACCGGGGGAAATTTTGGCTTGATCCCGTGTCTCGGCTCCGAAACGCTTGGAAACCAAAGCTTGAAGTCCATCGTACTGAAGACGAAGTGTCCTCACTTCTTCATGGGCACCTGCAAGCGCCTGGTTCAGTTCATCAAACGAAAGGGAAGGTGGTTGGTGCAATAACGTAGGTGCCACGTCCTCCTGTGAAGCGTTTTCAGCACATAATTCTGAAAACGACAAGAACCGCGTACGACTTTGGCTGCCGTCGCGTTCTCATGGATTGCCGGCCAGGGCTGATTTCCGAATGTCGAGCTACGCCTATGACCAGCAGCTGCAGGTTCGGCCAGCCTCGGGGACATGGAATTAGAGCGGGAAGAGACCGTCGAGGACGTGCTCCGGTGTGAGTGGGGCTCAGAATCACTGTCTCCGTCCTCGTTGAGCTCATCTGGGGACTGTGTGCGATCTTGATTTTCTCCAAGAGGTTCCGGGGCGGGAATGCGGTGACTCCCGTTTTGCGCTGCAAACATCAGACGAATCTTATCAAAGTCTAGTTTTCCCGATGGATCTCTCAATGTCGCGTTTGGTTGCGTGCGGGCACCGTCCCCTGGAAGTAGTGAAGGGTTTTCGTCAATGCCATCGGATGCAAGGAGATCTATGAGCGTTTCGAAAGCATCGTTCGAAACTGTGCTCTGCGTTTGGGATGGTGTGGAGATCAAGTCAGACATGACGGCAGTTGAAAGCGTTGAAAGTTGAACGTGGAACTGCGCTGTTTGCTGCAGCGACTTGTAGTGTGCCGTAAATCGAATTTTCGAGTGGGTCCGCGACCAACACAGCAAACATTTTAATAATGAGCGATCATCGGACAGGCGGCATTTGACTAGGTGGGCAGCGGATCACTGTCAGTGTCACTACTATTAATGAACAGGGCCCCCGTTATTATCTCTACTTTAACTGCGAAATTTTCGTTTCCGAACGACTCACCTTCAGTCCGACAGGAATCACAGTGTAGCTGGTGGGTGATCATGGTGATTCTACTAACGAGGACTTGAACCCACAACAGATTACTCTGCGATGGGTCATGGCCTAACATGCTCATGTCGGATCCCAATCAAGACTGACATCGGCTAGTCTCTCGACGTTCATGACTAAGACTTCCGTACCATCTTATCTACAGAAACCGTTTCACTTGCGGAAATGTCCGAGGCGTGCCCGTGCTAGTTGCAACTTCGAGTCCAGTGATTCAGCGCCCTTTGCCATAAACCGAGTACCTTCAAGGCGATCAAAGGTGTGTCTCTAGTTGTACCTTCCAGCATCTTTGTTTTTCCTTCTTATTTCAGATCACAACGCGAAAACCACAAATGAAACGGGCAGTAGGTAGTATCTCACCTCTGGGTTTCCACACCTTGTTTCAAGTTTGCCGACTGACCCATCTGACAGCGCAGCTTAGACGTTAGGTTGGCCGATCGTCCGTGCAGCTGGATTCTGCACCAGAAGAAGCAAAAGAGGAATCCTGGCGCTTTCAATGTTCAATTGTTGAGCCGCTTCAAGCAGCGCAGTGACCTCGCCGATCTTTAGCGGGAGATTGCCTTTTTGGAGGCAGGTGTTTGGTGAACTAATCACTGGTGCTCTGCAGCAAATCTTGGTGTGGCTGCGGAAGTACTTGCCCTGATGAAGGATGTGGACTGGGTCCGTTTCAGTTGCCACGTAGTCCGAGAGACCCCGAGAGCCCCACTGACAGTGAACTCTATCTCGCCGATAAACGCGGCTTGAATCTGTCAGACACGATCTCGTTGTCACGTTCCTCCTGGTGAGCTCGCATTTCTCTCCGCATGTCAGACGGCGACCCGGCGACAAGACTCCCTTATAGTCCGCGTATGTTACAGCAATATTGTAGTGGCCGATCAGCGCGTCACGCCTGGGTGGTGTTAGTATTCTCAGAGACCCGCAAGCCATACCCTCCAAGTACAACTCTGCGCTACTCAATCGCTCCGAGGACTTCATTCGTCTGATCGTCTCCGGATTTCTCTTTGGATCTCTTTAGGTGACGGGAGGGTATTGGATCTGATCGCCATCGGGAAGCTCAGAGTAGAAACATGGAACTGCCTCCCAGATCCTCCCTTCATATACTCGACCGGGAGGGGGATGTGAACCAAAGAAGTGATCGGCAACCATAATCTTTGATACTATCCAAGTAGATGATGATATGGTACCATTGCCACTGAAATTCAGAGGTTCTGTAGACGTGTGTGCTACAAGCATGGGCAGCAGTGCCAGTGGTAGCAAAAGCCCCTAAGTACTCTTGAGTCAGCGCCACAGCTGTGCTGGGGTAATAATGACGCAAGGTCAGGTGCTTATATATCATCAAGCACGGGAAAGAAATGGCAAGTTGCCCAAACGCTTCGACGATGGCCTTCCCACCACGTTACGAACCTCTCTCCGCTGTCGACAAAGACGACGAAAGTGAACAGTTCATTCACCGCAGAAAACCTATTGGGAAGAAGAGATTTATTCTCTATTTTCTCTCCTCCGCCGCCCTTATGTGCGCTCTATTCTCTGCAACGCGGCTCGCACGCTCCAGGGGGTTCTGGATTACGTGCTATGGCCCACGAAGGAATCAGAGCAACTTAGCGAGGCTCCCATCTCACTATACGTTGCCATCTGGAGATAAGATCCCCTCTGTTGCTCTCGGTAGGTTTATGATGTGCTGATCGCGTGATGATCTCACCCCCGGTCATCTAGGCGTATGGCAGGCCGGAAAAGGCGAGGTTGGCAGCGCTGTCAAGGTATGCTGCCTTATACATCTTTACCAGATGATGCTAAGGACCACAGACGGCGTTGGGCGCTGGTTACCGGCACATCGACGGGGCGTGGATTTATAGGGCACGTACCTCTTTCCATACAAAGCTCGGCGACAGTCTGAGAATTTGTCCAGAATGAAGCTGAAGTAGGGCAAGCCCTGCAAGAGAGCGACGTACCACGTGAACAACTCTGGCTAACGTCCAAGGCAAGTCACCCTTCCATCTGAATGTCGGGTGTACTGATTCGATCTCGTCTGTTAGCTCTGGAACACTTTTCATGCTCCCGAGGATATCGAACCTGTCCTCGACGATTCACTTTCCAAGCTCGGCACTGATTATCTTGACTTGTACCTGATCCATTGGTATTTCACAATATATCTTGTCTGCTATGCATTTCTTGATGCTGGACCTTTCAGGCCCATCGCATTCAAGAAGGATGGAAACAACATATTGGAGGAGGACCTCACTGCAGATCCATATCCGACTTGGCGGAAACTTGAGGAGCTAGTTGACAAAGGCAAGGTCAGAAACATCGGTATCAGCAAGTGAGCACTACGTTTTGTTACTTTTGGATGCTCGCTTACAGTAATGTGTTCACCCAGCTTCAACATCCGAAGGTTTATCGACACACCTCTTCGTTTGCAGCCTCCTTATATCCCCATTTGCTTCGCAGGGTTCAGAATTTGACATCCAACTCCTTGAAGTATCAGCCAGCTGTCAACCAGGTTGAGCTTAATTTCTGGAACCCTCAACCTGAGCTCCTCAAGGTCAGTTTTGCAGCGTATTTGCGTTTTTCCAGACTGTCATCCTTATTATATTATTCAGTGGTCGAAAGAGAATGGTCTTTTGTTGGAGGCATACTCACCACTCGGTAGCAACAAACAAGTTGGAGAGAGTCTTGCAGTTCCTGAAGTACGCGAGACTCTCGCTCAATTATGTGCTTCCGAATTCTCACTGCATGTTCCCAGGTAAAGAATATTGCTTGCAAGCTTGGTATTACCCCTGCGCAAGTGATCATATCGTGGCATGTCCAGCGTGGCGTAAGTACTATCGCATGAAGTCGGATATGAGCTTGACCGCCGGTTTGCAGACGGTTGTTCTCCCTAAGAGTGTGACACCTTCTCGCATCGTCGAGAACTTTGACGGTAGGTTTCACTCGTCGCGAGTGCAAGTTACTGATCGTCTTTTCTAGTCTTCGAGATTCCTCAAGAGGACTTCGAAAAACTCGAAAGGGCTGCTGCTTCGCACCCACCCAAACGTGTCGTGAACCCCAGCAAGGGCTGGAATCTCCCCTTCGACGTGTTTGATGGGGAGTAAGCGAATCCATCCAATATTGTTTTAATAGCACTATGTACACGATCTGTTTTCCGTGACACAAACTCATGTAAATTTCCCTGATCATGTGACGGACTGTGTTTGTTTGGCATGAGCTTCCGATCCAAACAACCACCCACGCAGTTCTCCAAAACGGGACGACAAACACTCAGTTTCGCGTGTTGCAATGTCTTTTCAACAACATCCTGATGCTCCGTGCCTCCGCTTTCCAGAAAATATCGGGCTTCATGCAAATGTCACCATCGAGGCTGCGGCAAACATGCTTGCTCGCGCTGCACAACTATCTCTCACCGTTCCTTATTCATGGACGTTTATTGACAAGCCTGTTGGTACGCCAGCCCGCGACAGGACTCGAACCATGCGCGCTGACGTACTTACTTCAATTACAGAGGGTCAAGTCGTTCTTATCTTCCTCCCCAACCCCGCGCAGCCCCCAAATGATGGCATTCGCTACCAAGACCAAGAAACGCGCTACGCGCTCCCAGTACCCGGCAACCGTGTACATGTCCTGCCTCCATGCATCGTAGTAGAGCCATATAAACTGACCTCGTAACGTGTTTTCTTTAGGAAATCGAAGTCATGGAGATAAAATACGGATTCGTGCCTAATACGCAAGAGACGAGCGCGTGGCGCGTGCGACGTCGGTACCGTCTCATCAAGGGTGGCCACCCACATATCACGCTCGTGCATTACACACGTGGACCAATGATCCGTGAGTCTAGACACATTCTTGCATTTCCATCACGTCCCGTGTTTCAGATACCCCATACATTCTCACTCCTTATCGCACGGAATTTGTGGGATAAACCCTTTTTCTTCTTCTCTGGTTTCTAGCTATACAACTTTTTCCCTCGTCCTGTTCAAGTTCATCAGCACTTCGGAACCCTGCATTACAATCATAGTAACATTATTACACGTCTCGACCCACGCCCCACACCTGTTTTATCGTTTTCCACTTTCGATACTGATACACTTGCAGAGACCGTTCCTTCATTGATGAATTCGCCCGTGCGGCAATACCCGCTCCGTCAAATCAACGACCCTCCCGTGTATGTCATGGGCGACAAGACTGGACAAAAAGCCTATCCACCTTCCTCCGCCCCTCCTCCTCCCCAGGGTCCAATAGGCATGAGCCCTCAACCAATGGGGATGAATCAACCAGGGATGGGCATGGTACCACAGGGCATGAACCCCCAGGCCATGGGTATGAGCCCGCAGGGAATAGGTATGACACAGCAAGCCATGCTGGCACAGCAGAACAGTAACATGGAGTCGCTGGAAAGACGGCGGGAACGTGAACGTGAACGTGCGCGGGAGCGAAGTGGGAGCATGGGAACGGTGCGTTTTCGCTCTCATTTGACCGTGCTTGTCAAACTGAGGATGTATCCTCGGTGTTTTTTTGTAGCAGCGGCCTGGCCCACCTCGATTGGACGACGATGACTCTGCAGGTAGGACACGTCATTTGTTGGGAATCTCATAGAGTTCTGATGTATTAGATGAGTTCGAGGTGATATCGACGCGGACGCTCGCGCTCACGCGCTATAAACGCAACCATGAACTCATGGAAGAAGTCTTCAGAAAGGCTGCCTTTGGTAACTATCCCGATTACCGAACCCATCCTCGTAATATGTACCACTCACGACGTGGCAAGGTACTCTCATGACGCCACCGCCACCACCGCCCGCATACTCGATTTTTGACGAGCTCGAGCTCGAGTCCAAGGTGGTGAGTAAATCCGAGCGACGACGTACGTGTCAACGTGGCTGATGTTTTGGTAGGCGAAGTTACAGCAGGAAGTCGAGGTACTACAAGCACAGGCTGCAGAACGCACAGCGCGACGGTCGGCGGCGGAAGACGTGATTGTTGCTAGCGGCCATACGCCCATGGAGGTATCGTCCTAGTTGCTATATACGCAAGGGTTAGTTGGACGACGGCATCGAAGTATGATGTACGATATACGATATCCTTCGTTCTGTTCTTCAAGTCTCATAGTTGTCGTCGACGAACACATTGCTATCCATAGACCGCTTTCTAACATACGGAGATCTAAGCAGACAGGGGATTGAATTGGATTGAAACCCATCGTCCTCAAATCTCAGACTTGGCACCCACTTGGATATTTATTCCTAATTTTCAATGCTAAACCTTGTTCCCCAAAGCAGGTCCAGGACAAGAGAAGGTGGTCAATCGATCCTGCATGAAAAGGTGACGAATTCGACGACACGAGACCTAATGTACACGATTGGTCGCTCTAAAAAAAATGTCGGAAAGCGTGAAAAAAACGCTTTTGTAGTAGGCAGAGCTTTCTGCGGGTGGATGACACTTGATTCTGGATTCACACAGATGGCGATGGGGGCAACGTCCACGTCCACTGGAGATTCAGCGCCTCGCAGATCATCGTATTTAAAAAATCTGGTCGGCGCCTTTGAGTCGGTCCAGCAACGCATTGATGGATGGGATCTTGTCGTAGGTTATGCTCGTGCACGAGGGCACAGCCTAGATGCTCACTTTATAGCGGGGTGGATTTTGTCGTCAATGAAGTCGACGAGCGCTTTCTTGAGTCGCTCGTGGACGTAGGTTGCGTTTGGGTGAAAATGTTCACAGTAGAGTCGTAAGTGAGCGTCACGAGGTGACGGCAAGACCTCGTGCTCGACGACGAAGCACGAATTGTCCACCCTCATGTTGAGTGTGCAGGGCGACGAACCCATGCTCCGGTATCTTGACCTGAAGCAATCCCCCTGTCCCTGACACGGCCACATGAGAAACCGTAACGCTGCTGGACTAGGAAAAAACACTCACGATAGACGTTTAGCTTATCAGCAGCTGTAAGCGTTTGTCCTAACAGATAAAATCAAAGAAAGTTATACCTCGAAAGGGTTACCAATAAACGAGCATCATCTGCGCAGGTCCGCCGTGTGCTCGAGCGGTGCCCAAATAAGGCAAGTCGCGTAACACTCCCCCGGCTTCTATACATCGCATCCGGTGGCTCCGATTCGCCCGATTCGGCCTTGATACGATTTTCTAGCTCGGTATGTGCATTTTCTCGTCTTTGCTCGACTGACTCTTCTAGATCGCGATTTGAGCTTTCCGCGTCGACGTGGTGGGTTCACGGGCTCGGTAGGACGTCTGTGGTCCCTGCTAGGTGGTCTGGGTGGCCCAGGTAGTACGTTGTCTGTTGAGTTCTTGCGCCGGTCTTGCTGATCTGACTCGATTTCAGCTAGCCGCCTCGTTTCAACTCGTTTCGAGTCGCAATGTGCGCCGCTCGTTGCGCCGTCCTTGCCATACACTCTCTCATGGTATCCAACGCCTTCCCCATCATTCTCGCGCTCCGTTTCGCCTTCGACGCCTCTCGACGCCACTCCTTGTCTGGTTGGCCTCCAACCCCTGGATTTCGACATAGCGCGTTCGTTTAGACGTCGCGCTCGATCCTGGTCCTCCTTGGGCCTATCCTATCTGTTTCGCCGCGTTCGATAACCTCTGGGTGGTGCGGTTTGCCCTCGACACCTCCCAACTTGGCCAACTCAACCTTTCGACCTTCTGGCCTCCTGTGTCGACGCCGTGCGCTCGTTTCGACGATGCGCTGCGTTTCGCCGCTTGTGGGGCATTTCTGGGTGTCGTGTGGACCGTCTTGGCACGTCGCGTCGCTCTCAGCGCGCTCCGGCTTGTCCTCCTCGGGCTTCTCGCCTATTCCACCTCCTGGCCCTATACCTCGACGTAGCACGCTCGTTTCTACGGCTCCTTGGACTTATCCCATTGTGTTCAGCGCTGTCGATAACCTTTCCGTGGTCCGGATTGCCCTCGACGCCCCCTCGAGCTCGACACTCGGGGGTTGGTCTCGTCGTGCGGTTCGTGCAGGTGGGCTGGTAGGTGTTCCTGGGTCCATCCAGGTGCGTTGATCGTTTTCTTCGTCAGCCACTTTCCTCTCCCCTTCGATCTGCGCTCTGCCCGTGCCTGTAGGCTCGTCGTCGCGCCGTTCCGCTTGCGTATGCATGTCGTCCACCTCGCCTGGAGGCTTGGTGGGTCGATTGGGTCGACGCGTCTTGTTGTCATCGTCACCCCCGCTCATCGCCACTTGCTTATCTTGTGGCCTCGACTCGGCCTCCTCGACTCCCTCGACCTGCACTCCACCCGTGCCTATAGGCTCGTCGGGCAGCTGTGTGGACTTGTCTGGATGATGCTCGTTGTCACACGTCGTGTCCGCAGGGTTTCTCGACAGTCTCGACTTGTCGGACTCGTCTGGTCGGTCGTGATCGTGCGATACGCTCCGTGCGCTCGCGCTGTGCTTCGTCAGCTCAATGCCTTGGTCCTCAGTGACCTCGGCTCTCTCTGCTCCAGTGTCGTCGGTCGTCAACTGACCGTCTCGCTCCCCCGCGAGCGATGCGCTAGTCCATCACAGGTCTCGTCTGTGGACGTCTCTGCTCGACTGGGTGGTTCGTCGACGTGCTCGTGCACTTAACATTCTTCGTCGTTGGTCGTTCGAGTCCTCTCGTCGACCTCCCTGCCCTCTCGCTCGGTACCTGCTGCCTCTTGGCCTTCTCCACACGATCTCCTGACGTGTGGCGTCCGTACTGATGCATGGTCATTGACGCATCGTCTGGAGCCTCATGCGACTGGCCCACTGGCTCTACTGGCCCGGCACTCGTCATGTTTGGGTTCGGTGTGTCAGTGGCCTTGTCGATGACCTCCTGACTTGTTAGCGGGATTTGCTGAGGGTGGACCGACATGCGACAGATCTCCGTGTCCTCGCCATCCATTGTCATCCTTGCTGCTCGCCGGGGTTGCGACACTTCCGCCCACGTTGTTGTGACTCCTTGAATTGAAGTCAACCATGTGCACTAACTTACCATGCATCCGAGTCGGTGGTAACTGGAACCATTGGCAGGAAGTTTGTGTCATATCCCGTGTAATTTGACAAGTCCAACTCTGGCACTCTGTCCATAACTCCGGTGCGTTCTCCCTCGGAGTACGTCCTCATACCCTCGGACTTGTAACACCCTCACTATAGTATTCATACTTCTCCTTTTGTACATAACCTATGCTTCTTCATCCATCCTAGTCCCGCCTTATAGTTGTCTCCAACCCAGTGTCTGTCTTGCTTAGGAGCACTGCTCCAGCAAGGTCCCATCTCCGTTCCATTACTCATTACACCTTATGAACTCTGTTACTAATACCTTTGTTCTGATCGTATATAAACCCTCTGTACTACTCCTGTAAAGTCAGTTCAAATATCAACTCTGAACACTCCTTCTGTCTCCCGTCCGAGTCTTAATGACTCACTCCAACCCTCTGCTCAACTTGACGTTCGACTACGTTGAGTCCAAACCTCTGATCCTCCTATGTCTTCCAAAGCTGGGATATTGAACTTGAGCAAGGGCACACCACATAAGGTGAAGCCAAGTTCCGACACCCTCAAGTAACTCCGGTCCTTCAGAGTTTCATCAGAGTTGTCCATTCTTAACAGTTTGTCACAAGCTTGATTGGTGCTGACTCAGCAATCAATCATTGATCATCCCACACATTTTAGTCTTTGTGACCCATTTGCAGTCATTGAGCTTGTCTTGCACTTGCCCAGATAAAGTGATAGCTACATGATGTGTGCAAAGTTGATGTCTTGATCATCAGTAAATACATGATTTCATCATAGTGCTCATAGTGCCATAGTAGTCATAGTAGTTTCATAGATAACTCAGTGTTTATAGTGTTCATAGTGTCATAGTATTGAAAGTGTATTCATAGTATCCATAGTATATTCATAGTGTTCATAGTATTGTAGTGTACATTCATAGTAGTTATAGTTAAAGTAGTAATTTTAAGCTAATCCTAATCCTACATATTTCTATTTTCTAATCCTACATAAATCAAAAGTATACAAAAGTGTAGTCAGAGGTGTAGTCAAATGTTGTTCCAAAAGTGTAGGAAAGAGTATAGCAAAAGTATACAGTGGCTTAAAAAAGTGTCCCAATGTTTGACTATTTTGCAAAGACTTGACATTTGCAAACAAAGTCTAAAATATATTCTGCATCTGAACAATAAACATATTAGTAATCATGAATTCTCATTGGCTAGGCTCAAATATTTCTTTTATACAGAATCAAAATAGGATTTTAGACTTTGTGAGAGCAACAAATTAAATATCCTCTTTGAAATATATGATAAAATATGTAAATACAATTGACTCTTAGTTATTATTTTGAATAAATTTAGCTATGTTATTCTTTCTCTTTTGAATGACTAAGTTTTTCAAACAGAGTAATAAACATTTTCTTAATGTATTGAGCAATATTTATTGCAAACACTTTATTTTTCCCAGATTCAATTTATTTATAGATATGTATCAACTAAGTTATTGGGACTTATCCAATTATGTCTGAGGTGTGACTCCAGCATGTTAACTTTCTTCCTCAATAGGAAGGTGCTGCTTGTTTCTCAATTTTATTCTTTTCTACTTATTATATAAAGTTAACACTTCACTTTGTAAATTGTTAGGATTAGAATAAAGATTGAGATTGAGATTGAGATTAAGATTGGGACTGGGACTGGAATTGGAATTGGAATTGGAATTGGAATTGGGACTGGGATTAGGATTAGGATTAATAGAATTAATATTTGATTGAATTTGAAATTAGAATTGGCTTGAAATTGGATTAGAATTAGGATTGCTAAGCCACTATGAAAGCACTATGTATACTATGGCATCACTATGACTACTATGGAAGTACTATGAGAATACTACAGTATGAGATACTATGAGATACTATGAGAATACTATAACAGACTATGGCCATACTATGAACAGACTATCATCAGTAAAAACAGGACTAACTGTCTAGTGCTGGACAGTACTGGACAGTAAAATAGTGCTCATAGTGGGGGTTAAACTGAATAGTGGTTTGATAGTACTATAACAGTGTCTCATAGTCTGTTCATAGTGTGGCCATGGTCTGTCATAAGTATTCTCATAGTGTCTTATATGTAATATTCTTGTAGTACTTTTATAGTGGTCATAGTAATGCCATAGTCTACATAATGTTATGGCCTTATAACAATGGGACATGTAACCTGAGTGAACTAAAGGCAATCTGGATTTCACTAGAACCTGCTACTCTCCCTTCCTCTAGATAGGCAAGGGTTCAGTCAGCCAGCGAGTACTGTAGTGAGGCTTTATATGTGTTAAGATAACCACCTAACACAGATATGCGAGCAACAAAGGTGTCCTGCTCCCAACATATCTCAGAGCAGCAATTGTCTGCGACATATGCTCTGCAAGATTTCTACTACCTGCTCTACCCTTGTAGAGCAGATGCCTCTTATAACCCTGATCCAATAACAGAAAGGATGGTTTCGCCTTAACCTCAATGGGTTGTGAAGCAAACAAAGAAACTAGAGATTGTGAGGATTACTAGTGCAAGAAAAAGCAATACTTCCAGTGTTAACTTCTAGGAATAGAAGTTAATAGAGAAGTGGAGATGATATACACCCAGGTTGATTAGTATAGATCAAGGTTAGGGAAATACATGAAGGGCGAACGCCCATATAAATAGACCTTCCCTAACTAGGGTAGGCTTTCTATCATATAAGGTAATATGAGATTGAAGATCTAGTATTACTGTATGAAGGGTTTGGAACATCAGACAAATAGAGGATTGGAAATACTGGGCTGTGTACAAGAGAACACAGCCAAGGAGGCAATATCTATTGATCAGATCAGAAAGTGAAATAGAGAAGGAGAAATAGAAGGCTGTGTCACAGTCATGGGGGTGGTGTTGCATCGCTTAGAAGGGGGTAGGGTAGGGTGATGCTTGCATTGGTGTAGAAGGGGAATCCTGTGTCAGAGGAGTCAAAGAGGAGGTTGTTCCAGAGCCCAGGAGGAGGTGATGGTAGGAAAAAAGGTATACCCTCTTCCCTAGCCATAACACATAATGCTTCCATAGTGGCTTAGCAATCCTAATCCTAATTCAATTTCAAGCCAATTCTTATTCCAAATTCAATCAAATATTAATTCTATTAATCCTAATCCTGATTTACAAAGTGAAGTGTTGACTTCATATAATGAGTAGAGAAGGATAAAAATTGAGGAACAAGAGGGTGTGGGAAAGTTTTTGAAGTCTGGCTTGTTTATATAAGAATGGTGGCACAAATATTGGTAAACAGTGTCCACTTTTTTAACACTAAGTATGGAAAAATGGACTTGGATATTTTTTTCAAGTGTAGGCCTACACTTTTGGTACACTTTGTGACTACACTTTTACTACACTTTGGTGTGCATTTTTGGTACACTTTTGGTACACTTTGTTTGCTACACTGTACTGCACTCTGCTACACTTTTGTTTGCTTTTTTTTACTACACTTTGTTTGCTATACTTTTGCTATACTATACTATGCTCTTTCCTACACTTTTGGAACAACATTTGACTACACCTTTAACTACATTTTTTGTATACTTTTGATTCAGAATTAAGATTAGGATTAGGATTAGGATTAGGATTAGGATTAGCTTAAAATTACTACTATGACTATGGCTACTATAAATGTACTATAAATGCTATGGTACTATAATACTATGATACTATGAACACTATGAATATACTATGGATACTATAAATACACTTTCAATACTATGACACTATAAACACTATGAACACTATGAACACTATGAACACTATGAGCTATCTATGAAACTACTATGGCACTATGAAACTACTATGGCACTATGAGCATTATGATGAAATCCTGTATTTACTGATGTAGGAGTTGCAGATATAGAAGTTTAAATGTTGTATACAGTTGCTCATGCTTATCTAATTGCATGCTCCCTTTATTTGTCTGTTTGTCTTCTTCAACACACCTCAGTTGCTCATTACAGTCAACTTATATGAGATAACATTCCTACATACTCACTATACAGTATCCTTTACTCTCATCCCTATAGTCTGATACTTACTGCAGGTAATTCAGTTGCTCATTACAGTCAACTGAGTCTGATACAGTACTTACTGCAGCAGGATCAGCTTCCATTGTTTCTTTTCCATTATGATCTGATTGCATTATGACAGTGATGTAATGGATGGTGAAAAATATTAGAATAAGTGAAGGTAGAATGGTTTGTAGTGGATGACTCAGTGGAGGGTGAGTACATTCTGAATGCATGGTTATGTTACAAACAAAGTTTGCTAGTAGTTTGATCTCCACTTGTAGTTGCCAGTATGTCTCTTTCAATAAAACACAACCAAACATCCAACTTCACTAATCTTAGAGTTTCTATACCAGCTCTTATCCATCATGTCATTCTGCATGTCTTCAACTCCATTCAAACAGGATTTAATATATTTGGAATTGCTTGAGACTACCATCATCATCCTTTATATGACCCTGACTGTTTTTTATCCATCCATAACTTATTAAACCTTCCACATGGTTCCAACATCAAATTCAGCTTGTGTGAACACATCACATTGTCCAGAGTGCCTTTGCCACCTTGGCCTTGGGTAAATATAGTATGTCTATATGGCAACTCATGTCATGGAGAGTGATAGGGAGTAACCAGAAGTCAAATGCTGCACATAATGTGGTCACACTCTGCCATACCATATGGCCAGCCTGCTTGCAAAAGGCCTAGCCAGTATGGATGACTTCAGGGTGGGCCCAAGATATATGAGGGACATTGGAGTCAGTTGGATCCATCTGGGATTGACATATGCAGCATACAGAGGGGCCTGGAAATGTAAAATGTAAACATGAGTGATAATGATACATATTCTGTTTTCTACTATGGGCCATGGCAAGTCATGAATTTGTAATGATACAGTTTCATTGATCTCCAACAACAGCTTATCCTTGACAAGATGACACTCTTTTTAACCCAATACACTCTTGATGGAGTTTCTTGAAAAGCTATGAGTGCAGGTGACTCTTGGTGGCCCACAGTGATCAATATGCATCCAATCCCATAAGTGAGGTCTTAGTACACACCAACAATCTCCAACACCTCCATGACTGGACTTTTTATGCAGGCATACCTCATATCAATAAAACTTTCTGAAATGTCTACATCTTTGCAAGTTGATGTGCCTCTGTAGACATTAAAGAGCTCTAAATCTCAAGCCTGATTCTCAATAGGCAAACAGTACCAAGCAACACAAGGCAGAACTAGAGTGCTGTGCATGTTGGCTTAAAATTCTGTAAGTGAGAACTATAGTGTGTTCTGGGCAAAAGTAAAATTTCAACACCTGTGATTCATGCTACTTGCTAGTGAGGATGTGGGGCAAGTCTGGAAGGACCAGACTGTTGCAGCTTAAGCAACACAATGCTGGAGAACAATACTAGAGCCCCAAATTCATTCACCATTAACCACCCACATCTCATTGTCATCATCATATCCTTTGTGAGGAGTTAGATCCAGAAACATGAAACCAGAATAGATCTACTGGGAATCTCAAATAATGGGCTCATATGGAATGTGGTGTTACACATAATTATTGCTGCAAGTTGACCAGGTGCTCTGCAATAATTGAAACAAAGAAAATTCTTCCAAGTGTTTCAGGCTCCAACTAATCCACTCAGTGGTTTTTCTTACCTCTACTAAATATGGTCACCTCCAATGAGTTTAATTATCACCTAGTATGATTCCACTGCCAAGCTCTCTGGTTCACCACCATATAGGAGACATTAAGACTTCCAGACCCTCAAGCACCAAATATCCTGGCTGATACACACATATAGTTAGTTGTGACCCAATGTTTAGAAATGAAGAATCCACTCCAAGTTGTCCTGTCAAATTTTTGCCCTACCCAAAGCATAGTGAGCCCACACCACTAGAGCTTTGCTGGATGGGCACATATATGGGTAGAGCATCTCATGTGATGTTAAATTGAAAGATGCCAAGATGGTCAGTATCTGTACCTAGCATTAACTCTAATATACATCTTATTACTTTGATATAGGGTAAGGAAATTCTCATCCAGATCTAAGAGGCTTGTCAGATGATGTTGTCCAGAAATTTATTCAAGCTAAGCAGGCCACAAGAGAAATATACCATTACTGTGTCCTCATGTTGGCCTGGGAGCTCAAAGAAGTGGAGAGACATGTGGAGCTCCTTAAAGCAGTAAAAACAGATTGCCAAAGTGCATATACAGAGGCTCAAGAGGAGGTGGAATTCTTTGAAAGATTGCTGTCTTCAAAAAATAGATCTGACCTACAGTGGCTCAAAAAAGTGTCCCGATGTTTGGCTATTTTGCAAAGACTTGACATTTGCAAAAGAACCAAAAGGTATTAGCCCTAACCCTTGCTGGGCCATTGATAGCCCTAATCCTTGCCCTGAAGATGAGCCCTTAGTCATGTGAGTTGGTTGTCATGGTACTGAGTTATAGCCATATTAAAAGGATATGTCATTGGGACACTTATTTGACTCTGATATTATCAACTATCATTTAGTAAATAACATAAGGTTCTGATGGATGCTGTGCTTCAACCCTGTCTGATTATGTCACTTACATAACTCCAAATGGTATAAAGAGCAGAGATACCATTCAGCCAACCCTACTTCATTATGAAATCCACTCCCTCCTCTGCTAGAGCCAATATTCTTTTTCTCTCTGAATCTGGCCTTTCTACTAGGCAAATATCATTCCAAACTGGTCTGGGGAAGTCTACTGTGGCCAGGGTTATCAAGGAGATCCACCCAGGCAAGGAAAACATCAAATTAGGATGTCCTTCTAAACTTTCTCCTACTGATAAAAGGAGAATTGTCTCTAGTATTACCTCTGGCAAAGTTGAAAATGCTGTCCAGGCTACCCATCTCATCAATTCTGCTCTCTCTTCTCCTGTCTCTGCTCAAACTGTTAGGAATGTTCTCAAGTCTGCATCTCTCAAGGCTGTAGTCAAGAAAAAGAAGCCACTCTTGTCTGTGAAGCATAGGCAACATAGGCTAGCCTTTGCTCTCAAGCACCAACATTGGACTGTGGAGGACTGGACTAGGGTTATATGGTCAGATAAAACCAAGATCAACAGGATTGGGTCAGATGGAAGGAAGTATGTATGGAAATTGGCAGGAAAGTCTTTGCAAGACAAGGAAGTTAGGAACAGTAAAGTTTGGAGGAGGTTCCTTGATGGTTTGGGGATGCATGAGTTGGAGTGGAGTGGGGATTCTTGCAGAGGTTGAAGGGAGGATGAATGCTGAGCAGTATGTCTCCATTTTGGAGGATAATCTGCTTCCTTCCATGGAAAATTCTGGAATTCCTGAAGAGAGCATTATCTTTCAACAAGATAATGACCCCAAGCACACCTCTAAAAGAGCCAAGGAGTGGCTGGAATCTCAAGGGATCAAGCTTCTTGACTGGCCAGCACAATCTCCAGACCTTAATCCCATTGAACATCTCTGGCAAATCCTCAAAAAAAAACTCAATAGCTATACAACACCACCAAAAGGAGTATGGGAGCTTTGGGAGAGAATTGAAGTGGAGTGGGGGAAGATAGAGGTTGAGGAGTGTCAAGGATTGATAGAGAGTATGCCTAGAAGACTAGAGGCAGTGATAAAAGCAAAGGGAGGGCATACAAAGTACTAAATTGAAGAATAGAAATGTTGCTCAAAAAAGTGTCCCAATGACATGTCACTTTAAGATGGCTATAGCTCGGTGCCATGACAACCAAATCACATGACTAAGGGCTCATCTTCAGGGCAAGGATTAGGGCTATCAATGGCCCAGCAAGGGTTAGGGCTAATACCTTTTGGTTCTTTTGCAAATGTCAAGTCTTTGCAAAATAGCCAAACATTGGGACACTTTTTTGAGCCACTGTAGATGACGACATCAACTTTCTCCATCAAGCCTATGAGAAAGACATGTTGGCATTCTCAACATGTGAAGAGCAGCTGGATTGCAGCTGGATCAGTTGGAAGGTTATGCTTTAGATACCAGGCTGGCTCAGTTGGACCCTGAACATAGTGAATGTGCAAATGGCATAATGGATGATATCACTGCATAGCTGAGCCTAGGCTTCAGACATGTATTTTCAGTGAGTTGTAGGGTAAATTATCCAATCCATAGACTAATCAGGCAATCTTGAACCCTCAAACCAGTTTATCCATTAGTTTATCCATTGGATCATGTAGTTATTTGCTGTGTTTTTGCAATAACTCACCATCTTGTGGTTATCCTACATGTATTCTCCCCTCACCAGCCTTCACTTGAGCTAAATCCTGATACTGAGGGGAATACCATTCAAGAAAAACTGTGCTTTATCAGATGCCCTACTTGACTTGACATGTCATCAAGTTATAATCATCTTCCACATTGTGTTCAGCTCATCTATATTTAATTGTTACTTTAGAAATCCTGTCATTCACGGCATGACACTGTCCTTATCGTGGGTATGTTGGATTACATAGTATGCCCCATCTTGTGTGGCCCTAACTCACTTCAAATAGATAATGGCCTTTGAGCTGACCTTTTGTTCACTTCAAATGGAAGTCTGCTAAATGATTTGCCTCAAAAGGTAGCAGCTTCATATCTAAGATTTATCATAGAAGACCATGGTGCCTTCAGAAAATCTCATATCAGAGTACTAGCTGAAACTCACCCAAACATGTCACCCTCATAGGTTGATTACCACAAGCATCATTATTCTTATCTTCATATAGTATATTGAACACAGTAGGACTAAGGTAATGTTAGTAAAAGTGTAGCTAATGAATAGTGTAGCTCACCTCAGTCACTGTATTCTTTACACCAATGAAAACGTAGTCATGACAGGAACCTTTGTTCCTCCAATTCAGTGTTGAGCGAATGTACTCTGTGTGCATGCCTTGAACACCACTTAGATCACTTGGGGCATAGTATCGGGATGACACTAAGTTATAAGTGTGTATCCAGCCATGAACCTGAGGGCATTCAGACAGTGGAACCTTGGATGCTTCTCAGTGATCCTGTGAGTTCTTCTGTTCAAAAAGAAATCTATGTATGAGATCAGTTAAGTTTCGGATCTGCAGCTCCTGGCCAAGTGTGGTGACATTATGGGCCCATTTCCATTCTGGAGAGCTGGTGAGATTTTAGATGTTAAAACAAGAAGTGTGACATATGGGAAGTGCATGCCAGCTCAATGTGTGTAGCCAGAGATGGGGGACTGTCATCTGGCATGCAAAGGGCATTATCAGCCTGGGCGCTGGCTAACAGTAGTGTTTGTGAGGGTGCTTCCATAGGAATCACCTGGTCAGTTTCTTCTCCAGCTCCAGATGACTGCAATATGAGTTCTATGTCCCAGGTGACATTAGTGCCTCATTGTCTGAGATAACAGAGTAATGATACTAACCAATTGACCTGATGGATGGTATCTACTCTAGGCAAGTGCCTTCGAGCATCCCTTGACTGGTGAAATTGACTTGTGCTGCAGCCAACTTGTTGAGCCTTTGGTTGGTCACAAGCATCTGCCCAATGGCATTGAACCTACTGGACCGCCACCAAGGCTCCTTCACTGCTTTTATGTGCTTGTTTTCAGTTATTGAGGAACAGAGCCCATTTGGTGCATCAAACAGGTGGATGAGCTCTGGATAGTGTTTGGCTGCATGCTAACAAGGCAGCAAAAAGGTTGGTACCACCAGACAGTCTTCATTTTGAAATGCCTTGCAGTAGTGATGGAATCATCCCAGAGCAGCTTGCAAATCGTGAGGATCACAGTTCATGATGATATGATGCCAGGCAATGTAGCAAAATTCTAGGAAGGTATGGAAAGTCTGCACCATATCTTGAGAGACATATCCTTCGATCACAGTGATGTAGACCTGACTCAGATGTAGAATAATCAATAGTATGTCTTGAATAGAAATAAAATGTACTTACCTTCATTAGCACTTTGGAGTCATCACCAGTCCACTGTTTAAATTTATACCCTTGAGGAAATTGGCGCAGCCCAGAGAATGATGCAACAGCAGCAATTCTAGTGCAATATCATCAGCCATCATTGAACAACAACAAAGTTAGTAATGACCTACCTACAGTCAATGTCATCCAGTATATAATCAGCTTCCTTCTTCAGTGTGTACCTGAGCTCAATATATGTCATGATTTAGTCGACAAGATGATCTTTAAAGCAGCCTTTAATTAGTTGGTGCAGGAGATTGGGGGTGATTAATTCATGTATATCCACATGTGGAAAGTTGTTTGTGAAAGGCTAAAGTTGTATTATTAGCGTCATGTTGTCATAGCTATAGCTTGATTAAACACACTATCAAATCACGAATGATACTGTATTCATCCCAGAGCAGACTGGATGCTATATTCTCCTCAACAAGAGCCTCATTGAATGCACGTGAGCAGTTCAGAACCCATTCACTACAATCTAGATCCTTGGATGGTGCTTGACATCTTGTTGATGTTAGAAGGATGTGGCAAGACAACAATGGTACTCACTGTGCACACCAACATCATACAATGCATGCCGGGAGGACCTGCTCCTCATAATCAGCTATATAAAGACCCAGGCCATAGATCACACAGTGAAAATGACCATCTTCAAATCTAATGATTTTAGGTTTGGTTATTGCAAGGTGGAGAGAACTTAGTATTCTCCATAGGGAGCTGTGAAACAACTGTTGACGAAAATTGTGAAATGTGGGATTTGCTATATGTTCTTATGAAGCTGATACTTTATTAGAGGACGTCCTTGGGGCCAAACACCTAATACTTACTTTTTGGAATGGTGAGAAAGCCAATTAATACTAGTGCATTGTGGTGGGCACGCCACACACTATTTCAAATATTTCCAATTGAAAGGTACAACAGGTAATATTCATTGTTGCTGGTGCCAACCAAAATGGTCATCTTGTCGCTCCCAAGAATAATGGGCACAAATGTACTACCGTGCATGTTAGGGTCATCCGATATGATGTCCTGTCATTCACTAGTGTGAGTATCTTTGTAGTATGTTATCTTTGTATGAACTTACAGCTTGTTCCCATGTCCAGTCCCCAGACATAAAGTCATGGTATTGGCACTTGTTGCTGCTGGTCAAATACTCACGGAAAGGCTGTAGATCCATTTCCTTGAAGAAATGGGGGTTACTGAGGAGCTGATGCACAATAGCCTGAGGATTCTGATACCAAATCTCATATTCCTGCATCATCCAGTCTGGAACATCCAGTCCATCTGGAGTTTCTCTGGAGAACTTTATAGAAAATGAGTTCCACTTCACATCACCAAGAGGGGTCTTGTCAATTGTATTGTAGAGGTGGCAGTGGTCTTTGAATGGTGGACTGTCACCATGTTTGCATAGTGTAGTGGCCCAGAGATAGCAAAGAGTGTCAATCTGAGAAGCAGACATTTGATTGTGGATGTAAAGAAACTCGGCAGTTTCAAATTGAACTTGACCTAAATATGGTGTCCAATTCTGCAGATCCTTAGCATGGGGTTCAGACACAGCACCAGGGAGAAGAAAATTGCCACTCTCATCACACAGTCTACCTACATTTTTAGTTTATTTTATTTTATTTTATTATTTTTTCTCTGTGTTTATTGTCCTATAGGGTGCTATGCCCTTTGCTAGACATGCGCTCTCTGTGTATGTATGTACTCCTCTTATCTGCTCTGACTAATTTTGGTCCATAATGATCTTATATTGATGTGGTGTGAGGTGTGAAGTGTGTGGTACTGCAATGCAGTCTCTGTTTTTGCTTCAAGATTTTGGTCTGTGCTCCTTTCATTGTCTGTTTTAGATGGGGTTAGTGAGTAAGGGCGGGGTGACTGGTTGGGAACGATACACATGTGAGGTTATGGTTGGCACTCTTTGGGGGGGTTAGGTCTCCAAAGGTTTGTTTGAAGTGTCGTGTTGCATGTAAGAATTTGAGTGTTTTGGGGACACACTTTGGGTCACTGAGTAGCATTGCAAGGTTGTAGTTTTTGCCTTTGTTGTGGATTGTTTGGCATAGCCATGCTCATTGAGTGTTGAAGGAGGGGCATTCCATCATGAAATGGAAGGCACTCTCTTCCTGGTCCTTGCATTGGTCACATGTCAGTGATGGCACTTTTGATATATGGTTGAGATGTTGGTTGAGCAGTGCATGGCCAGTGCAGAGTTGGAAAAGTACAGCTGAGTGTCTTTTGTGAAAGTCGTCAGTAAGTTTCAGAAAAGCGTTAGATGGGAGAGATTTGTCAATTTGGTGGGTGTACTCTGCCCTTTTCGAACTGTTGAAGATTTCTTGTCATTCCAGGCATTTTGCATCCCCGCTAGAGGGCATTTAATGGGTGCATCACCCAACCTGCGATAAACGTTATCCTAGCCGACATTGTATTAAAGCACCAGGTCAGCATCTCCATGCTGCTTGACCAAAGCATTGAGTAGAAACTGTGGAAAAGGCTGGAGTTCAAAATGACCAGCACCACAGTCCTTGCATTTGAGGTAGGAGGAGGTTTCGTGATTGCCATGTATGATCATGCCATATGCAACCTTGTCACAGGAAGTCCTGTATCTCCCCTTGCATACAAGGAACTTGTCCCACTTATGTGTCTTGAAAACCCATTGGAGATATTCCCCCAGCGAATCTTCAACAGTAAACAGCTGTTCAGAAAGCCGGATTTTCAAATCCAAGGATCCTGGATTCCCCAAGGTGCCAGTTACCAAGGGCTTGACTGTGGAGTATGTATTGGTCGGAGTTGAAGCATGACTCTCCAACTCCGAAGAGTCAGAGGGGCTTTGTAGAATATTTTACTCCTTCTCCTTGCACATGCATGCATGCTTGGAGTAACATTTCCGGCTGTTGAACAACCACCCACAATTGGTGCACTTTTTGCCATCAGAAGTACTGACAACAGTGGAACCAGTGGGGGGAACGATCCACTTTGCAGCTTCACATTCATGCTTCCGCTTAGCAGCACATGAGTGTTTGTGTGCAAGATGGTTCTTTTCCCTTTGAACATGGTTGTCTTGTGACTTCCTGTGTTGGAGGAGTCTGAAAATATCATCATCCTCTCGGTTCAGAACCTCTAAAATGTACATGAATATGGTTCTTTTTGCCATAGGAATGGCAGAGGGGGCCAGCCTTGGGAGGAGGAACAGTGTGCCCTTGACTAAGTGTGAATGATAAGATGGAGAGAACTTCACCCACAAAACACTGCTGGGCTCCTCATCCAGTTGGGCAATCTTGATTTTCTCCATGAGCTTGGTCCTGGCCAAAAACAGACAAGAACGAAGTACATTAAGGATTTCAAAGCATGAAGGTTCAAAGTCCAAGGATGAGTTGAGAATAGCTGGAGATGTCATGTTGGTAGAAATCATAATGCTCAAACATAAGGAAATGGTGAAAGAAATGAGTGAACGTACATCAACTCTTTCTGCCTGCATTGTGGTCAGTGGAACTCCCAATGTCTCACTGGGCTTAGAAATTTACCATTGAGCCTTTGGTGATAGTTGTGATATAGTCTATCACCTGGACCATAGTACTCTGTATCAACACCAGGTCCAGGTTCAGGCAAATGGAATAGGTCACTCTCAGGGCTGGTGAATCACACTTTGGAGAAATTTTCTTCATTCCATTCAACCCCAGTGAAGTCTTCTCCATCATGTAACTGTTGGTTGGCCAACTCTTTGTCTGCACTGGATGAGTTAGAGTCCATATCTTGGCAGTTTCTAGATGACTAACAGGATGAGGTGGTTGGAAGAACAGGGTGTACTGTGCAGTGGTGCTTCATGTGCCCTCTGAGTGACTTGAAATAGCGCCAACATCCAACATACCCACATGGGTACTGAAGCTCACTGTATTTTAGTCGCATGGCAGGGTATCATGGTGGCATTGTGTAAATGGCTGGTACAAAGTATGAGTTTAGATTATGATCCTTTGTTTGGGGTTAGGGTACAAGTCCTGTTTATTAACTAGAAATTTTTCATACCTTAATGTCCACCTCATTCATCCTTTGGTTTCTCTTCCATTCATAATTGCCCTTGCTCTGTGATGGCCGACAACAACGTAATCACCACTTGTTGTACTCACCCCTCTAATGTGGATAAACATCCAGCTGATATTCTGAAGCCTACAAAAAGATGCACCAAGGCAGAGAATGGTGCAGATGACCAAACACATAAAGGACGTGAAGGCAGCCAAGGTGAAGGCAACCAGTAAGGGTATTGACCGACTCGCAGCCATGGAGATGGAAGCTGAAAGCAAGCAGATTGAGGCCCAAGGAAGCAAGCCTCAGCTCATTTGTCCACACCCCCAGCCTCGTGTTGTACACAAGAAAGGCTCCACTGTAGACCAAACTGGAAACCTGTCAGAAGCAGCACCATTGATGAATCCAGTCAACACTATCTCTGCACAGCCTGGTGACCAAGAGCCAATGGTCAACTTGAACAAGGAGCCTGATGTGGTCTTACCAGCAGTAGCTCAAAAACCCAAGAAGGCTTAGATGTCCTTGAGGGATAACCTCCAGGCATGCAAAGTACAGCGTCAAGCAGAGGGTCAGCAGAAATAATGTGAATGAATCCATGATTCACAGGCAGTGTACACGTGTTAACCATGATGCACCAATGTACTGATTGATCGATTTACAGCCACTGTAATGCCGAGAACCAATCAGCACTGGGCATAAGCAACTTCATTTTCTGCAATCTTCATTGATGTTTTTTTTACTGACAGAATCCACACTTTTTTCTTGCAATTGGCTCTTTCATCCAGATCTAAGCCTGATAATGCTTGCATTGACCATTGGATTTCACATACCTCTAGGGCTCACAGCATCAACACAGATAGTGGTTCAAACATTCAGAGTGGCTCCCATTTTGCTCCTTCTGGTCCACCCTCAACCAACCTGATGTCTTTATCAAGCAGAGCAACCCTTGGTTTGCAGACAGATCTTGACACTGATACAAATGGTGACACGTTTGTGGACATGGTTGATGAGCACAAAGAGAGGGCTGTGTTAGTGCTGTCAGGCCTTAGGAGTAACATAGTAAGTCATTGAAGTGACACATCTCAGTCTACTGACTACATGGTCATTTGGTAGAGCATTGAGAGCAAGAGAAACTATGATATACTAGTAGAGTCAGAAGTAGTGCCTCCACTGCCTTCGCAGCCTCATATCCCTTCAACCACAGTCAAGCGCAAGGTAGATATTGCAGACATTGACCTTGATAGCGAGCCAGACCGGATCATGCCTCCACCGCTTTCTCAGCCTCATGTTTTTTTCAGCTGCAGATTTGGATGATTTTGTTCCTAATAGTGAACTGGATGAAAGCATGCCCTTCCCCCCCTCTCAGCCTTGTTTTCTTCAACTGCAGTCCAGCACAAGACAGCCATGGTGGACATCATTCCTGACAGTGAGCCGGATGAGAGCATGTCCTTCTTGTTCTCTTAGCCTTGTTTCCCTTCGACTGTGATTCAGTGCAAGACAGCCATGGAAGACATCATTCCTGACAGTGAGCCAGATGAGAGCATGCCCCCACCACCTCCTAAATGTCACATCATTTTAGCTGCAGACATGGAGGACTTTGTCCCTAATATTGAGCTGGATGAGAGCCCACCCTTTCCACCCTCTTAACCTCGTTTTCCTAATATGATGGAGTTTGAGCTTAACGACTACATGCTCCCACCCCCCTCTCAGCCTTGCATCCCTTTGACCATAGCTCAATGCAAGGCAGCAAATGTTGTTGCTGACAACAAATTGGGTAGGAGCAGTGATGAAAAAATGGGGCTGGAAGAATCAGCAAGACTAATGAAGCCCTTGTTATTGGGTTTCCATGGTAAAGGATTGCACCGTCAAACTACTTTGGTACATGGTATTATGTATTTTGGCTAATACTAATGACAAGAACAGTCATCTGTTGGGACTGTGACCACCACTCCCCTGCCAACAGCCAAGGGTGAAAAACAAGCTAGTCCCCTTTTCCCAGAGATAACTGATTCACTCTTTGCCATGGGCAACTCCATAGTAGGTGGCATGCAGCACGGTAACCTCCAATATGATGCTGCTGGGTATATAGTCGAGAACATCAAAAAGTGTAGTGAATATACTATAAAGGATCTACCTGTTCCCAGCAACCATTGCTGGTCCCATGAGGTCATTGGAACTCTCGTCCTTTGGTGCAGGTCCCAGCCCAACATTTGAGTCATACCTGATGAGGCCTTCACTACTGCCTTGCAGGACATTTTCAACACTATTTATCAATACTGCATGACTACTAATGGCTCTGTACATGCTATGGTATGTTTTTCTTTCTTTTTTCATGCACAGGTATTACAACATTGTACTCTGTAGGCCCTCCAATGTATATTAGAATGGTGGAGTAGCTTTGGCTCGGCTATACTTGCACTAATGATCAGTTATTTTGCTGAACTACCCAATGACAAGATCACTCAGGATGAGGCTACTGAGCTCCATCACTCCTTTCACTTCTTGGACAAAAATCCCAATTTGAATGTGGAACCCACCCCAGAAGGCCATTTTAAATCGCTGTTTTTATGTGAGCTCATTGGCACTACTCACTTGAGCAACATCGCTAGCTTTGTTGAGGTAAGAGGCTGGGATACAAAGCAGCTTGCACTAGGGAAGAATGGAGGTGGTGTCATTGCCATTGCATCTGCAGCAGTAATGTACAAGGAGTCTAATGTTTGCTCAGTCTGGCTAATTCTGAGTTAACTACAGCTTGAACGTGCCATTGAATTCATCCGTGATGGTGTCATTGATGTCAAACAGGTGTTATTGGAGATGATGGAGGCTCCTGATGGCAAGATGAAAATCAAGCTACCAAAGACATTAAATAAGGCAACTGGGAAAGAGTCATCAACACCATTTCAGTTCTCAGTATTCAACTGGAGTAAGGGGACAGCTAACTACAGTAGAACTTCTCATAATGCATAACGTTGGGCGGTCCACTTTGGCTATGCATTATGAGCATTATGCAATACAGTAGGCATGACAATAAGTCATGTGTGTGACTACTGTGACTTCCCCTTTGCCCTGACAAACCTATCCATCATTGTCTGCTTCAATGTCGCCATTTCCATCTGTTGCAACTCAACCTGAAACTTCCTCAACTTCTGGGAGAGGTCAAGAGCTTTCTTGCTGGTCCCGTAAGTGATTGAAACCTGCTCCATCTGTTTGCATAGCCCAATGGCTTCACTCAACCTTATTTCCAGTTCCCCATCCTCAACTGGCTCCTCGTCCTCATCCTCAACCTCTGTCATCTCACCCCGCTCCACTGCCAACTTGTGCTTGACTTGGGTGACTATCTCGTCATCACCACCTGGAAATTCATAGGCAGATTCTCCAATCTCTTGCTTCTGAACTGGATTCAACATCTCCTTGAGTGTGAGTGCTTTACCAACAATTTGTTTGCATTTCTGAAGATCACCTACCACTTCTAGCAGTGATTCTTCAGCCTTGGCAAGCTGTGAGAGGTCTTGTGGCATCACCGCTTGAGTCGCTACAAGGGCTTGGTGTGGGATGGAGATCTGGCGAATTAGGCAACCAAAGATAAGAATGGTGAGTTTATCAAGGTCTGCCAATGCCTTTTCCACATTGTTCTCTGCATCCATGATGATTTTAAGAACTGGATCCCAATTGTGTGCTGTATATGCTGTCCCGAGAGTCTCTAAAAGCTGTTTCTCGATGGCGGGAAGTTTGATGTCATCTAACATGGCAAACTTGCGCACAAGAATCCAGGCGGCATGGTTTTGCTTTGGATTGAGAGTTGGCGATGGGATTGGGGTGGACGTGGTGGCAGTGGAAGCCTTTCTTGAGACCGTCTTGGCATTGGGTTGGATTCCACTGTGATTCTAATAATTTACAATGGTTGAGGGCTTAACTTGTCTCCATGCTTCAACCATCATCAGCATAGCTTCACATAGATCAATTTTGTAGATGTCTCGTTCACCAGCATCATCCAGCTCCACTACACGCAAGCAGAAAGCATTCCAGTAAAGTGCCTTCATCATTCGTATGATACCAGCATCACAAGGTTGGACATGTGATGTTAAATTGGGCTCATAGTATTCTAGATGAATATTTTGAGGTTGGTAGTCCACATAATGGCCCAAGAAGTTATTGATAAGAAGGCAAACATGGCATCTCTGCTGACACATTTGAATGTCGAGTGCCTTAAGCCATCTGCAAAGAGGCATCTGAGTTAGTTTGATTATTTGCATGACACTGTGACATTGAATCATACTCTTTAAATAAAGAAGCTGTCATCCAGGCACTCTTATTGTTCCGATAATAGAGTCCAAGGAATTGTGGCAAGGCATTCTTGAAGCATCGGAGTTTGGCATACTTTCCAATAAATAGAATGGGTAGCTTTTCACTTCTGTCGGAATTGCAAGCCAGTCCAACAGTGATTCGAAACTTGTCTCGCTTTTTCCCACTCATTTGCTGTGTTGCAAGTCCTCGGTCAGGTGGCACACTGTCAACACCAAGTCAACAAAACCAGTCTTATCAATCAAAAACACCCACAAAGTAAAGAAACTGGTCTCATCAAAGTTGAGGCAGTCCTTAGGATGGTATTTGGCTAGGACAGACTTGAGACGAGTCTGCTCGGCCTCCACCATGGCAATGTCAACTGACGCTGCCTCTCCATGACGACAGAACTCTCAAATCCAGTAGGCTCTCTTGAAGCTATCAATCCATCAATCTCCTTTTAGATGTTCTTCCTCAGGAACATGAAACTTCTCCTCGAATTTAGCACACTTGGCAACAAGCATTGCACTGTTGACAGACTCCTTTTTTACCTCCATATGCTTAACCCAGAGGAACAAGGCTCAATCAATGTCGGGCTGAGTTACAACCCAAGGCCACTTTGATGAAAGTGCATTTGGAAACTCGTTGATACAGACTTCAAGCTTCTTGCGATCACAAACCTTTCGGGACAGTGTTGACTGAGTGAATATGAGTGCACCATCATGACAACTTTTGAAATGCTCACCAACAGCATCCTGAGATGTGTCTGGATGAGCATCCATGAATGCAAACACAGTCAGTCAATCATGCAGGGTGAGGTTTGGCCACTGTTCTCGAGCCCCTGGTGCTGGCAAATGCTTTGCAGAACTTTTGTGGTTTCCTGGGTTATCTGTGACTTCATTGGATTTCTGAGCCTTGTAAGGGGCATGACTCAAACAAGGCTTGCGTTTCAGCTCCAACCCATGTGAACTACGCTCAGGAGGCATGAGAAAAAGAAGCACAAGAAGGCAGGACATAATTTTTTTCACACTCAGCCATGCAACTGGTGGGATTTGCTAACACAGGCCCATATATAGATGGCCCCTGAACACCTCATAATGCATATCACATCCAAAAAAATTATGCATTATGCAATATACATGGTACGTGCTGCCCAACATGGGCAGAGCCCGAATGCCATGCATTATGAGAAGTTCTACTGTACAAGCTGTCAGTGGATAGAAGAGGCCCAGATTTTATCTGCTCAGTCTTCACAGAAGCTCAGTGCTGTTGGACCCTCAAGATCTCCACCAGTTCCAATGCCAATCACTTCAAAGCAACCAAGAACCCTAATGATGTGGACCCATGCACTCTCCTCTGTAACATGTTTTATTGGTGCTGATATTAGTTCCGAGTTGCTAACAATGGTTGCACTTTTTTTAGGACTGTCTCCAAGTTACTATTGATACTTCCAGTCATGTCCCTATCCTGGGCCCCATCTTATCCAAGTTGCTTTGCCAACGGACACATACCCTTACTGTGACTGCTCTTTCACTACATTCAACCACAAGTCATGCTCTACCGGCAACGGCAGTGCCAAGTTTTTAATATTCCTTTTTGTCCCTTCAGATGCATTCCCTGTTGCTTCTGCTTGGTGTACCATTTTTCCTTTCTCTGCTTTTTACTCTTGCAACAGATGGTGCAGTGCAGTTTTAAGGCCAGCTTTTTCTCCTTTTTTACTATATGACAAGATGAATAAGTGTGATTTAAGATGAAGGGTAAGCTTGTGCAATCCTTTTTCTCCTTATTCAAAGTTATGCTCCGGACAATGTTTTCGAGTGAAATAAGTTGAATAAGCACGAGTAAGTAGTACAAAAAGTGTGATAAGTATCACTTGAATTTGCTGATAGTGATTGCAGGTCTTCAAGTTGGATTTCTACTTTTGGTCTACTCAGGCTTTCAAGCCAGGGCTCATAACCTATTGAGCACAGTAGGACTAAGGTAATGTTAGTAAGAGTGTAGCTAATGAATAGTGTAGCTTACCTCAGTCACTGTAGTAGACAGTTACTGAGGTGTGTAGTGTACGAAAAGAGAACAACTACGGTCGGATGTAATTATGTAATCAGTGTACTACCGTTTGTATCGTATAGAAATCCTACATAGCGGAGATGCCTCAGAGATTACAAAGGTCAGACAAGAACTTGATTCCGGATACTCTCAATGATAACCCAGTAAATGACACGTTGAAGTGATTCTGCACTGACTATGCCCTACTGAAGATGGACTTTGATTCAGTACCCAATCAATCCAGTCGTTTTGGGCACTCGAGATTCTACCGATGTTGCTGACCCTTCAATCCCTGGCGAGTCACCCGTGGATGGTCCTATGACATACAGGCAGATAGGCTAAGTTTTTTCAGTCACGTGTTTAAGGAGAAGTTCAGATGCGTCTAATGTCGACATCTGGGTGCTAGATCGTTTTCCGCGCGCTGCTTCGAAAGGCATCGGAAGATGTTGTGCTAAATCCGGACCTCCGAAAAAACAAAGTAGCAACCTTTTTTACGTCTCCTCGGGGTGGACACCACAAGTAATTCATACCGATTTCATTCCAAGGTGAATTCCGTAACTTACTCGTGGCTGATCACGCTCAAGTCGACCGACAGGAGTGTACTCGAGCAGTAGATAACATTGTTCGTGAGACAGAAAAAACTCATTTCGGATTTCTACGAGGACGATGAAACAAGTTTCATATTTACCGCTGATCATGAGATGTCTCTAACAATGGCGATCGCGGAGATGGTGGTGAGGCTCTCGTAAGTTTCACCTTCATCACCTTGCTCAGAACAGGATAGCCACTGATTGCGTGAGACAAAGGCGTTCGAGGCTCTGTACCTGATTGCGTACCTTCTTCACATGATGATCACTCGCGGCCATGGGAGTTGGAGTATCTACTCCGCCGCGATGGCTCTCAAGCGGACATAGCTCCCGTTATGGCCTCGCACATTAGTGTGCTGCCCGATGTAGACCCCACACGGGCCGGTTTCCTGAAACCTCGCGGAGCAGAAACAGCCCTTGCTCACGCCGCCTTCAAGTTGGCAAATACACACGTTCTGCTGGAAGCACTACCGTATGAAACACGATGAGTGGTTTGCTCAGATCTTTCGTACGGTGTTCACGACAGGCTCGACGCTGACCTTGTTTTTTAAAACGTGACTGATAACGGTACGAAACGACGCGTGCTCTTGTTGGTCGGCTTGGATTCATTCACGGGTCCTGGTTCGAGATCAGACGATCGGTCAATGCGTTCTGTACGGTATCCTCGACGGGAGCATGCGTCACAGTGTATCTCGTGGGGGATACACTTGTCCCGGTCACGTCGGGTGATGGAGACAAGTTAATGTAGATCCGGGACGCACGGGATATGTAGATGGTCGGGAACGAGCGAATGGATGCTTCATCCTTTTTTTTTATTATCGGGCCGTGCGACGTACCGAGCTAACCCAACGCTTTCAAGCGATAGAGTCAAACGACTTGTTCCGTACTGCGAGGTCCTATCCCACGATCGGACTTTCTCCTCGGACGCTTGGGGATTCGAATTTGTTGGTTTGGTTAGCGGACCCGAGGGATTTGATAGCCCTCCAAGTTGGCAAGTTGCATCACATCGTATCCCCCCCTAATTTTTTGATACACATCGTTTCGACCCCCTTTTTGGAGTTAACACCGAATGATTCTCCCGCCATGCCACGCGACGACCAATGCGCCCCGTCACTCAATCAAAACAATCATACTGTTCTCAACGTATCACTTCTTGTCTTCCCATCAGAGACCGTTTGTTTCCAGGTAACGATGACAGCGTCCAGGCTTTCAAGAATCAATCTAGACTTCCAGCGAACCTCTGTGTCAATGCCATCGTTCAAGTCTGGACCTGCCATCAATACCGGATCATCAATGGTCGACCGGCGGTAGAGTCAACCGTACACAGCACATTGACATAGTACATAATCACCGACGTCGACCTGATCTGGGACGGTACAGTACAGTATACAATCGGCGCACATGCCAGTGCCTTCGTCGTGATCCCTGATTTTGATCCTGATCGTTGTACACTCGCACGCCGTGTGTCCCAGGTCCACGTTCCAGAGCGGGTGAAGAAAGGGGTACGCCGACCTCGGGAGATGCGCACGGGTACGATAGGACGAGGCGAGGTCGCGAGGTCTCGAAAACACGATCCGAGACCGGGCGTGCCCGACCTTGCCATATGATACGATCGCGCACTGTGTCCCTCCCTGTTCGTAACGTACGAGCCCGGTGACCCCCGGCTTCCGCTCAACTTACCTACCTGTCTGCCAATAGCTCTGGACGCATTCCTCAAGTGACTCATCGGCGCGTATTCAGAGTTGAGCGCACGATTGTCGATCGTGTGTGATGAAGATGAAAACCGGCATCTTTGGGATAGGATCCCCTCGAACGGTGATACGATGCTTGAAAAATTAGGCATGCAGTTCGAAACAAACTCGGACCTTGAGGTAAATAAGATCGATTGCCAATCCATGCCTATACGCATTGAGACTAGTACAACGTGTTGTAAGAAGTAGAAAATTTGATAAATAGATGATGTTTTTTCCAGAGGAAATGGGTATCCGTACAACAAGAAACATTCCGAGGGTGAGGATCACGAACATCAAAAAAAGTGAGCAGGAGAAAAATATAATAAGAGGGGAATCTAAGATTGAGAGCGAAGTGCCATAAAGAGAGAGGTGAGATTGGATTGAGAAAGAAAACGGAAAGTCATCAATGTCACATTGTCGTATGATATGGTTAGACTAGGTATACAAGGGGAAAAATAATTTCATAAGCACGCGCCATGGGTAACGAGACAAAAAAGACAAACGATTCGAGCACGTCCATCAAAGGTGAGACTCACAGATGTATTGAAAGGAAGACGATGATGCCAATGGGAAAGAGGGCAAGCACAGACAAGTGGGGACAGAGAGAGGTGTTGGTTCGAGATGTCAGAAAAGCCGACGCGCAGTACTGTCGGGTTCGTAACCCACACTGCGGCTCCGTGTCCCGTGCTTGCGGACGATCGAGATCGGTGTGGCACTAGGCTCGCGAAGGAAGGCACCCCCGACAGCAACAGAATCGCCCAACAACGGCGGATCTTCCTTGACGCCTCGAGATTGGCGGAGGGACCACGCAGACGACACTGGCGGCGTACTCTCAGCCCTTTTGCCCCTGACGTTGGATTCGCTAGAGCGGTGTATGTTTTGGTTTTGTAACCTGCGTAGCCTCTCCACCGCAGGCGACGACCCGTTCAAGTGCGTCGTGACCTCTGCAATAGTGTTTAGCCCCAACGCAGAGGCCCAGCGGGCAGTGTTAGCCAACACATCTGTTCCTGAATACATCTCCTGTCCACGACTAAACTCGCGGCCGAGATCGGATCGTGCCGTAGAAGCCCCTATTGAAGGGGCAAATCGATGCGAGTCTGCCTTTCGCAGGCTCCGACCGCGCTCGACAGGGGATGTGGGCGACAAGGGAGCCGATCCACCAATATCCAGGTGTGTGTGTGGAGATATGGTTGTTACCGCGCTCAATACAGCAGGCCCGACATCGTCACACGCTGTCGCACGCGGCAGGAGCGCGGCGGTTCGTGGTCTAGATACGCTCCGGCTCATGCTTCTACTCGAGAGCGAGCTTGAAGTCGTGACGGAGGTACGAGAAAGGGACCTGCGCCGAGGAGGAGAAGAAGGCGCACCGAAGGTAGATTTGTGGTCGCAAGAACGTGATCGCGGGTGACGACGCGTTGGCCGGTTGGGGAAATCTACGAACTCGAATTCGTCTGCTTGTGATAGAGAAGATGATTCGTCAACTTGTCCCCAACCAATGTCCCAGGCCATCTCATCCACCATCCCGATGGTCCAACGGTTCCGCACGTCACGCTCAAGACATCCTTTCAATACGCGACCTGCTCCACGACAAATATTACATGGCATATCGTACACGCCTGGAAAGAACGTATGAATGAAAGGGAGACAAAGCTTTATTGTTACTCACCACGCAGAATTTTCACTGTCAACCTCGGCTCAAATGGGTCAGAAAACGGAAGCCGACCGGTGAGGAGGGCATAGAGCAGACACCCTAGCGCCCACATATCTTGTGCTGGATTTGCACCATAATGCCTGCCAGGTGTTTGCGGGGACAGGAGCTCGGGTGCAGCATATGGTAACGAGCCTGGTTGAAATGCGTGAGCGGGATGGACAGGAGCGGGGGAGTGGTCGCCAACGGGAGTGGATGTACGATGGCGGCGAGGCCTGTGACGCAAGATAGACGCATGGGAGGGTAACGTAACCTTTGGTTGTCGCACGGTGTGATGGATGGCGGAGCGATGGCGATGAATAATAGAGCTGTCATGGTTGTCCACGCGCCCGTCGTCGTCGGACTCGCCTATTTTGCGAGTAAGACCAAAGTCGCAAATGCGACAGACACCCATTTCGTCCACGAGGACGTTTTCAAGCTTGATGTCTCTGTGGACATATCCGGCAACTTCGTGCAAGTATCGTACACCTCGGACAATTTGGCGAAACATCATGCCAGCATCATCAAGAGGTAGAGCGGGCGTGCCATCCCGTTTGAGGATATCGAAAAGCGAGCCGGCGGGACATAAGAGTGTGACATACGAGTCGGCATAAGCTGTATGCTCGGTGGAAAAGAGAGGGAGGATGTGTTCGTGGCTGAGCGATGACCAGATCTTGGTTTCGTGGTCGAGACGTTTTCTGATCAAGGATGGATCATCTTGTCTTGCGATGTCTGTTCGCCTCACGATCTTGATGGCAACGACGCCACCTGATGGAGAGAAAGCGCGCCTAATTGTTGAAAAGCCTCCATGGCCAATGACCGGACCTAGGACATAGCCAGCAACCGTCTCACCCTCATCATCAGGCTGCCGCGTGGACTGAATAGGCGGGGTGAATGCAGCTAAAAACATCGCTGCAGGAGATATACTCGCTTCCTGTGTCTGTGGGAACAAATGGGCGGGAGAAGGGGATGAGCTCCACTCTTCGGCAAGGAGGTCTTGGGAAAGTTGTTGCTCAAGATCCGGGGAAGAAGGGCCAGCTTGAGGAGTGTCGTAGGGATCGCCCGAGTATTGAGACATGTTAAAAGAGGTTTCCCAAGGATTCGAGAGCCCCTCCATCGGAGAGGAGGGTTGAAGGGATTGTGAGAGAGACAGAGGGTCGGCAGGTGGGCGAGGTGCGAGCAACATTGCAGCACTCATCCTCAAAAGATGGGCTTTTTAAACAGGGGAGGGGCTGAGGTTGATCTGAAACGATACAGATGAGACGTGGCCAAGACGGGCAAAGGCAAAACGTGCGGGGAAAGGAGTAGGAAGCGAAAGAGGCCAATCAGAATTGAATTGGTCATCCAATTAATTATGAGAATAATTTGCCATTTTTATCCCGCGGACGGACACCCGATGCCATTCCGTATTTGGAAAGCGTACACAAATGCCTCTCCGCAGCCAGCGATTGACACAGTACAACCGTATCTCTGACATTCACTGCTTTCAAACTGTTCGAGGCCGCTTCCACGCCAGATATTTCTGGGCTGGGCTTGGGCGATGTGACTGACCACGCATCAGTGCGCTTCGCTTCCGAAAAAGGCGACAAACTATTGGTTTGGGTTTAGAGCCACAAAATCATGATCCTTGCTCCGGGTCACCTCTTCAATTTAACCTGGACCTCAAACCCTCCCGTCTCAAACCAACGACACTCTACCCTCCTACCGTAGAACAAACGTGCGCGACAACACGTTCCCCCTGCGGTACGGCGTTCGGGCTCTTATTCGCTTCCGGTACCAACGCTTCCTAGCTTCTATTCGGTCTGGAGTCTACTCTCGTAACACCGACGCCAGTGGATCACTGATCCTGGCACCCTCAAACTGAAACTGTGTGCCAAGCTAGCTTGTAGAGTCTGGATGATGCCAGTTGAAACATTGATCACGTTTCACGTCGCTATAAAAAACGACAAAACGCTCCACATTGATTTCCATCTTTTTAACGAGTATTTTTACTTTTCAAAAGAATGGTATGTATGGCAAGGCTTGCAGCCACATCCATTGACAAGCGGGAAATTACATATGTGAGGTATTCACTGAGGCATCCATGCCATACAAGGTCTGCCAAATCTCAGAAGGATCTCGAGCAAAATCAGAGAAAGTTGACTTCAAGATATATGTCTCATGGCAAGTCTTCACACCTTTTGTTTCTCGTGCCCTTCACCCTCCTTTTAAGAAGGTCCTGTCCTCTACACCAAGCAACTGATGCAGTTCATCCCATCATGCCCCTGTTTGGCTGCGCAATCAGGCGACCGTGATGTACCGTATCACGGGTTCCTGCTTTGGGGCCCTGGCCACTACAGACACCGCGGACGGACCTTGGTGTACTTTTTCAGGATTGTTTTTGTAGTACCCTCGACCTCAATGGTTCTGGTTTGTCCGATTGTCGCATCTAACCGTTACGCTCTCTCCCTAATCAACATCTTCCCACCCCACTGCACATGTTCGGCCTCATCTTGCATCGTGGCTCCGCCGCTCCATACCTGAAACCCACCCCAAGGACCTCGTCTCATCAGCGACGAGAATACATACCGTTCCCGCGTCCCAACTTGAACTTGAGCGCTACGAGTCAGTGGCACGTTAACCCGGGCCCCCCGAGCCTCTCATATCTAAAATAGCCTGTTCACGAACTTGAACCGGAAAAGCCAGAGTCACACCCTTGCCCATCTCAATATATACGACCACGCTCAGTTTTGAAGAGGAGTATGCAATGATACTAAACCGGTCCTCACCGGAGCTCCCGATCAGGTCCCGGAAGTCCCCTTTGTCTACCACCACCCGCACCTTTGACTTGCCTTCTCTTCTCTTCTCTTTCTTTTCGGCCGAGACGGCACTTCGGCCCTCACTCGTCCGACTTGCCAGGTTTTCTACGCCTGGTACGACCTTTTTATGGACGATGGACGATGCCGTACCGACTCTTTCTCCCCTTGACTTGGCCGAGCCGCTGAGACACCGCGCTTATGCCAAGTCCTCTCATACCGCGGAGGAACCGGCGACCTGGGACAAGACCGAGTTTCAAAGCGGGTACTGTACAACGTCCAACGCACGCGCACCGAACGCCAAGCGATCGATCGCGTACAATGCGACACGTTTTCTTTTTTTCTTTTTCTTGTTCCTTTTTTTTAATAGATAGATGGCATGCCAGTGGCACTGGCACGGACTCGTGTATCGATTTTCGTACATGTCATTGAATTCTCATGCGTGAGTCGTTGAAACAAGCAAGACACGACGTCATGAAACTCGTCATACGTCTGGCATTAAACTGCCGCGACACCGTACTAATGATACAACTGATCCGAACTGTCCATACATGACATGAACGGGGTGGTAGACCATTATACACCACCTGTCAGGCAACCACAGGGTTGTTCGTAAAATATCTCGTCTCGGATTGTGTTAGGTGCATCGCAAGGTAGTCAAGCACCGTACTGGCATTGTGGAGCTTCAACCAACGGAATGAGACGGACGACGCAAGTCCAAGTATAATTTAGCAACGACAAAAATGGATCGAAAAGACCTACGACGGCCCAACAGTCGAACACAACAGGCACAACGTTGTACCCGTCTCCCGAACAACTCGACAACAACCCAACGTATTTGATCCGTCATCGTTTTTCAAAAGCAAAAAAAAAAAAAAAAAAGTGCCTCACTGGGACATCGATCGATAAACCGATATAGATTCCACACACCACAAGTCAGATCGACGAATGCGCGTGGCTTTGAAAGCCATGTTGAAGGCTTGGCAATTCATGGGAAGAGGAAGATGCAGGATCTGCTCGCACTGAGACCGACCGGGACGGAGGACTCGGACGCGAACGAGAGACGCGAACGGGGACCCGGCAGACCTGGCAGGACGCGGTACGAAAAGCGAAAAGTCAAAGCGGTAAACTAGGGGTGAGGAACGTGCAGGAGCATTCGCGGGTACGATGTGTAATCTATGAAAAGCCCGGTAAGCGACCGAACGTCTGGACGACATGCTCCCTCGCGAGACACACGTTCGGTTGTTTCATCGATGCGGCGGCGGGCTGAGACCCCTATGAAGGTTCATTAAATTTTAAGAACATCGCATCGTTAGGAATGTTCGGAGTTTAAATCCGGGGAACATAGAAACGTTTGTTTGCCATGTAATATATTCCTTTTTTTTTTCGACGAAGCCAATGGGTTTTGCAGCGCACCACTAAGACATTCAAAGTATGAGTGCGTGGCGTAACGAGTGTGCGACGAGTCACACCGAGTCGAGAAGAGAAAGGCCAGAGTCATTGGTGGTGTACCTGACACTTGCAAAAGAAGATAAACCTACAGCTTATTGTCTCATCTTTGAACAATCACCCCAAGCTATTTCTTCCCTCAGTACGATATCTAGCCAGGGAATGCAGTTTTATTCGCGTGCAGATAATTGTTGCATTATCCAAGAGAAAAAGAGTCGCGAGGGTATGATATTAAAACAAGCCCCATGTGGAACGAACCGAGAAACGAACGTAGACTGCACTCTCGCTTCGGAAGACAATGCGTCCTCCTCCGTGAGGACAGGTCGGCAGGCATGTTATGTGTCCGTAACGTCCATCGTCAAACTAGGATCTGAAAGAAGTGGAAATGGAGGGGGCAGAGAAGCAACAAGATATATCGGCAAAAAGGCAAACTAGTTGGGGAGAATGTGCATCTCATGCATGATATAAAGAATTCTATTAGTGTGCTGGTATGTGGGGTCATATACGCAAGCGAGGCGAGCACCATTGGTCATCGCGCGCGCGATGCGAGGATAAGAGTTCCATCGCCCCTCTGGCAACATCGCCTCCCGTCTTCAGAGTAGCACTGATGCAATCCCGAGTGCAGCAACGAGCGAAAACACGCCTGTTAACCTTGACACGCCCCAACTGCGCTCGCCAGCGTTCGCAAGGAGGACCGCCGCAGTCTGCCCCGTCGACGTCACGTTTCGCAATGCCTGCGTTGGCAACATATTCGGCTGCGTCGAAACCAGCCACAGAGGCGGCAGCGGGGTCCCATCAAACTGGTACAACTGTAGGGTATACCCGCGCACTGCATCCTGGTAAATCGTCCACATAACATAGAGCTCCGTATCGTTGTAGTTCTCGATAAAGTTGGATACGGGGGCACAGGGGTCTTGTATTTGTTGGTAACCGTCGCCAAAGGGGTGGAGGACGATGGAACCGTTGGAGACGAGGTCATAGGTTCCGTGACACCAGTTCATGACGCCGGTAATGCAATTGGGTTGGGTGCCTGGTGCAAGCGGACGAAGTGAGTAGACGGTCCAAGCAAGGAAAGAAAAGGGTCGGTCACCATTCCCAGTCATCCGGTACCGTGCGATCTCGTAGTAGCCATCCGAGGTACTGTATGCACACCATCTCAGCGTCCGAAGCTCACCATCACCATCGCAAATCAACTCACAATGAATATGACATGCCAGTTGTAGGTGGGTAGGTGAATGATTCGTTGGCGGGTTGTGCAAAGCTCTGTCGGGTATGTGCGTGTAAGCGACATGGGAGACAGGTAGGTTATCGGGAAAACTGACCGGGCCAGTGATGACGTTTTGGCTTCCCGAAGACCAGGTGCCATAGAGGACCGTCACATTGTGCGCCAAGTCGTAAACGATGGCCTGACCGAGTGCATGTGTTGCGAGGAAGAGCGAGAGGAGGGGGAAGACGATCATTGGGACTGGGGTCAGGGATGGACAGGACGTCGACCAAGCTTGCGATGGGGGGAAGAGAAGAAGGAAGGGGGTGCTTTGTTAGCACGGCGGAGAGGCAGACGCTGACAACGACGACGGTGACGAGAAGGGAGTGCTGTGTTTGTCTTTGTTTATCCGCTCTCTTGTTTTTCAGACCATCTCGTTTCCGCCCAACTACGCCGGGAATTTTTTTTTCACAGCAACCAGCATCATCCCCATGAAATTGTAACCGCTCCACGTCGGTATGATATACATTAGTAGCGTGACTGGTTAGCCATGGTTAGCCTTCTGGTTTGACCATCAACGTATTGAACAGTCGAGCTCAGATCCGCAGTAGATTGAAAAAGTGGATCAACGTGTCTATACTTAGCGTGTAACAAACCGTTTACATTTCTCATTGTGACTTCCCGCGAACATGCGCGCGAAACTTGTGCTCACAGCGCTACGACAGCGGGCAACGGAAAAAATGGCTGGTTGATCACTTGTAGACTACATGGTTGGTTTTTTCAATCTTTCTTCAGATCTCTCTGAACGACAAAGACACGCTCGCCATCATCGGTCACCGTGAGCTCCTGTGCGCCTCGGATACCCTCCAAGCCCTGCACATCACGGCCCTTGGCAAGCACGATATACATTTCGAGGCCATCACCGACCTGGAGAGATAAAATTAACACTGGGGTAGGGCAAGGGTCAGGGGTACCAGACCTCGATGTGACGCTCGGTTGCACTCGTGAATGAATCAATGACTATCGACAAGACAGTCGTAAGAGGCAAGTGTGCAGGATGTGACGTGCCCTGTGCTGGCTGCTGATTCTTGAAGTAGATCTACAGTACCGTAGGCGTCAAAAATCAGGACGATGGACGGGCCCACATCGGCAAAGAATCGGAGATGCGGAGGGGGTTCAACATGCCTGATTGTCCAAGAATGGTTGTACTAACGAGTCTGCAGCGCCGGCTGCACGGCATGCCTCACGCTCGTACGAGCCAACGGGATCGAACGAGTAGACCGCACCAGTGCCTGACCTTATGGGATGAGCGAGGAGGAGAGGGAGCACGCATTTGACGAACCATCTTCTTCGATGCCACCTAGGATGTTGTACACATAATAAGGAAAGAATCGTCGGGCATAGAGCATCGTTTGAATCAGTCGTGCAATGGCACGGATGGGCATGTCTTTCGAATGGGCATGGCGATACCACTGTAACGAAAGAGCATGAGGATACGGTGGAGGATCAGGGAGCTGTACATACTTCTAGACGCTGCTTTACTTTCTTGACAAACATGTTTCCGTCTGCTGCAAAGCCATTCACGGCGAGAACAGCACGATCAGTCCTGTTGGAGGTGTGAGGAGACGTGGTCCATGAGTGGACGAGTGACGCGTACAATCGAAAGACCTTTGGGGCATATCGCGTCTGGATGCTGTACCCCTCGCTCTGCCTTGTGTCGCCCGCGATGACGGTAAAGTCAGCGCCAGCAACTGCGAGGATGGTGCCGCCGTTTTCAGAGTAAGGGTTGAACTGTCTCTGGATTGGGAGAGCGATAGAGTCCATGTCGGGAATGAGAAAGCCTTGGATCTCTTCGTTCCCGTAGTATATGGTCACCGCTAACCTTGGTTATGGGCCGCGTCACTCGAGCATCTGCGCGTCCACTCGACCACGCCTGTCGGAGTTTCAATATCACAATTACTCCGAGCAATTGCCTTTTTCGGAATCAATTCATCGCACGTATTTCCGAAGACTCTCCGTTGCTAGGTCACATTCAGTCCTTCACCGCTCGAGTACTTACACGGCCGTTTCGCGCTCAACTTTATCATTCGTTCTTCGGAAAGAATGATAATCAACTTCCAAGACGCAAGAACGCGCATATGTCGAAGACAGGTCCGTCGTGCGAACTCTCCGGCGTAAAGAACTTCCAACCATTGGATTATCATGGTAATGAGGTCACTGCTGAACCGCTCGATGGCACTGCCAGAGCATACGAGCATGTAACCGCCCTGTTTTCCAGGGTTTTGGGTCACTGCTATTACGCATAATGAACCTGGGAGGCGGATAGAAAAGGCTGCTTCTTCGGTTACGACCGCAAGTAAATATAGTCTGCCGTCGTCCCTTTTTTCGCAGCGTGACGGGTCCTCGTCTGATGGTACGCCCACGATAATCAGGTCTTCACCAGAGGCATTCAGCCGCAATTTCCACGCAGCGGATTTCGCTCAAACGCTACTCAGAGACACTTCCGCCACCTGGGCGATTATTGCTGCCCCAGCCCGCATGCTTGCGCCTGACATTTCCTTTACCGTCAAGCATTCTCTCTTTCGGCTCTTGGCTTTGCGTGCCTCCCTTGTCTACATGGCGGCTAACGCAATTTCTCTCCAACATGAGACCTCCGGAGTTTCTCCTAGCGCGGTCAATCAGTGCGAGTGGCCCACACGCGTCGACGGCGTTCACCAGACGCAGCGAATTGCGCACGAAACGTCGACAAATACAACCCAGCCCCTCGGAGAAATGACTAAGCCGTTCATCGGTCCACTCGATTGGGTTCACGAACAAGAAATTATCTGTGGCAGTCAAACGAGAGCGGCGCGTAGCTGCAAACTCAAATGGAATCCGTGATTGCTATGGAGTCGAAAGCGATGGTCGATTGATGAGATCAGTTCGCGCGGAGGTATTTCGGATACATACTTGATCTATCTGAACATGGGTTCGAATGAATGAGGACAAGGCATATATAAACGAATACTGCGAGCCCAGTGCACGTTGGTGCAAGGCTGGTTTGTACTGGAGGCCTGGTTCGAACGGCGTGTGGTAGGTTCTGGCCAGTGAGCCGACTCGGCAAGGACGAAGCGGTGGCGATGCACCCCTTGCTATGATGACTCGGTGACTCGTGATCATACTACTTGAACGTTTTGAACAGTGTCGGTATGAGTGAGTTTCTGCCAGTCAGTCTATCTGTGCGGCCGTCTCAATGTCGTCGTCAGACGTCGAAGCGCTCAACGGTCGCTTGCTCTTTGCCATCCCGAAAAAAGGTAGCGTTTGATCAGCGCGACCTGACGTTGCACGGTATCAAACACATACTGATCCTGATCGCCGTCGTGTACAGGAAGACTGCACGACAGATGCTTGCAGTTACTTGCCGGTGCGTGCGCTGCATCGACGCAGGTACATCACGTACAAACATCGTGCTGATGAAACATGTACAGGCGCGGACATTCAGTTCCGCAGATCGAATCGTCTCGACGTTTGCCTCGTGATAAACCACCCCATCGCACTGTAAGCCCACGCTTGTTAATAAAAAAAATCATGTTCTGACGCTCACATCGCCCGCCCGTGTACAGCGTGTTCCTGCCCGCCGCAGACATACCCTCCTTCGTCGGTAACGGTAATATCGATCTCGGCATTACCGGTCACGACGTCATCCTCGAAGCCAAAATGCAAGACAAGATCACACAAGTACAGCGTCTCGCCTTTGGAAAATGTGCATTGCAAGTCCAGGTACCCGAACGCGGGCCGATCAAGACCGTGGAAGATCTTGCCGGGAAACGCGTCGTGACCAGCTTCGAGGTGCTTGCGGGGGAGTATTTTGAAAAGTTGGACGATCGGTTGGCATTGGTGGGGGGGCAGCGGACGAAGATTCAGTATATTGGGGGGAGTGTAGAGGCGGCGTGTGCGTTGGGTCTGGCGGATGGGATTGGTGAGTGGACGGGATACGCATGTTCGATTAAGCTGACGGCGAACTCTGTTTTCTAGTGGACCTCGTGGGTACGTATGAACGCTACACTAACTCCTTGTCTAACTAAAACTCTGAACAGAATCGGGAGATACGATGCGCGCAGCGGGACTCCACGCGATCGCCACGGTCCTCGAAACCGAAGCTGTCCTTATTAAATCCACCACCCCTTCACGTGCTGACCACACCCCATTGATCAACCTGATCGCGAGTCGCATCGCTGGTGTCGTCGCCGCTGAGAAATACGTCGTGTGTTCGTACAACATTTCTCGCGAGGGGCTGCCGCGCGCGGTTCAACTCACGCCTGGACGAAGGGCGCCGACGATCAGTCCGTTGGAGAAGACAGATTGGGTAGATGTGAGCGCGATGGTGCTGAAAAAGGAGTCTGCGAGGGTGATGGACGAGTTGGTGGCGATTGGGGCGGAGGATATCTTGATATATAGTTTGAATAATTGCCGTGTATATCGCGGCTGTGTTCCTTGCTATCCATTCAATTCTCTGCCTTTGTGGTGATTTGCACCAGATTGGATATCTTTGAGATAACCGGTCAGAATATGGCTCACCTCACTTCATCCCCAGTGAACTTCAGACATCGCGATGACAGAGTATACGTCTGACACGTTCAAGACACTCCTTGGAAAGCTCGTCAAGACGCCAGAGTATTTCACTCCGGACGACATCAGACTCGCCCTCGAACACCTCTTCACGCCCGATGTCGTCCCCCCCACGCAAATCGGTGCCTTCCTCGCTGCGACGCATATCCACAAGGTAGAGCAACGCCCAGAGATCCTCGCAGCGGCTGCCGAGGTGCTCCGTTCTCGGGCCCTCACCGCGGTAATCGAAGACGACGACAAGGACTTTGTTGTTGATATCGTCGGGACCGGTGGAGATGGGCACAATACGTTCAACGTCAGCACGAGTGCCGGTATCGTTGCAGCCGGGGCAGGCGCTCGAGTAGTCAAGGTACGAAAATACCAAGAATTTTAAAAAGACAGCGTTCACACCCCGTTATCCTACCACCTTAGCACGGGAGCCCCGCCTCGACGTCCTTGTCGGGCTCCGCAGACCTCTTGCAGTCGCTCGGATGTCTGTTTGTCGCCCCGATAGCGGGGACACCCATCGCTCGAGTCCCCTTCACGTTCGTGCTTGCCTCCCATTATCACCCCGCCGCCGCCCTCATCGCACCCTACCGCAAATCTCTCCCCTTTCGCACCCTCTTCAACGTGCTCGGTCCTCTCATCAACCCCGCACGTCCCCGCGGTATGGTTCTCGGCGTCGCCGACCGCGCGCTCGGGCTCCCCTTTGCATCGTCGTTGAGAGACGGAGGCGTCACGAGGGCGCTGGTGGTATGCGGTGCGGAAGGCCTCGACGAGATCAGCTGTGCGGGGGAGACATGGGCATGGTCGCTCACCCCCGATGGGGAGATCGTCGAGAGCGTGCTCCATCCCGCGCAGTTTGGGCTCGGCACGCACCCGCTCACGGCGGTGTTGGGTGGTCGGGCGCCGGAGAATGCGGCGACGTTGACGAGGTTGTTGACGTCGGGAGGGGAGATACCGGAGGCGTTGACGCCAGTGTTGGAGTTTGTGTTGATGAATGCGTCGGCGTTGTTGGTCGTTGCTGGGGTGGCGGTGGATTATAAGGATGGCGTCAGGCTGGCGAAGGAGAGTATTGTGTCGGGTGCGGCTTGGAAGGCGCTGGAGACGTTCCGAGAAGTTGGGCGGACAGCGGCGGCGAGCCAAGGGAAGTAGTGCAATGCCATGTGGACGACCTTTACATATAAATGATCTCATGTGGGCTGGGCTACCACACGGCACTAAATGCATAATATCTTCTCGTAATCATACTAGCAAGGTGCCCGGGACAAACCACCAGCTTCACCACCAATCTGGTAATACATAATGCATCATAATGCATAGTGAGTGAAACCAACGTTGAACACTATCCTTACAATGAGACTGTCGTCACTGGACTGGTTTTTCTTGAGCTTTTGTGTAGTGGATCATTGCCGGCACGTAAGGCGTCAACAGGCCCTGATGCGGCACCGACCAGGCGTGCTTCGTTGTGAGACATGCCGTACCGTTTTAGCCATAACCTCGTAAGTGCATTTTGTCATATGTACTACCTGAGAAGCTCATTGCGTGGCTGTTATAGAGAGAGTCTCTCCGACACGGTTCAGAAATGTGAACATTTGACGAACTTACAATCCGAAACCCACCAACGCGCGTGGCTCTTCCGTGGATAACTGGAACGCCATTGACGGGGTTGGCATCATGGCAGCCGGCATGTCGCTCGCCAAAGGTGTCTGTGGTACCTGTGAGAATGGCCCTGAGGAGGGAGTGTCATATAGTATCTCCCTTTCTGGTCGGTAAGCCGTGATTCTCTTTCCATTCCCCACTCCTTCTTGGTCTTCCAACTACAGTCCTTCGCTTTCCTTTTCCTTCTTCTTCTTTTGCCTAGCGGTTTATCGGGACTCTAACAGGGGGAGTATCTACTATCTAGTCTATCATGCTCGATGGCTCGGGTAGCCCTCAACGTTGCTGGTCGCTATCGGCGGTAACGCTGACGGATTCCGAGCAAGCAGCAGCGATGCCCATTCCAACGACGTTGGATCCCGAGCGCGATGTTCGCCATCGCAAGGATTTCGGGGTCTTGGCTGTACCTGCATGGCTACGCCACGACCCTGCTCGGCAACCGGATCCTGGACGGTGGACCCAAATTGGCCTGAGCCTTGGCTGTACATTTGGTGAGCATGCCAACATCGATATGATGCCCTGGTCGTGTTGACGTCAGGAAGTGGTGGCCAATCTTTATTACTGCCAGCCTCTCCTAAGTAAGATGGGTCTGTCTCGGATGGTGGATGCGGCGTTGCTCATGTGTTACCTTGCCAGTCGAAATAGCCAATTCATTCCAGGAGACGTATGCGACAGTGGCATGGTAGGTTCGGACTGTGCATTTATTCGAACGCTACTCACTGCCTTTCAGGATACCTACCATGTATCAAGCAGGGTGCGTTTCCAACGTCTCGATGGAACTATTACTCACGGCGTTCGCATGTGACAGGTATTGTGTCGGGTTATTCTTCATCTCTCCGCTCGGGGACCTGGTTCGACGTCGTCAGCTAATCATGGCCCTCGTTTGCATGACGACCTGCCTTTCGGTGGGCTTGGCTCTGTCACGGAGCTTCGTCGTCTTTTGTACCCTCGCTATCCTCATCGGCGTGTTTAACGTCACCCCTCAAATCCTCATCCCCTTGGCGGCCGACCTCGCCGTCCCACAACACCGCGCCCGCGTTGTCTCGATCCTCCAAAGCGGCCTCATGCTCGGCATCCTCCTCGCGCGCGTTCTCTCTGGCATTATCGGCTACTTCTCCACCTGGCGCACGGTGTACTACATGGCGATCGGCATGCAGGCCGTCGTCTTGTGTGGTGCCTACGTCCTCATACCGGACCACCCGCCAAAAAATCCCCACCTGACATATCTGGAGATCTTACACACCATGGTCACGTATTCCGTCACCGAGCCAAGACTCGTGCAGGCGGCGTTGATTAATATCGCCTCCGTGGCGTGTTGGTCTAATTTTTGGGTGACGCTCACCTTTTTGTTGGGTGACGAGCCGTATCATTTCTCGACGTAGGTGCCTCGGTCTCTCCCCCCCTCCCCCTTTCTGCAATGCTTACGTTGCAAATTCACGATGAAATGGAACGTGCTTAATGTTTCAATGTCTAGATTGTATATCGGTCTATTTGGTTTGATCGGCATCTTGGGCATTTTTTCGGGACCATTAGCGAGTCGCTTCATTGACCAGCTTGGTGCCTGGTATTCCGTGCTGGTAGCGACCCTTTGTTTATTGGTCCTGCAAAGCCTTGAAATGGCCGCGGGTGGGATCAACATCGCCGTCGTTGTCGTCGTGTGCTTTGGGATCGATGCATTTCGACAGACACAGACGGTGTCATTACAAACAATCGTGTTTAGGTGAGTGCTAAGACGCTTCTGCAGACGAGTGGGGAACTGAGATGCGTAGTATTTCTGAGGAGGCACGTTCGCGGCTGAATGCTATCCTTACAGTTTCAGTACGTGTCCCGCTTCCGCTCTGTTTTTGACCACATTCGTTTCTCTCGAGTGCTAGCAACGTATCCGTCCACCCAATATGTTTGTTCATTTTGTCGTCGACAGCTCTTTGCAGGCCAAGTCATCGGGTCGTCTGCCGGATCGCACGTTTTCCTCCGATATGGCTGGCGCGCCGCTGCCGGCCTCTCTGTCGGGCTGTACGTGTGGCAACTGTTCGTCCTGTTCGTGCGTGGACCGAATTGTGGACGGCATGTGTGGTTTGGGTACGACGGTGGGTTTGCGCTGGGTGAGCAGAAGCAGTGTCAGGAACGTATGGAGACCGCGTCACACGGGGCGAGTGTGGGTAGTGGGACGGTGACAGGGATGACGACACAGGAGAGTATCGAGATGTGGACGCCTGGAAGCTCGTGGTGTCCGGAAGAACGTTGCATGAACGTTTCTGGTTTAAAAAATGGGAAAGTGGAAGAGGGTATGTGGTGAAGCAATGGAATTGTCGCGTGTATTATTCTGTACGTCAACCCGCATCTTGATCGCGTTGTAGAATCGTTGGCTGGGCGATATATATTGGGTGTACATGGGGTGGGCCAAGGCGTGGTGTTCAATTCCGAGACGAGACAGACCATCTCCATCCCATACAAAGGAAGGAAATATTAAGGCGATTTTACATGACAAGTCCGTCCGTGAAGCTTTGAAGCTCCATCAGGAAAATGACACTGCCCTTATTTGTGCTTTCTCTGCTCCATAAGCCGACATTACTGTATTTTTCACGTGACTTGATCCCATGAGAAAATTATGTAAGAAAACATGTCTTATCCCTGGTCAAGCATAGCACCTCGAGATCCAGTTCAAATCTGCTAAAAATGATACCAGTCGACTTGGAATAGCCAAGAGAATCATTACTGGGTTGACCAGTGGTTGAAATGTGACATCTTGAGGTTTCAAAATTCCAGGGCTCTGGCTAAGGACAGTCTGTAGCACAGCTTGTAGCAGAGAATTGTTGTAGGTCACACTCTGTTGAAAATAATGCAAAATGAACATAGTACATTGATGGAAGGGATAGTCGAGTAATACTATAGCCTAGGAAATTTTCAGAAAAACCCACTTTCCTAACTGCACTGCCTTTAAGTCTTCTTTGGCATACTGAAAGATTGATATAGCTGTACCAGTGTCTGTTTCAAGCCATTGTTTGAGGTCCAAAAGCTTTATATATCTGTCAGATACTGTAGTTGTGAGAGGTGAACAAAACCTCATTTTTTGAGAATGTGTCCATAATAAGAGAAAGAAATCCTATTGCAACTGCACTTAGCATTTTGAGCAAGAGAGTCAAACCAGGCAGTAAGTTTAGGAATAGATAAAAGGTGTAGAGTGTGGTGCTGCTGCCACTGCTGGTGTGATGTGATGTGAGGGTGACTGTGTTCAGGCAAGGGATGGGTGACAGTGGCCACTATGCAGATACAGTAGGTGCTTTGATTTTGCTGATTTAGTGAAAGGATTGGCTGCAAGAAAACCCCAAATGGAGAGCAGTGGTGATCAAAGGGGCCAAAGTGAGGTGGATGGGCAACCAAAGCTGATCAACATCCAGACCTTAGTAAATGGTAAGCATTTAATTCCCTCAGATATCATGTTATTGATGTGGTGGATGTGTACTTGTAGTGGGGCGACTGCCAACCAAGAATTCAAAGAATGTGTTTCACCATCTGCAAGAACCATTCAAAGTTGGACTGCCAAGAAATGCCAAGAAGGCAGATCAGGTAACTTGGGAGAATGCTACTGGACATATTGGATGCAGGGATGAGATACTGGTGCTGAAGGAACATCTGTTGCTAAAACTGACTGTGAAGAGAACTACCCCAGGCAATGATGATGACCAAGGTATGTGGCTCGATTTCTCTCCAGATGGACTCAGCAAATCCATTCAAAATGCAGCTTTAGCACTGCCAAAAAAGAAGTTAAAGTCAGCTCTAAAGATGCTGAATATATTGCCTCCAGTTGGTTGAGTGTCACCTAATGTTCTGGTGGTGGACAGTCTAGGTACTTGCATGGCTGGTACTGATTTCTTCACCCTGGGGATCACCACACCTTCAAGGACTATATAATAAATGTTAGTGGGCAGAATATCACGAATGTGCATGACTTACCTTGGGCTAGTTTTGATCATTTGACATTCTTTTGTAGAGGGCCAACCTTGATGGTCAGTGCTGGCTCACTAGTTGAGGGTGGTCCATAGCATGGAATGTGAATGGCTGGTAATGGTGTGGGGGTGGGAGGTGGTGGTGGGGCATCACATCAAATCTTTGACCGGGGTGGACAAGTGTGAGACTTGCTATGTTCCCATGATTTCTGCATTCTTTCCAAGGATGGGGATTGGCAATTAAGGGAACTCAACTGTTGGCGCAGTCTTGCCAGTGAACAGCATACAGTACCTTCCACTGGTGGCACTGGACACAAGTGTGGTCAGGATTTGAGGTGCACCTGTTGCTGCATTGTTTGCAGGCAGTGCATACCTGCTTGGAATCGCCCTCATCCTCCATCTTTTCGGTGGGTGGTGGTGGCCATGACCTGCCCAGTGAGCATCCATGAGACTGCCTTGTCCCTGATATGTCTGACAGCTTGACGTGTTGCCTTGAACGACCTCACTCTTCAGAATCAGTTTCTGGCAGGTCGATATGCTGAGCCTTGCCCTTGTTTCCGTCCACCTTCTCTGGCACCATCTGCACTTTTTTGATGTTGATGTCATCGCCATCCTATGTTGTCCTGACAGCCCGATTCTTGGTGTTGAGCAGCTGCTCTAATGGCCAAGCAACCTTTGCGGAAGATGTCACAACCTTGTTTTCCAAATTGACTTGGCCGACCTTGAGCCATGGGTGATCTGGTCAACCAGAAATGTCGTTCTTCAGGATCTTGCTTCAGTCCAGCCATCAGCTGTTTTGATACTGCAACATCTCAATGTCACAGGTGATGGCCAGGAGAGGTACCATCTTGGCACCACCTGCCACAGCTTGAATTGTGTCCAAGCATTCATGTTAGTTAGCCTGTTATTGTATGAGAGCTGTGATTGCACACCAATTGGCTCATGATCTCAGTAATGGCCTGGTGCCATGCTGCTGTTCGGGCAGCAGCTCCCTCAGTTGTCCCAAGTACTTTCGTCTTGAGAACGTGTTGGATGGTGGCTGTGGCATTATTGATGATGGTTTGGATGGTGGAAGACATGGTGGTGAATGGTGATGCAGAATGTGATGGAAAGAGATGTGTGGGGTGCAGCGAGTTTTGCTTTGCAAATGCTGAATGGCATTCACTATTGTTTGGTTCTCCACCATTGTGGCTCGACAATTCCGGCTAATGTGCTACAGTCCATATTTCCTACATAACTGCCAACTCCACTGCTGACCACATGCATCACCACGCCTGATCTGACTTCATCCCTTCTCTTCCATTTCACTTTTCCACCATATCTTGGAACAGACTCACAATGCAAAAGCAAGTTCGGTTCATGATACCAGGTGAGTGCAATGTTCCTGTTCTAAAGAAAATTTCCATTTAAAAAAAATTGAATTCATATGCCATCTTGGTCACCATCAGTCTTGGCCTACAGCAAATCAGACTCCATTGGTATGTGATTGGCCTTGGAATTGATCAGTAATTGACCACATTACATTTTAGATCTAGAGATGGCAGATGCATCAGACCTGTCATGGTGTATTCCTACCCTGCCTCCATTCCATTCCTACCAGCCATTATCAATGATGACCGACTTTAATGATTTTGCTGATGCCTGCTTACCAACCCCACCACCCTTTGTGATGCCTGACATCCAGCTGGACATGTTTGTGAGTGCCCACATTCCAACACCTCCTCTGTTTCTACCAAATGACATTCATATCCCAATGCCACCAAAATTTGTTCCAATGGCCAAAGACCCTCTTCCCTTCTCCATTGCACAAGAGATGGCATAGGCCAGTATGCCTTAGTAGTTGCCTTGCCCAAAAGGCAAGACACATCTACCCACTCAAAAGCATCGATCAGGTGAGCCAGAGTGGAATGTTTACGTATTGCTCGGTCGTGATGCAAGATAAAAGTGTTGGGTAGAGGCCATGCAGACCATCAATCAATACTGTGAGTTCAATCATCATCTTGCCTCAATAATATATATCTCATTATCTTGTCCAAATGTAGTGGCTGTAAGAAATGATGCTGAGCATGATCAGTTTGCTAAACAGGGCATCAACATAGAGGGAATTCTGGATTTCAGTGAGTGCACAATTAAAGTGTAAATGGCTCATTCTGACAATATTGACAATATTGGAAAATGCTGCCATAGTTGATCACATGGTGGAGGAAGTATCTAGTGTTCGACATAAACCAATTAAACATCTGCTTGCTCAGGTGGCAATGAAAATGGCCACAGAGTCCTTTATTTGGACCTCATGGTGAAGAATGGAATTGTTTCAGACCCAGGTAAGGCTATTGGATATATTCAAGAGCAGCATGTGTAAGAATAGAATAGACATATATACTATATCATAGCATGTAGATGTGGTGTTCATATGATGAGGAATATATGGACATAGTTCAAGGCCACAACTAAGCTTGATTGGTCACCACATTCATACATGACCCTTAGTCTGATATGCAGTTAGTAATCCCCACTATTCTCAGTCCCGCTATATGTTTCCAGGTAAGCACTCACTCTGCTTGGTCCTACCATATCCATTGAGGTTAGTCCTGCTCACACAGCTCAGTGTAATCGTATCTGTCAAGGTCAGCCACCTCCACTCTGCTCAGTCCTGCTGTATACATCAAGGTCAGTCACCCTCATACTGCTCGGTGTTGTCATATACATCAGCCCTTGGTCACCCCCACTCTGCTCAGTCCCATCATACACATTGAGGTCAGTCACACTCACCCTGCTCAGTGTGGTTGTATACATTGGTACTTGGTCACCTCTACCCTCCTTGGTCCCACTGTATCCATCAAGGTCAGTCATGCTCACACTGCTCAGTGTGGTTGTATCCATTGAGGTCAGCCACCTCCACCCTGCTCAGTGTGGTCATATCCATCGAGGTCAGCCACCCTCACCCTGCTCGGTGTGGTCATGCATACATCGGTACTTGGTCACCTCTGCCCTGCTTGGTCCCACTGTATACATTGAGGTCAGTCACCTCTCATACTGCTCGGTGTGGTCATATACATCGGCCCTCGGTCACCCCCAACCTGCCCGGTCTTGTCATATACATTGAGGTCAGCCACGCTCACACCGCTCGGTCCTGTCGTATACATCGGTACTTGGTCACCCCCACCCTGCTCAGTCCCATTGTATGCATTGACCTCAGTCTTACTCACCCCACTGGGGGCTGTTTCGTATCCATCGATCCTTCATCTAGTTACCCTTTCCAGGGCCTTCCATATCCTACGTATACATGCATGTTAGATGGGCCTGGCTGTGTCTTATGCATCTCATATATCTCAGGCTTGTCATGGTATCATCCATACACATTGGGTGTTTTGCAAGCAGGCTTACCATATGCTATGGGTGAATGTCACCATATGGACTCCTTCTCTACTCATTACATGAAGTCAACACTTCACTTTGTAAATCATTAGGATTAGAATATTGAGATTTGAATTGGGATTGGGATTGGGACTGGGATTGGGACTGGGATTAGAATTAGAATTAGAATTAGAATAGGAATTAGAATTAGAATAGGAATTAGAATTAGAATTAATAGAATTAATATTTGATTGAATTTGAAATTAGAATTGGCTTGAAATTAGATTAGGATTAGGATTGCTAAGCCACTATGGAAGCACTATGTATACTATGGCATCACTATGACCACTATGGAAGTACTATGAGAATACTATGAGATACTATGAGAATACTATGGCCACACTATGACAGACTATAAGATATTGTCATAGTACTATCATACCACTATCCAGTTGAGCCCTTACTATGAGCACTATGTTACTAGACAGTTAGTCCTGTTTTTACTGATGTAGTCTAGTGCAGTTGTATTCATTTCATTAGTTGTGTGTTTGTCATTGCACATCTATTGCTATTGTAGATAAAGGAAGACAATTGAAACATTCACACTTGATATCCACTATTTATCACCATCCTCTCTACACTTTTGCACTATCTATAGATGATACTCTTGCCTACCACCAATCAAACTCCATCCCTACAATACCATGCATACAACTAGAGTAGTCTCTCACCATAGACTTCCTCCTACAATATTCCAACAATCATATGAATACCCCACATATGCTAAATGTACTCCCATTATATCCATAACTATATGATACCAAGTAGCCTCACAGCTAAATCTGGCATTCACTACCACAAGTACAGGCCCACATGCCTCTAAACTATGCCAACCTGTGGACATACCTGATGTAGTGCTCAGTATCCACACAAGGTTACTAATCAGGAGCTAGTCTCTAGATTACCCAACCAATAGAACTTGCCTCACAGCAACCCTCCTTTCAATCCTCTGATCACCGATTCATACCATAGATCACTGACACCATTCCACAATGCCGTCACAAGGCTATTTATTAGATCTACCATAGATATCTTAGACAAGATCCAATCCATTCCCCAATGTGATCTCATCTTAATACCCAATCTAATAATCAATCTATGCAATGCCTTAAGCACTTCTTTTTCACTCCTCTTTCATTTCATCTTTGCATTCTAATCTATTGACTCCTTCTGATATATCACAATGTAGCCATGTCTTATCACATTTCAAACTACCATTTCACTTACATGTGCTTAATGCATGCATCTCATTCTATCATACATCTCTTTTACCATTGAACACTAACACTTCCTTGTTCCTGTGATGTCATACCCAGTACTCTACAACATCATAGCATAGCACAGTCTGTGCACCACTGCCGGTAGTATATACATAAGTAGCTGGTAGAGTGCCATGTTTTCTTTAGTCTTGATATTGCCTCTCGCTCTCTTGCATATTGTCTTTGAGGTAATGCTTGAGATATCAGATATAGGCTTCATCTTTTTGTTCATTGATTGTTCCTTTCAACAGTTGATATAATATGACACAGACATGACAACATTACAAACAATATGCTGGACAGCATGATGGACAGCACAACAGACAATACAGTGGATGATATAATACACTACACAATGCAATGTAACTCAATGCTCTGAAATACTCTTCTGCCTTATCAGAAGTGATGTTCTGACAAGTGTGAATGATCACAGTCACCAAGAAGTCATTATAGTGGTGCCACAAATGTGCCTTGATTGTAGAAAATGCTTGTTCAATTGGATTGTAATCAGGAGAGTAGGGAGGCAGATAAATGAGTTTGCAAACTGGTGATAGTTAGCATATGAAGAATGAGGTATTGATGACACATGATTTATGTCTTCAATTAGTGCCTGGACTTCTTCTCTTTTGTGGATGTAGCAATTATCCATAACGAGTACACTGTGGGAACCAGGATACAGATTGGTGAAGGGTATCTGTACCAAAGACACATCAATAAAAATACATATAGAATCATAATTGACACACCCCATGTTCTTTCAAAAAACTCAAAAAACACTTGCCATCAACCAGTTCCTCAACAATGTTGTATCCAATGATACCATCAAGAGTAATGGTGGAAACAATAGAATATCTCATGCCACATACAAAGCACCTCTTGACACAGCAACAAACTCCTCTTGTTGACCAGCCATATTGGCAGAAGAATGTTTGTTTATCTTTTGCAGCTTCATTAATAAATATGAGCATATTCAGATCTGGCACTTTCACAGCAATGTGGTGCATATAAAGTGTGCATGCCATCTTGTTCCACTCCATGGCAGGAGAGGAAATAATCTTTTGAGTAATTGAAAGTCACTCAAGTCTGCAAAGAAGTGTAGAGAACATAGCATATTCATAATGCTTAGCCCAAAGCTCACTTTAAAGTTTATCAAGGTAGATGGTTTTCCAATGCCAAATGATGGTAGAGATAAAAACGACATCCAGTGAGGTGAGTACTCAAGGGTGTTCAGTAGCACAAGGGTATTTGTGTGGGTTGGTTATAGTTCCATACCTTGAATAAAAAGAAAGTGTTTTGTATACAAGTGACTTCTTGATTTCCAGGATGTGACAGATCTGTTGGACACCATAGTTATCATGATACAAGAGGGGGATGTGGGCTTTGATGTTGGGAGATACAACATGGTGGCACCCAGGCATGGTTGGTTGTGATGAGCAAAACCAACCATGCTTATTCAACTACAGGTCAGCCACTTCTGGGGTCCATTCCCGGCTGTCTCCGAGACACGACTTTCGAAATTCTGTTTTCCACATACTTTCGGAAACCGCTGTAAACAAAACTTGCCTTTCATCTGCCATCAATTTGAATGCGCTAGATTTGTTTTGAATCCTACTACAACTTACATGCCTACTACAACTTACATGTACTGAGTAGTTCCATTGATTTAGCACAAACTACTGGCAGTGAGAACACTCGTGGTGCGAACAACACAAATGATGTTGGTGATGGTCCAGAAATCACATATACTGCGAGTATTCAACTACTGTAGCCGTCTGTATGGATGTAACCGTAACACGTAACGCTAGGTGGTTGCGTCGCTAAAAATAATGCATAACGGTGTACTGGTTGCTAAATTTTCAGGCGTAACGCGACTTGGTCAACTTGGTTGCTACTGGTAGCAACGTAACATGTAATGGGGGGACTATTGGCCAAAAAAAAAGCATTCGTCGAAGTTAATAAAAGCCCAGATGTCTTCATACTCCCCTGCAGCCACCAATGAATTACCGGGACCCTTTTCCGTGCTCCCAATACAGTGCGAGACACTGTCTACTGCAGCAGGCATCTCAGCCACAGCTAAGCCAAGAGCATCATGAATTACCGTGCTTGATGGAACATCGGCGTCGTCGTCGGCATCAACAGTGACATAGTCCGACTCAGTGTCACCATGACGACAGATATCCTCCACTGAGTCAAGCTTGTTGAGTCCATGGACAATACCCATTCGATCTTTGATCTCTTTGTGGAGTGTCGAATGGGTGCGAAGGTAACCAATGAGAGCCGTCTGTGCTTGTCTACTTGTAGGACGCTCTGCAGATAAATCCCATCCCTTGACCTGGCAGTGAGCCCAAAACCGTAAAGAATTATTAAACTAGTGTAAGAAACAGAAAAACGACAAACCTTTTTTATAAAATAATATTTGTGCAATTTGACCGTCATATTTTTTGACTAGTTCACGCCCGAACGGTCCAGTCATGATCTAACCCCCATAACGCCAGTTGAGTCCGGTCACTGGGTTGCTAACAATAGCAACATAACACAAAACGGGGGTCCGGTTGCTAACTCGTAGTCAGGGGTATCCGTAACGCACCCCCACCCGGTTGCATCCATACAAACGGCTACAGTAGGTGTAGTTCCCCACATCTCCGTATATTCCTCAATTGTCATTTGGCGGTGCCACGTCACCTTCGGAACATCGCCGTACGCAACGTTGCCACCTACGTCGCCGACCTACTCGCCCACATCTCCTGCACTAAATCTGTCATCGCCGGGATAGTCACCCACGAGTCTGAGGTATTCGCCCACGTCACCGTTGTTCTGTCCAACATCCCCTAGGTGTAGTCCCCAGTCGCCGTCGTTCAGCCCTACATCGCCGTGGTACTCGCCGACCAGTCTGTCATTCAGCCCTGCATCCCCGAGATGTGAGCATCTTCGTTTCATTTATTGTGGCAGAGTTTGCTGACACCTGTAGATTCACCGAGTGCTCATGTGTCTCCCTCTTCACCGAAGTATTCTCCCACCTCCCCCACATCGCCTTCGTCACCCAGATATTGTAAGTACTTAGTTCTTTACCACTCCAATGTGCCCACACTTTTGTAGCTCCCACTTCCCCTGCGTATTCCCCAGCTTGTGAATTTTTCCTTGGCATCCGTTATATCCTCCTGCTAATCTGACGCACACTGGCGGCACCAATGGGAATAGGCGCTTTTGATGTCGCCCCGACGTCCCTGTATGGGAGATCCTCCCTCAGCTCTCCACCGTGAATTTCCTCGTACAGTTGCTCGTATTACATGTCATTCTATCGTCAGTGGCGATACTGTCTACCTAATACTACTTGCTATGAACCTACTTAAAGACCTTTTCCCCTGCTGAAAGTGCACTCGGTGCCATTGCATACTTGTGTTGTACTTGCTGAGTCGGAATGTGCTTGCTCGGAATACACCAATTCCTCCTTATGTCGTCCACTTCCCTGGAGCATTTTTTTTGGGAAGTGGCGATGTAGGCTAAGGCCTAAAAAGGTTAACAAGCATGACTAAGGTTAGATAAGTGGGGTGTCATTTTCCTGATGGCCCCTCGGAACGAGGGGTAGAACACAACGAAGACACGGAGATGTATAGGAGTATTGAGGTCCGATGTCCAACGGGGGTTCGAGTGGGTGGGTGTTTCCCTGCTGGAGTCCGTACTAGTGCATCATCATCATGACTAGAGTGTACCTCGTCCGGTACGTCGGAAGGGCGGTGTCCGGGATGTGTCAGCGGAAGCAACTTGGAAAAATATAATATTGGTAAGTAACCATCGATCGAGACGATGATCCTCCGCCGACGACGTACCGGGTTTGACCCATGTTATCATGTTATTTAAATTAAATACTCGCCGAGGAGGAGGTAGAAAGCTTGAAAGTTTGTCGATCAGCGGGGGCAATACGTCAAGTAAATATCATGTTCATACGAACTGGTACGAGTCCAACGTTTCGAAGTTGTGGTAGTTGGTGGTCACCCACAGCTAGCACCACTCGTAGATAGTGGTACAAAAAAATCAAAACCAAGGAACAGGCTGGCTTTAGAAGGGCTATAGATTCGGAGTGACGACTAGGATGTACAGATTTGGAAATTCCGGATCCCGACGTGTGACACAGCGGAGATTGATATTGAGGTTGCAGGCAGGCACATGTCCGTTTGGGTAAAAGTTACATCCCTTACTACTACTTACTACGCCTATGAACGGGCCGACAGTGGGTGTGCTATTACGCCCCAGCTGGGCGGCGCAAGTCAGGCTGTCATGTCACTGTCATGTCGCGCCTCGCTCCTTGACACTGACACTCGCCCTTGCTCTCGACCCGATCGTCCCTATTCGATTGCGAGAGCTTGCAAGGCAATACAATATCGGTTTAAATGGCCACCAATGTCTGCTCAAGTTCGTGCTTTTCTCATTCTGGTGATATCCTATACTCAACTTTGATCGTTCATCATTTATTGTTCGCGCATCCACTCACCGAGTCAGAGCGCGGAGACAGTCGAGTAGTCTCCGCAGTGCTCTTCTGCAAAACAAGTAATCTCGCCCTCGTTCTGTCACGCACCCTGCGGCGATCTCACTACGCCTGTCCCGCGTGCCGGTCCAGGTCTCCGCACAAATTACGCCTGCAGGATAAGGCGATGATTCATTTCTCAGTTGACTTATGGGCCGCGAGGTTATATACCTCAGCCTGTTGGCTGTCCACGCGGCTGCTCGTTCTTCTGCATCCCCACCTGTCTATTTCCATCGCTGGTTACATCATGGATATGGAACAGGCCGTCCCGACTTTCAATGAATCTCCCGAGCAGCACAAGGACTTTGGCTTCCTTGTCGTTCCAAAACGACTGAGGTACTCTCCTGCTCATCCCTTCTATTTTGGACCGTGGACCAGGTTCGCCTTCGGCTCGGGATGCGCATTCAGTTAGTGTTCCACTTCCCAATCAGTACCTTTTCTGACCCCCAGAAGCTGTGGCGAATCTGTACTACTGCCAACCACTCCTGAGTACGTCGTCCCTGTCTTCCTCGCCGTCCACGTCACGCATTCTCGTCTCCGTATGCAGTCCAGATGTCGATTGATTTCCAAACCACATACGCGAACGTATCGCTGTGAGTCATCTCATACAACATTCATTGTCCTCGCCTCATGTCTCTCTAGGGTTCCTACACTGTATCAAGTTGGGCATGTCCACTCACTCTCTATTAATCGATCCAAACTGAATGCTTCTGCGTAACAACAGATATTGTTTTGGACTGCTGTTCATATCGCCTCTGGGGGATCTTCTCCGGCGACGCCAGTTAATTTTGGCGCTCGTGATCATCACAACATGTCTCTCAGTTGGCTTGGTGCTGTCGACAAATTTCCTCGTCTTTCAGACATTCGCATTCCTTCTCGGAGTGTTCAACGTTACCCCTCAAATCCTTATACCCTTTGCCGTGGACTTGGCTTCTCCAAAACACCGTGAAGCCGCAGTGTCAGTTCTGCAGTCTGGCGTCATGTTGGGGATATTACTAGCTCGTGTGGAAGCTGGCGTTATTGCTTACTTCTTTCAGTGGCGCGTGGTATACTATGTATCCATCGGGGTCCAGCTTGTTGTCTTGTGTGGAATATACCTGCTCGTACCGGATCAACCCCCAAAAATCATGGTCTCACTTACTTCGATATATTTTACACGATGACCAAGTATGCCGTCACTGAACCGCGACTCATACAGGCGGTATTCATCAATATTGCATCCATTGCATGCTGGTCGAACTTCTGGGTGACCCTGACTTTCTTTTTGGGTGGTCCACCGTATAATTACCCGACGTAGGTTCCCTCGCAGTCGCGTTGAGCTCGCTGAAACTGAATTCCTAGGTTGTACGTTGGTTTATTTGGTCTCATCGGAGTCGTGGGCGTGTTGGCTGGGCCCCTATTCCGACGCTTAAGCCATCAATATGGCCCTTGGTGGTCGTTGGTTGCTGCGACCTTTTGTCTTCTCCTCTTACAGAGTGTCGAGACCGCGGCTGCAGGGATCAACATAGCTGTCGTAGTCATCTTTTGCATAGGACTGAATGCTTTCCGACAATCACAGACCGTTTCTCTGCAAACCATAGTCTTTGGGCAAGTCTTTTGCTGCTGGACCCACGAATGACGTTATCTAATCTATATTCACTCCAGCATCTCAGAAGATGCTCGATCACGTCTAAATGCCATCCTAACGCTTTCGGTATGTAATATCGTCTTCATGTACACTCTCGCTCATTCTCTCGGGGTACTTTTGCATAGCTTTCTGCGGGGCAAGCGATGGGCACGTCTGCGGGATCCCAAATCTTCTTAACTTGTGGCTGGCGTGCTGCTTCCGCACTTTCGATGGCGTTTTATGGGTGGCAGTTCTTTGTGCTCTTCCTTCGGGGTCCGAACTGCAAGCGATACACGTGGTTTGGCTACGAAGGTGGATTTGCCAATCAGGTGGAACAAACGCAGGACGACACTGCGACGCCCGCATCGCAAACGTCCTCCGTGCTGCGTGCATGACAATGCATGTTCCAACTTGAATCAGGTAGAACGGGAAAACTTGAACGCCAAAGCGTGAAGGACAGTCGTCAACGTTCCCAACTTGTTATTCCTGGTTTATATCTCCGTGCTTCATTCAGAACAATGTAGACTCTTCCATCCCGCTATGGGCTTTTCATATGTATCCTGTCGTATGTATTTGTAGGTGTATTATTTAAACTGTGGCAGTGCCCAGCAGGCAAATGTATGTAACTTTGTTTCAACTTTTCCACCAATGTTAAGTAAATCGACGATCAATGTCGAACGCTTGGTACTATCCTGCCCAGGCCCAAACAGTTCCGAGTCACCACAACATCAGATGAGGTGTTTTACCGGAAAGACACATCTCTTTCTAAATAAGCACGCCTGGACCCTTTAGGCCCCGCATCAGGACCGTCTCCATGTGGAGGACTTTTTATGTCACGAGAGCCGATGCACAAAATTCGCTATCACGATACGTGTATGACTTGGAGATCCCGAGTCTGGAAGTTCTACCAGCTCGTCTCGGCGTTCAACTAAACCATGGATCCACGACGCTAACAACCTGAAACCTGTTTTAACCGACCGTAGAGGCACGATCCGATGCCTCTGATGTGCGCACGATCCCACGACAAAGCTTACAAGCCCAACATGCAGTCTCTTCATTACTCAATTGACCTTTGGGCGGTTACAAAGTCATCTGGTGTCTTCCCAAGAGGGTTATAAATACCTGTCCTTGGATGCGAGATGGCGTTCCGTCTCCTATGCTGCACAGACAATGACCTCCTCTTCCTCTAGTAGCACGACGACAGGATCACCGACGGAGGTCGGAGGACCTCCATCCACCGAACAAATGCTAGACGTCCGACATCCTACGTATTGATACGACTTTGGATTTTTACCTATTCCCAAACGACTCCGTTAACGATCCAGACAAACCGTTTTACTTTGGCACGTTTCTGAACGTGTTCTTTGGCGTTTGTGACACTCTGGGTGAGCCCCAACCTATATTGACGTATATTCTCGTACGCTCGTGCGCAAATCTTTACTACTGCCAGTCCATATTGAGTAAGGGTGATCGCGCTCATGGCTCGGTTTCCCGGCTCATGGACGAATCCTAGTTCAATTATCGAATTCCTTCTCCGTTACCTATGACGAAGCACGTAGACAGCCCTGGTGATGTGTCTCGTCAGAATACCCACTCTAGTACAGGCAGGGTAGGCTGCTGCTGTTTCACCTTTCAATTCACTCTTACTCATGATAACAGGTATGGAATCGGACTCTTGACCGTTTCTCCCATGGGTGACATGTTGCGTCGCCGTGGACTTATCCTCATCCTGGTGTCTTACCATCGGACTTGCAGTCACGAAAAACCTCTATGTCTTTGAAGTCATCTCTTTCCTGATCGGGTTCACGTCTGTCTCTCCTCAAATATTTCTACCACTCGCAGCGGATCTGGCACCTCCAGAACGCCGTGCATTTGCTATGTCCTTGGTAGCGTCGGGATTCCTGATGGGCATCCTCATCGCCCGGGTTCTTTCCGGCGTCGTTGCCAACTTTGTGGGCTGGCGATACGTCTACTGGATGTTCCAAGGTTTAGTATTCGTCGGATCATACTTGGTGCTCCCCGAATATCCAGCTAAAGATCGACGACTGTCCTACCTTGGCATGTTCTCTTCCATGGCCAAATCCATGGTGAAGGAACCACTGGTGGTTCAAATCGTGCTCGTCAGTATTGCTGCGAGCGCGTGTTACACCAACTTTTTTTTGGGTCACGCTCACCTTCTTGCTCGGCGGGCCTCCATATGAATATTCTACGTGCGTCATTGTTCGAAAATAGGGTCGTACGTACATTTGACGGACCTGCCTAGGAGTTTGATCGGCCTTTTTGGTCTCTTTGGTATTTTGGGCGTGATCGTCGTGCCATTGATGGGCCGGGTCATCGACAGAATGGCACCATGGCACATCGCCCTGGTGGCGACGCTCTCTCTCTCATCGCCTTTCAAGCTATTCAGACCGGCGCTGGAGGGATCAACGTTGCTGCAGTGATCATTGCTTGTTTTGGTCTGGACGTATCCCGGCAAACCCAGCAGATTTCCCTCGCGACGCTCATCTTTGGGTGAGTCTCGTCATCTCTCTCGAGGTATCGTTGACGTAAAGTTTCTGACGATGGATTTCGCAGCATCTCGGATACAGCGCGTTCCCGACTGAATTCATTGCTCCTACTCGCTGTGCGTCGATTTGAACAACACTTCGTTGTGGGTCTTTTCTTGTTTCCTAACGTCTCCCTACCCCCTTTCCTTTTTTTGCCTTAGACAAGTGATGGGTACGTCCGTGGGGACACAGGTGTTTGTCGACCATGGATGGCGAGCAAACGTGCTGTTAGCGATGGCGTGGTTTGTGGCAGCTCTGTATCCTCCTGTTGAGAGGTCCGCGTTGTCCGCGTCAGCGATGGATAGGATGGGGGGGGGGTCTTTTGTGGACGAAGACAGAGGGTGGTTCGACGGCGGTACCTGGTCGGGCGAGGGACTGTGAAAAAGCCAACGTGACGCCATCGTCGACGTCTAGGTGCTCGGGCACGTTGGAAGTAGACAAAAAAATAGGTATATCAATGGCCGTTTTTTTTTCCGTGAGCGACGACGTGGAAGAGCATCGCTCCGTTTGTGTTGCGCGGATGCCTGGTGTAATGCGACGTTTCATCATGTGACCCGGTTCTTGATCATTTTTCTTCCGGTTTATATATATATACTGTACTGTACTGTTGCGGATATGTTTAGCGCGTGATGGAATGGAGAAAGAGTCGAGATCTCCATATGTACGCACGCTCCGCTTTTTGGTTTACGCTTGCTGTTTGAGTCGCTGAATCACACAATGGTATGGAGGAGGCTGTTAGTACTCGATGGCGTGATTGAGAAATGGCGTATGGACATCGTCCACGACATATTCCCCGTTCCGCCAAAGAGTAAAGGTTGTCACAATGGATGTCAATGGACGTCTCCTGTGAGGACTTGCAGGAGGAGGATGACGGATGGACAAGCTATTGCCTCCGAAATGATTGGTTCATAACAGATGTAGTAAACCAAAAAGTGAGCGTGCGGTCAAAATCGTTGCTCCACCTGCGGTCGCCACTCTATGCTAGCTCACCTCGATGAATTGTACATCACGTTCTGGCTTTATAGCGAACAGGCCACCTTGAATAGGTTAACCATCACGACCCACCCAACGGTTCATTGATATCTCGAGCGGATTCTCTGCATTCAATTCACTTCACCCGCACCTCCAATGGCTCACTTGGATGTCCAACGGCTCACTTGCGCAGCGCTACCTTAGCATACTGATCGTCCGGGGCTCCAGCGGCTTCAACCGCACCGTCGACCTCATTTCGCGCGAGGTGGCCCCGTTAGGTCTTCTGTGGATATTTTGTACCTCCCGTCGCTCATGGGTACCCTTTCATCCATCCAGAGCCAGCTGAAGAACTTTGTCGCTCCTCCGTCGCCCCCAATATTTCCGACGTTTTTCGCTGGTAACTCACGAATGCAACAGGTGCACCCTCTGCATAGGACGCTGGCAGAAATAGCGACCTTGCAGACGATGAAACACAATTCTGCTACCTCCTGGGAAGCACGAGAGTTCCGGCTTCTTCAACCAGGTTTCTTATCTTTGATTCCAATCATTCGTCTCCAGCGACGCTGACCTGTCCACCACTGCCAGCGTCCTAGTCCTTTGTGGGAGCAGTGCATACTATATCCGTCTTAGATGGCCGTCCATTAGCAAGTGTTGGCTGTGTGTGTGGTAGTAGTAGGCTTGTGCGTACTAGAGTTGGTCCCTATGGTTCTTGACCCTAGGAAATGCCACATGGGCCGTCAAACTCCCGGGTGAGGCACACCTTGCACACTCAAGCAGTTGTACATGTATCGCTTGTGTGTTGATGTCATAGCAAAAGACATAGCAGACAAAGCAAGCAACAAACTAGGCATATGTACCAGATTCAACCAGGGTGACACGGCAATGCTTAAAAGGCATGGGTGCTGGCGAGGCGTGTTCCCGCTTCAAAGATCCAGATCCTGCAGTACCATTGCAATTCAAGTTCTCCAATTGCTTCTGATCCACATCCATCCAGCTTTCCCTCATTTTCTGTGCTTGTATCATCATTCTATTGCTGGGGTCATCGACAAGTGATAAATCAGCCTTGTCATTGGAAGCCATGTGTCCTCCAGAGTGTCCTTGATGGTGTTGATGAAATAAGTGTGCAATTCCGAGTGTTCCAGATCGAGGTCATATTTGTAGATTAGGTAGTGTTGAAAGTGTTTTGGGGTGGTAGAGTTTCCATCATCCCAGGCCATCTCATAGATGAATCTGTCTCTTTTTTGTGGGTGGATCCACATAATGTGACTGAAATGACTTGGTAAGCTTTTTCAGGGGGGTCAGGAGTGGGGAGGGGTTTTTGAGTGCAAAACCATGATGCTGGGGATGATATGCTGCACTCCCATGAATCCCTTGACCACATTGATAACTCTGAAAGTATCATTATTGAAGTACAAATTCAGATATTTCTTTCAGGAGCAAGATGAGAACTCATGAGTATTGGGCACATAGTGGACAGTTGTCCATGCAAGCACATGCAAGATCGATTTAAGGTCATCCATAACGGTGTGAGGTTCCTTGACGCTTCTGAGTTGGAACAATTTGCAGACATGAACTGCCATGTTCCCTGTTGATGTCTTGAATACATCAGTAAATACAGGATTTCATCATAGTGCTCATAGTGCCATAGTAGTTTCATAGATAACTCATAGTATTCATAGTATCATCATAGTATTGAAAGTGTATTCATAGTATTCATAGTATATTCATAGTGTTCATAGTATTATAGTGTCATAATACCATAGCATTTCATAGCATTCATAGTACATCCATAGTAGTCATAGTCATAGTAGTGATTTTAAGCTAATTCTAAACCTAAACCTAAATCAAAAGTATACAAAAAGTGTAGTCAAAGGTGTAGTCAAATGTTGTACAAAAAGTGTAGGAAAGAGTGTAATACAGTGTAGCAAAAATGCGCACCAAATGTAGCAAAAGTGTAGCAAATAAAGTGTAGTAAAAAAAAGCAAACAAAGTGTACCAAAAGTGTACCAAAAGTGCACACCAAAGTGTAGTAAAAGTGTAGTCACAAAGTGTACCAAAAGTGTAGACCTACATTCAAAAAATATTCAAGTCCATTTTCCCACACTCAGTGTTAAAAAAGCGGACATTGTTTGCCAATGTTTGTGCCACCATTCTTATATAAACAAGCCAGACTTCAAAAACTTTCCCACACTCCTTGTTTCTTAATTTTATCCTTCTCTACTCATTACATAAAGTCAACACTTTACTTTGTAAATCATTAGGATTGAGATTAGGATTGAGATTGGAACTGGGACTGGGATTAGAATTAGAATTAGAATTAGAATTCTAATTAGAATTAGAATAAAGAATTAGTAGAATTAATATTTGATTGAATTTGAAATTAGGATTGGCTTGAAATTGGATTAGAATTAGAATGAGAATTAGAATTGCTAAGCCACTATGGAAGCACTATATATACTATGGCATCACTATGACCACACTATGAGATACTATGGGAATATGAACTATGACCACTATGAAAGTACTATGAGAATACTATGAGACACTGAGAATACTATGACAGACTATGGCCACACTATGAACAGACTATGCGACACTGTCATAGTACTATCAAACCACTATCTAGTTGGACCCTCACTATGAGCACTATGTTACTGTCCAGCACTATCCAGCACTGGACAGTTAGTCCTGTTTTTACTGATGCTGTCTCCTAGGGTTTTTAGATTGGGAAATGAATCCAACACACGTTTCCCCTATGCCTGTTCACAATGTAACTGTATAATCTATGTCTAAAGGAATTGCTATTCCTGTTTCAGTTTACATTCCCTTGCAATCAGCCAAAGCCATTGATACCAATGCCCTCATTGACAGCAGTGCAGAAATCTCCTGCATTGACTATCAATTCGTACATATGACACCACCACCTCCCTAATGTGCACCTTAAAAACCCTATCTGTGCTTGGAACACTGACTTCTCCCTCAATAAGAACAGCAATATCAAGTTCATGTGCAACCTCTTTCTTTCCATTAAAAGAGTTCTTATGCACATCTCCCTCCATGCTCTTTCCTGCAAACAAGAAAATATAATTCTGGGATAACCCTGATTGCAGGAAACCAACCCCTCCATCAACTGGAAAGCTAAGACCCTCACCCTTGACACCTTGATTGATCAGTCCAACGTCCTCTATCATCTCCATAATCAATCCCTTCCCTCACACGTCAACATCCCAGTGGATAGTGAACCCTCTGAATAACCTGACCATGTTGACATTAACCTCACTATATGCCATCATCTCTGCAGATTTCTTCAGAAAGAGACTGATGAGAATCAATACCTCATCACTGCTGTTACGGTTACAGAAGGGGGTACATCTTTTCCTCTCCCTTCACCCTCTGTAGGACTATGGGATGATTTGTTCTTTGACTCGGACCAGGGATTCCCCTAGGATTCTCCTGTGTCACCAACTCAGGCATTGCCCCATTTGGAACTCCCTTTCGAGGAAGTTACTCATTTGGTTTGGACACCGCCTTCTCTATTTCATTGATACATGCCTTTCATCTCTCTCTGATTTGATCATAGGCATTGCCTCCTCGGCTGTGTTCTCTCGTGCACAGCCTAGTATTCCAAATCTCCATTTGACTGATGCCTAGATCCTTCATGGTAATCTTTAGTCTGCAACTTATGATTACCATATACAATACGAAGCCTGCTCTAGATGGGTAGGGCCTATAAATAGGGACACTGGCCCTTCATATAACTCTAACCTAGATCTACACTCCTTCCTGTGTAATCTACCAGCTTCTTCCACTACCAGTTCCACTTCACCTCAGAAGCTCGCTTCTGCTCTGGAGGTGATTGCCCTTGTGCTTGTGATCGTCTTCCTCGTCACTGCACACTTGTGTGGCCTCGTTGCCATCTGAACCTACTTCTAAAGCTTCGGCAACTCCAATGCCAACAGAGGTTGGCCCATATCAGTCAGGACTCCACCACTGACCCTGCAAGCCCAGGACTCCGCCACCGGCACTAGGCCGTGTAAACCCAGAGATCTAGTTTCTGGTCTCCACATCCAGTCTGCCCTTCCTTCTCAGAGGATTGTGCCACTGTAGGTAAATCCAAGACTTTGCCATTGGTCATAGAGGCAACCAGGACACTCTACGTAAAGCTAGCAGTCGGTCCCCAGTCCGAGGAACCATTGGGCCTCAGGAGGTATTTTCCCCTCAAGTCCTGCTAGTCCTATAATCAAACAGGGTTGATTATACGGGAACATGTCACATTGTTACCCAGCATAACAACTGCCAACCGAAACCATGTTATGCACCATATTATCTATGGAGAATATTGCTATGTTGCACAATTGGTCATCTCTCACCTCACTGTAGCTACTGAACTCACTCAAGCTGCAGAGTTAGCCAAACTGAAGAAAACCCTTCCTGCTGAATATGCCGAATTCACATTAGTCTTCTTCAAAGAAGCTACCAATCATGTTCCTCCATTCCAACCCTATGACCACACCATCAATCTCAAGCATTCCTTCGTCCTGAAGATCAGAAAAGTCTACCCCCTTGCACCCCCTGAAGTAGTGGCAACCAACATATTCATTGAAGAAAACCTCACATGTGGAAAGATCTGCCCCTTGAACTCTCCCCATGCCTCCCCCTTCTTCTTCATCAAAAAGAAGAATGGTGACCTCTGTCCATGCCAAGATTACCAGTATATCAACAAACATGCTGTTGGTGATGCCTATCCTCTCCTCCTTGTCTCAAACCTCATTGATAAACTTTGTGGAGCCACCACCTTCACCAAGTTCGATGTCCAATGGGATTACAACAATGTTCGTATTAAAGACGGTCACCAATGAAAGGCAGTGTTTATCACTCATAAATGCCTCTATAAACTGTCATATTCCATGCAACTTAACAAGTCCAACTCCAGACCTCCATCCATAACTCCGGTGTGTTCCCCCTTGGAGTACACTCTCATACCCTTGGACTTGTAACTCACCCCACATAGTATTCCTACTTCCTCATTCATACATAAAGCTATGTCCTACTCATCTGTCTTAGTCCCACTTTGTAGCTATCTCCAATCCAGTGTCTGTCTTGCTTTAGGAGCACCACTCCAGTGAGGTCCCATCTCTGTTCCTAATTACAGTGGCTCAAAAAAGTGTCCCAATGTTTGACTATTTTGGCAAAGACTTGACATTTGCAAAAGAACCAAAAGGCATTAGCCCTAACCCTTGCTGGGCCATTGATAGCCCTAATCCTTGCCCTGAAGATGAGCCCTTAGTCATGTGAGTTGGTTGTCATGGTACTGAGTTATAGCCATATTAAAAGGATATGTCATTGGGACACTTATTTGACCCTGATATTATCAACTATCATTTAGTAAATAACATAAGGTTCTGATGGATGCTGTGCTTCAACCCTGTCTGATTATGTCACTTACATAACTCCAAATGGTATAAAGAGCAGAGATACCATTCAGCCAACCCTACCTCATTATGAAATCCACTCCCTCCTCTGCTAGAGCCAATATTCTTTTTCTCTCTGAATCTGGCCTTTCTACTAGGCAAATATCATTCCAAACTGGTCTGGGGAAGTCTACTGTGGCCAGGGTTATCAAGGAGATCCACCCAGGCAAGGAAAACATCAAATTAGGATGTCCTTCTAAACTCTCTCCTACTGATAAAAGGAGAATTGTCTCTAGTATTACCTCTGGCAAAGTTGAAAATGCTGTCCAGGCTACCCATCTCATCAATTCTGCTCTCTCTTCTCCTGTCTCTGCTCAAACTGTTAGGAATGTTCTCAAGTCTGCATCTCTCAAGGCTGTAGTCAAGAAAAAGAAGCCACTCTTGTCTGTGAAGCATAGGCAACATAGGCTAGCCTTTGCTCTCAAGCACCAACATTGGACTGTGGAGGACTGGACTAGGGTTATATGGTCAGATGAAACCAAGATCAACAGGATTGGGTCAGATGGAAGGAAGTATGTATGGAAATTGGCAGGAAAGTCTTTGCAAGACAAGGAAGTTCAGGGAACAGTAAAGTTTGGAGGAGGTTCCTTGATGGTTTGGGGATGCATGAGTTGGAGTGGAGTGGGGATTCTTGCAGAGGTTGAAGGGAGGATGAATGCTGAGCAGTATGTCTCCATTTTGGAGGATAATCTGCTTCCTTCCATGGAAAATTCTGGAATTCCTGAAGGAGAGCATTATCTTTCAACAAGATAATGATCCCAAGCACACCTCTAAAAGAGCCAAGGAGTGGCTGGAATCTCAAGGGATCAAGCTTCTTGACTGGCCAGCACAATCTCCAGACCTTAATCCCATTGAACATCTCTGGCAAATCCTCAAAAAAAAACTCAATAGCTATACAACACCACCAAAAGGAGTATGGGAGCTTTGGGAGAGAATTGAAGTGGAGTGGGGGAAGATAGAGGTTGAGGAGTGTCAAGGATTGATAGAGAGTATGCCTAGAAGACTAGAGGCAGTGATAAAAGCAAAGGGAGGGCATACAAAGTACTAAATTGAAGAATAGAAACGTTGCTCAAAAAAGTGTCCCAATGACATGTCACTTTAATATGGCTATATCTCAGTGCCATAACAACCAAATTATATGACTAAGGGCTCATCTTCAGGGCAAGGATTAGGGCTAATACCTTTTGGTTCTTTTGCAAATGTCAAGTCTTTGCAAAATAGCCAAACATTGGGACACTTTTTTGAGCCACTGTACTCAGCTACTACTTACTCATTACACCTTACAAACTCCATTAGTAATCTCGTTTCCGATTGTATATAAACCTTTGCTACTACTCTTGTAAAGTCAGTTTGAATATCAATTCTGAACACCACTCCTGTCCTCTGTTCAAGTCTTGACAACTCACTCTGATCCTCTGCTCAATTTGACATTCAACCACATCAAGTCCAAACCTCTGATCTTACTACGTCCTCGAAATCCAGGACATCGGACTTGAGCAAGGGCGCACCACATAAGGTGAAGCCAAGTCCCGACACCCTCAAGTAACTCTGGTCCTTCGGAGTTGCATCAGAGTTGTCTGTTCTTAACAATGAATCCACCATCATGTTCTTTGGTCTTTGTAACTTCCTGGCCACCTTTTAATGTTTCATGAATGACTCCTTCTGTGACATGATAGCCAAAGGCTGGCTGGTCATTTATATGGATGACCTCCTCATCTTCTTGAAACATCATACATCAAGCACACAAAACACATTTTTCAACGAATGTTTGAGCTCGATCTCCATCTCAAGCTTGAGAAATGTGACTTTGCTGTTGACAAAGTAGAATACCTTGGGATGATTGTTCACCCCAACTCCCTCTCCATGAACCCTGTTAAGCTTGACAGCATCACCAAATGGCCTGTTCCTACCTGCACCACTAGCGTCTGCTCATTCCTTGGCTTCACCAACTTTTATCAGTGATTTATCCATGACTATTCAACCACAGCTTGCCCTCTCATCGACCTCACCTGTCAGAATCACCCTTGGAATTGGATGCCTGCTTGTTAGGAAGCCTTCAAACACCTGAAATGCCTCTTCCTGGCAAAACCAGTTCTCTGCCTTCCTAACTTCTCTACCCCCTTCACTATCACAACTGATGCCTCCAAGTTTGCATCTGGCACTATCCTTCTCCAAACCAACTCTAATGGGGATTTGCACTCCTGTTCCTACCTCTCTGATTCGTTCTCTCCAGCCAAACAAAACTATGACATCTATGATTGGAAACTGCTGGCCATCATCTATGCTTTGAAAGTGTGGTGACACTACCTCTATGGTTTTTCCTTCCCTGTCCAGGTCTTCACTGACCACAAGAACCTTGCGTACTTTTGTGTGCCCCAAAACTTAAACCATTGACAAGCTCATTGGATGCTTGATCTCACCAACTTTGATCTCCAGATTATCCATGTCCCTGGTCGTCTCCTTGCTGGCCCCAACACACTCTCATGCTGTCCTGATCTTATCTCCTCGAACACCCCAGAAAACGACAGTGTCACCCTTCTTCCACCTTCATTATTCATCAACTTGATGGATGTTTCCCTCTCCTCCCACATTCACTTCGCCTCTGCAGGTGACCCCCTTGTTCTCCAACAACTACAGACTATTAACATCTCCATGCCTGCTTTCCTTTGCTCCTGCATGTCTGATTGGCAGCATGTGGATGGCCTCCTCACATATCATAGCCATGTCTATGTTCCCCCCAAAGGCAACCTTTGGAAGTCCATCCTCATGCACTGCCATGACCACCCCTCCACCGGCCACTCTGGTTACCTTAAAATCCGCCAACTTGTCTCTGCTGACTTTTGGTGGCCCAGCCTCACCTTCTATGTGCATTTGTATGTTGAAGGATGTCCCTCCTGTCAACAGCACAAAGTGAATACTCACCCTATGACCCCCCCCCCTTACTCCCATCTGGTTGTCCTCTACTCTCCCCTTCTGCCAAATCTCATGTGATCTGATCACTGACCTTCCCCCCTCTGCTGAGTTCAACTCCTTGCTGGTTGTGGTTGACCATGGGCTTACAAAGGGGGTAATTCTTTGCCCCACAAAGAAAATGGTCACTGCTGAAGGAATCACCACTCTCTTCTTCTACAAAGTATACCGACACTATGGTCTCTATGATAAAATTATCTCTGACTGTGGACCCCAATTTGCTTCCACATTCACTAAAGAACTTGATAAACTTCTAAACTATGACATCTTCTTATCCACTGCCTACCACCCCCAATCTGACAGTGAAACCGAACATATTAATCAAGAGATTGAAATCTACCTCCGCATCTTTTGCAGAAACAAATCCACCTCATGGTCCGAAAAGATCACACACACAGAATTCACTCACAACCACTGACCCCACTCCATCACAGGGCAATCACTATTCTCCCTCCTCCTCGGATATGAACCTTGTCCATTACCCTTGATTCTACCTGACACAGCTATACCCGTGGTAGAAGACCACCTCAAACACCTTGCTGCAGCAAGGAACAAAGCCTTAGTGGCCCACGAACTTGCCCAACAAACCATGATCTCCCACTGAAAGAGGTTGTTCAAAGCTTTCATCAAAGAAGATCAAGTCTGGCTCGAAGTCAGGAATCTGAAGCAACATGACGCTGACCCAAGATTCTCGGCTAAACAGGAAGGCCCCTTTACCATCACAGATGTCCTATCCCCAATCATCTATAAACTCCAACTTCCCAAAACCTAGAAGATCCACCCTGTATTCCATGCCTTCCTTCTTTCACCTTATCACAAGAACACCATTTACAGCAAACATTTCCCTTCTCCCCTGTCCAACCTTATCATGGGCAAAAAGGAATACAAAATTGAAAAGATCTTATGACACTGCAGAACCCTGTCTTACCATTCCTTTCTGATCTGATGGAAGGGATATTCTGCCAAAGAAGACTCCTGGGTCCCAGAACGGGATCTGAAAAATGCAAAATCCGCCCTTATCAACTATAAGAAACATCACCCCAAAATGTTTCCCCTCAGTACTTCTCTTCCCAGAACCACCACCAAATGATAAACTCACCGACCACATCCATTCCCAATGAGTTGTCCTTCACTACCTCATCTTGTTCCCTCTCCCCAAACTTTGTATCACCATTACCTCATATGCATATTTCACCTATTACTGTCCCCTGCCCTTCATTGCAACCCTCTCCTTTTACTGTTGTCAACAATAACTCTTGCCCTCTTACCCCTTTTACACCTCCTATCTGCCGTGCAACTGAGACTCCTTGCCCACCATACCTTGGCCAACGCCTCCATTACCATTACTTAGATTCGCCTGCGGGCTATCTACGACAACCTCCATGCTTCACTTGTTACTACTCTCCATTAATTAGTTGCCATGGAATTCCTGGATGACCTTGACCGCTACCTTTGAGAATTCTCTACTGTCCTGTGACCACCCACCATTCCACCGCTATCACCTGTCCCCTCCACTCCATCTGCATCATCAACCGCCCTTCTTTACAATGAACTGTATTTCCTTGACTGTGTCAAACAAAATTGGACAGGAAACAATGGCTGCACCCCCTTGAGCAGTACTCATCTCTGGTACTATGAGACATGTTATCATTGTCACCACCTTGACCACATTCAGGTCAACTGTGAACATTATCAATGCCCCATGTGTCTCAACTAATCCCTGGGTCATACTCAAGATCACTGCCCACTCCGTCGTTGTCCAGCCCCACTCCTCCCTTGTTATCCTTCCCATCCTCTTCTTTCACTCAGTCTTTCCACTTGCCACAATCCATCTGACCTATCTGCCTTCACTGCACTATGTGTCACATGCCAAGGTGTCCCTTCCATCAGTCTCACTCCCCCCAGAAAGACTTGGACTATGGAGACAACTTTGATTATGGAGATGAGGCCATTGGTAATATTACAGATTCTCCACAGGGTGACTACCGTTGTCTTGAGTAGGTCTCAACAGTGTCTCAACCATGATGAGGGGGTAATGTTACAATTCACTGCTATGTTCATCTTTTCTTTCATCCTTTCCTTCATCCTCTTCACTGTCTCTGCTCATCAGACCATACATCAACCAGTCTAGGCCTCTGTTGATGTGTCTTCCAGTTCCCCTTGGCTCTACCAGCTGATTACTATACTTTTATAACTCACATGGAATCCCTTTCATCTCTGTTTTTGCTTCCATGGGATTCCACTGGCTTCTATATCTTACCCATCCTTTTCCATTGCAACTCAACATCAGTAAAAACAGGACTAACTGTCCAGTGCTGGACAGTACTGGACAGTAACATAGTGCTCATAGTGAGGGTCCAACTGGATAGTGGTTTGATAGTACTATGACAGTGTCTCATAGTCTGTTCATAGTGTGGCTATAGTCTGTCATAGTATTCTCAGTGTCTCATAGTATTCTCATAGTACTTTCATAGTGGCCATAGTATTTCCATAGTATCTCATAGTATTCTCATAGTGTCTCATAGTGTGGTCATAGTGATGCCATAGTATATATAGTGCTTCCATAGTGGCTTAGCAATTCTAATTCTCATTCTAATTCTAATCCAATTTCAAGCCAATTCTAATTTCAAATTCAATCAAATATTAATTCTACTAATTCTAATTCTAATTCTAATTCTAATTCTAATTCTAATCCCAGTCCCAGTCCCAATCCCAATTCAAATCTCAATCCTAATGATTTACAAAGTAAAGTGTTGACTTCATGTAATGAGTAGAGAAGGATAAAATTAAGAAACAAGAGAGTGTGGGAAAGTTTTTGAAGTCTGGCTTGTTTATATAAGAATGGTGGCACAAACATTGGCAAACAATGTCCGCTTTTATAACACTGAGTATGGGAAAATGGACTTGAATATTTTTTGAATGTAGGTCTATACTTTTGGTACACTATGACTACCCTTTTACTACACTTTTGGTACACTTTTGGTACACTTTGTTTGCTGCACTGTACTACACTCTGCTACACTTTTGTTTGCTTTTTTTTACTACACTTTGTTTGCTACACTTTTGCTACATTTAGTGCGCATTTTTGCTACACTGTATTACACTCTTTCCTACACTTTTTGTACAACATTTGACTACACCTTTGACTATACTTTTTGTATACTTTTGATTTAGGTTTAGATTTAGAATTAGCTTAAAATTACTACTATGACTATGACTACTATGGATGTACTATAAATGCTATGAAATGCTATGGTATTATGACACTATAATATTATGAACACTATGAATACACTATGAATACTATGAATACACTTTCAATACTATAACACTATGAACACTATGCACACTATGAATATACATACTATGGATACTATGAATACACTTTCAATACTATGATACTATGATTACTATGAGTTATCTATGAAACTACTATGGCACTATAAGCACTATGATGAAATCCTGTATTTACTGATTGTTATGCTGGGTAACAAGTGACACATTCCTGAGTACTCAACCACCTGGTTGATTACTGGACTAGCTGGACTTGAGGGGAAAATACCTCCCAAGGCCCAAGTTCCTCAGTATGGGGACCGACAGCTAGCTTTAACATAGAGCCTTCCTTGGGATTGGAGCCTTCTCTATGACCAATGGCAGAGTCTTGGATTTTGATGATGGTGGCATAGTCTGATGGAGGTGCAGACCTATTGTATGCAGTGGCCGGTGGCAGAGACCTAGGCTTATATGGTTGCTAGTGGCAGAGTTCTGGGCTTATGTATATGGGCAGACCTCTGTCTGCGTTGGTGTTGCTGTTGGCTAGGTACATGACCAAACAGTAACAAGGCCACACAAGTGCAAAGTGGTGAGAAGGACGATCACGAGCACTGTGGTGATCACCTTCAGAGCAAGTGTAGGCTTCTAAAGTGGAACCGAGAGCTGGGTAGATTACATGGGAAGTTGTGTAGATCTAGGTTAGAGTTACATGAGGGGCGAATGCCCCTATATATAGGCCTTCCCAATCTAGGGCAGGCTTTGTAACATATATGGTAATAGTAGGTCGCAGACTGAGTATTACCATAAAGGATCTAGGCATCAGTCAAATGAAGAATTTGGAATACTGGGCTATGTACAAGAGAGTACAGCTGAGGAGGCAATGTCTATGATCAGATCAGAGGTGAAATGCATATATCAATGAAATGGAAATGAGGCTGTATCACAGCCAAGATGAGCATCACTTAGAAGGGGAGTTCCAGATGGGGCGATGCTTGTATAGGTGTTGTGGGGGAATCCCTGGTCATAGGAGTTGAAGAGGAGGTCATCCCATAGTCCAGGAGGGGGCAAAGGAAGAGAAAAAGATGTACCCCCTTCCATAACAGTAACACTGATGCACTTCCAATAACTTCGTTGTCGGAGTCTTCTTTACTTTCCTTAACCACTTGTACTTTCTGTTCCTTAGGGCAGTTGTTGGCAAAGACTGAGCAGGTGGTAGTGGTGTGGCTGGGATGTCAGCAATGGAAGCAAAGTTTGTTTTTGAAACAGTGTTCTCATTCAGCAGGAGTCATCTTGGGAATAGAGATGGTGTTGACATCCATAGCGTTGGGGTCATGGGATTTGGTCAATGTGGGGGTGGAGAAGGAGTGGTACATGTGGGTAGAGGGCTTGTTATACCTCTTGGCAATTTTTTTGGTGCATTTCCACTGGACTTGGAAATGAATAGCTTTTGAATACCATTTGTTGATGGTGGTGGGGACCATGTCCATAGACATGACACATCGCATGAGACCAGCAGGGATTTCAGCAGAGTAGTATCCAATCAGGATGTTGGGATCCATAATCTTGGTGAGACAAGCGTTGTTCTGGAAATCGGAAGTATATTCCATCAATGTAGGGGAGTAGGTATTGTTGGTCTTCTTGACCATGCATTTTGTAGAGAGCCAGGCAATGTGTTAAGAACAAGAATTTCAAAGTACTGGAGTTGACTGAGAGTGTTGGGACTTGGCTTCACCTAATATGGTGTGCCCTTGCTCGAGTCCGATGTCCTGGATTTTGAGGATGTAGGAAGATCAGAGGTATGGACTTGACATGGTCAAACATCAAGTTGAGTGGAGATCAGAGTGAGTCATCAAGACTTGGACAGAGGACAGGAGTGATGTTCAGAGTTGATATATATTTGAACTGAGTCTACAGGAGTTGTATCGAGGGTTTATATATGATTGGAATGAAGGTATTAGTAATAGGGTTCATAAGATATGATGAGTAATGGAACGGAGTTGGTACCTTGCCAGAGCAGTGCTCTTAAGCGAGACAGACACTGGATCGGAGGTATGAACAGAGTGAGACTAGGGCGGATGAGGAAGCATAGGTATACACAAATGAAGAGATGAGATTACTATAATGTAGGATATACAAGTTCGAGGGCACAGAAGCGTGTTCCAAGGGAGAATGTGCTGGAGTTGTGGGTGGAAGTCCAGAGTTGGACTTGTTAGATTTATACGAGATATGACACAATGGCATTGCCTGTGGTGTCACAGTGTTTAAATGCCTTCTTGAAGGCAGTGATGAAGTCAGTGAAGCTACCAAGATTCACTCCAGTAGTGGAGATGGCTTTTTATTGGAAGGTGTTTGCCCAGGTAAGAGCAGATCCTTTAGACATATAAGACAAAGCGAAGACGATTTGCTTGTCTCATTGTCATAGACTTTAATGTTAACATGAAGATAGAGTTGGATGGTGTTTAGCCACTGCATGGAAGTGTCATGGGATCCAGTGAAGGGTTCAGGGGCAGCAATGCGAAGTTCAGTTGGTTTGACAGCAGTCATATTAGCAGCAGGTGGTGGTGGTAGTAAGAACAAAGGGGTGGCTGTCACTGGCATTGGGAACAGGGGTGTGGAGTTCTGTGGAATATGGAGTCCTAAAGCAAAATGTTGCAACAGGTCAAAGGCATCGTCCTGTTGTTGTTGGGACAGGAGGTCAAGGTTACTGAGAGTGTCGTCCTCGTTAGTGTTGGAGTATTCTGTGTCAGGTGATGTAGGCAAAGTAGTGCACCACCAACTAGGGTCAAGGGCAGGTCATTAATAAGCTATTGTGGAGGATTATGCAATGGTAACCTCGAAGATCAAGTAGAACCTTTTGTTATGACAGACTTGGGTAGAGGCAGTTGTAGACTTGAAAGGTGATGCACACCAACTAGGTGATGTGGACAAGGGACAGATGGTGTTAAGGACTGCCAGAGATGCAGATGCAAAGGGTCTTCCTTCACAGAGATTGAGGACTATGAAGAGCCTCACAAGGATGAGTAGCTGGAGTAGCTACTGGAGTTCACATGGTTAAAAGGACAAGTGTCCGGTCAAGAGTAGGACAAGAACTCATAGAGATCCTGGAGACAATGTGAGAGTAGATTCAAGTAGGTTCTACTTAGCAGACATTGTATTTAGGGTCGGATTTATATATGTAAGGCATAGAAGCCTTCGAGTTGCAATGGGAAAGGATGAGTAAGATATAGAAGCTGGTGGAATTCTGTGGAAGCGAAGGTGGAGATGAAAGGGATTCTGTGTGAGTTATAAAAGTATAGTAATCGGCCGGTAGGGCCAAGGGGAACTGGTAGACATGTCAACAGAGGCCTAGACTAGTTGATGTATGGTCTGATGAGCAGAGACAGCAAAGAGGATGAAGGAAAAAATGAAAGAAAAAATGAACATAGTGGTGAATTGTAACATAGGGGTTGAAGGGTGTTGCTGGCCCAAGCTCATCAGGCTTACTCACCATCCAATCTTTACACAAGCTATCCATCAAACACAGGTGGTGTACTCCATTTCCGACCCAATGGATTCCTCACTTCCTCGTCAATTTCAATCTCCAGGTAACCGAATATGTAAAACTCACCCTTATCCCTCTCCCACTTCTCATGGTCCTTACATACACTGGATCCAACAAATGGATCAAAGAGCAGAACTCACTGGATGATGGTATGAATTTGCTGCTCTGTCACCCATCTAATTGGAAGGGCACACTCTCTGGCTCTGCAATCAGGACTCGGATTCAGACACAAGGACATCTCCAGTGCTATCCGGGTCAGAGGTCACTTGCCTGATTGTTGGCATCAGTTCCATCTAGGCTAAAGGAGGCCATCATCACTGACATCGCATCAATATCCCAGGTAGCTCATCTTAAGGAATGGTACATGTACCAGGGCTTCGAACAGACCACCTTGAATAGGTTTAACTATGCATCTTGTGATCTATTCAATGGTTCATCAATACTGTTATGGTTATGGAAAGGGGTATACCTTTTTCCCTTCCTTTGCGCCCTCCTAGACTCTGAGATGACCTACTCTTTGACTCCTATAACTTAGGATTCCCCTGGGATTTCCCCAGGACACCCACACAAGCATCGCCTCGTCCAGAACTCCCCTTCTAGGTGATGCATCACTATGGCTGTGACACAGCCCTCTATTTCACCTATATGTATTTCACCTCTGATTCAATCACAGACATTGCCTCCTCAGCTATATTCTCTCATACATAGCCTAGTATTCCATTTCCTCATTTGTCTGATGCCTTTAATCTCCTTTTATAGTAATATTTGATCCACAATCTCATATTACTATATACGATGAGAAGCCTGCCCTAGATTGGAAAGGCCTATATATACAGGCATACACCCTTCATGTAGCCCTTAACCTTGATCTACACTTCTTACTGTGTAATCAACTCAATTCTTGGTTCCACATCATTTTAGGGTCTGTGCCCACTCTGGAAGTGACAACACTCATGCTTGTGATACTTCTTCTCATCACTTCACACTTGTGTGGCTTTCTCACTACCTGTTCGCACGCTTAACCAGTGATGACATCTATGCAGACAGGGTTCTGCTCAGGAAAGGTTGTTCGCACATCTAACCAATGGTAATACCAACACAGGCCTCTACAAGAAGGGTTTCCTTGTAGAATAATAGGACAACAGGCATCACTATCCTTAAAGTCCAAGACTCCGCCATTGGTCATAGAAACATCCCTCAGTCTCTCTAGAGGAGGAGACACTACATAAAGCTAGCTGTCAGTCCCCATGCCTAGGGAACTCGTGCCTAGGGAGCCAGTTGCTCAAGTCCAGCTATTCTGGTAATCAACCTCTGTTGATTACACAGTAATGTGTCACCCATTTACAAGTGGTCATAACAAAAGATCAAGGTTATAAATTGTTGCGACTATCTAGTCCAACACTCCCACCTCTATTTAAGGGAATAGACCTACCTATCAGAGGATAGGCCCTCGCTCTATGCACTATGCAGAATCAACCTCTCTCAGCTCTTACAAAGCCAAGAACAAGAAGAAGAAGCTATATCAACATGGGTTTCTACTCCTATCTCCAAAACGTCTTCATGAAGGATCTCCAGGTCATCCTCCCATTACAATGACCTTCCTTCCCATGCATTTCCAGATCCACCCAGACGACCAGATTTTCCAGGTGGTCTCCACTCTTAAACCACAACCCCATTGGCAGATCCTATCCCTCTGCTGGTATTTTAACTGGTTCCCATCAGCATAGACTTCCCAGATTTGCTCTTCAACTGAAGCAGAACATCTAGTCCAGATTCCGATCTAGGAAATCCGCCACTAAATGAAGACTTAGACAATGAAGACATGGTTGAAATTAAGGTCACACTGCCTGAGGAGTTCTCCAGCAAGACCAATGATGCCAAGAGATGGCTTATGGCAATGGAAGGATACTTCCATCTCAGAGGCACAGATAAATTCACAGAGAAAGCCAAAAGGCTCATTCTGCTGAATCAAATGCCGAAGGGAAGAGGAAAAGCATTTGCAGAAGCCTGGTTGACCAGGCTACTCAACAACACTGTGCCACACACAGACAAATCCTATAATGAAATCAAAAAAGCCTTCACCCTCACCTTCACCCCCCACAACACCAGTAACCTAGCCATGGCAGAACTCAGATCCCTCTGACAAGATAAGAGGGACCCGAAGGAATTTGACAAGTTCATTTCCCAATTCTCCCTACTAGTGGTCCACTCTGAATTACAAGAATTTCATTCCATCTTAGAATTCTTCCTCAGAGACATTGATCTGAACATAGCTAGGCAACTAGTCAACAGTAAAACCTTCCAAAAAGGCCAAGAAAATGGAAGAAGTTTACAAAGTGGCCACTAACATCCACAAGGCATGGCAATGGATCAAAGGGATATAGAAAGGACCCTTCACATCCTTCGAAAGAGGAGGAAGAGGAAACCACCACAACTCCAATGCTATGGACATGGACCGAATCACCCTATCTTTTATTGAATGTGCCAAGCAGATGAGAGAACACAGATGCTTCATCTGCAACAATATTGGGTGCAATACCAGGAAACATCCAGGGTACAAACCAAGGAAAAGGGAGGAATATAGAAAACCTCAAGAAATGCACACCCAAGTCATCACTACCAGAGAAATGCCACAGGATCCCCTCAACAAATATCTGGCAGAAATCTCCAGGAACAATGGACGAGACAAAGTTCTTAGAATACTCAAAACACCCTTTGACACAGGGCTTGACGAGCATGGCCTCGCTCTGGAATGAGCAGAGAAAGATGCTGCAATAGAATGTAAAGAGAACATTAACTCTCTTGCTCTTAAACCCACTATGCAAATCCCCACTGATACTTCTGTTAAAGTGTCTTTTTAGGTGGAGGAGATGAACCAACATCACCTTTCTCCTATATGATTGCCCCTGTATTTATATCCAGATCAAGAAGTAATTCTATTCACATTCCTCTCTCAATCTGAAAACAGAATGGCAAAATTGTTGGAACAAATGCTTTGATCAACAGCGGAGCAACCAGATGCTTCATCTCTCGACAGGTGGTCAAGAAGATGAGATTGCCTACATGGAAGCTGGACATCCCAGTCTGAGCTTGGAACATCAATGGAACCGAAAACCAGTCAGAGACCATCAAGGAAAAAACCAACATCATGTTGGACTACAGAGGCATACGAGAAAGGTGGGATCTCTATGTCCTCAACTGTGGCAAGGACAAAGTCATCTTAGAACTTCCATGGCTCAGGGCAGTGAACCCTGACATCAACTGGATGGAAGGGCAGGTAATCATAGTGCTGTCTTCCTACCGATGGACCAGGGAGATCCACCAGAAACACTGGAACAGCGATATCTACTATAATATCTGGAACATAATGAAGAAGAGTACGTGCAGGATGGACTCTATGAAATCTTTTGTCATTAGACACCCTTATAATGGGCTAAGTTCTTCAACGCACATGGGGATGTACTAGAGTTCGTTATTAAAAGAGCCACTCTGTCTACCGAGATCGCCCAACAGGCACCAAAAACTAAGATCGCATTACCAGATGTGTTCAAAGAAGACAATCACTAAACTACCCCCCTCTCAATCATATGATCATGCAATTGAACTCAGGGACTCATTTGTCCCAAAATGAGCAAAGGCATATCCCTTAAACCCACTGAAACAACAGGCATGCAAGGAATTTATCAACAAACATCTCAAAACTGGAAAGATTTCCCCATTGAAATCTCCTTAAGCAGCCTCTTTCTTCTTCGTACAGAGGAAAGATGGAAAACTCCACCCCTGTCAAGACTACTGATATCTCAACAGTCATACAATCAAAAATGCCTACCCTCTTCCCTTAATTTCCGATCTATTGGATAAATTAAAGGGGTCATCAATTTTCACCAAATTCGATGTATGGTGGGGCTACAACAATGTATTGATCAAACCTAAAGATCAGTGGAAGGCAGCCTTCCTTACCCCATTTGGGCTCTTTGAACCAAATGTGATGTTCTTCAGAATGTGTAATTCCCCAGCAACATTCCAAGCCTTTATGGGCAATCTCTTTGAAGATTATATTGTGAAGGGGTGGTTAGTGATTTACATGGACGATCTGTTGATACACTCTTCAGATCCAGCAATCCATGATGAAAGGACACAGAAGATCCTAGAACACTTCCAACAGCATGAAATGTACCTCAAACTGGAGAAGTGCACCTTTTTGGCTGAAGAAGTCGAGTATCTCAGAATGATTATAGGAAAGGACGGCATCCAGATGGACCTGGTCAAACTCAATGCAATCAAACAATGGACCCCCTGGTGAATGTGAAGGATGTCCAGTCCTTCATCGGGTTCTGCAACTTCTATAGAAAATTCATCCCCTCTTTCTCTAACATCACTCATCCACTGTTGGACCTTACAAAACAGAAGACACCATAGTCATGGGGAGAATCCCAAGAAAAGTCATTCAGAACCCTTTAATCAGCATTCACAAGAAAACCTGTCCTTGCCTTTCCTGATACATCGAAACCCTTCATCCTTATGACCAACACCTCCCTCACAGTATCTGAAGCAGTACTCATGTAGAAGAACATGAATGGAGATTTACAGCCATGTGGCTATCTCTCCCAGACCTTCTCTCCAGCAGAGAGAAACTACAACATATATGACAGGGAATTACTGGTTGTCATACAGGGGTTGGAGGAATGGCAACAATATCTCCTAGGGTTGCCCCATCCTGTGATGGTATTGACCAATCACAAAAACCTCACCTACTTCAAGGAACCAAGAAAACTGTCAAGGAGACAGCCCAGATGGCTCTTGTTCCTTCAAGACTTTGACATGGAAAATCAGGCTCTCCCTGGCATGAAAATGGCACTAGCTGATGCACTATCTCGACGCGATGAGATAGATACATCCCAAGGATAATGAAGACGTCCCAGATGCTCCTGTCAAATGCTTTCAATCACCAAGTCAGACAGATTGATCTTAACCTCACAGAAAAGATCAAAAAGTCTTTCCCATCCGACTCTCTGGTAATCAAAGCACTGGATGGTATAGCAAATTCTGTACCACTCTTCACCAGATCCTCAGCTACCGACTAGAACTATGATAATGGCAAACTCTATTTCCAGGAATGATTTATATATTTCTAAACCCACATGGAAAGACCTAGTCACCTCTCTCCATAACTCCCCTGGAGAAAGCCATGGTGGACACCTTTGCACCCTAGCCCTTCTCACTAAGAAATATTGGTGGCCAGGTCTCTCTACATTCGGTCAGAAATTCATTTCTGGATATGCAGTTTGCCAGGCCAACAAGGTCCAGACTCACCCTATGGTTCCCCTGGTCAACCCATTAGCCTTCAAAGAATGCCGCCCATTCCAAAATCTCTTGGTGGATTTAATCACTGACCTACCCCCGGTGGGGGGATTTGATTCTGTCATGGTCGTGGTCAACCATGGTCTTAGTAAGGGGGTAATTCTCACCCCTTGCACAAAAATGGTAGACATGGCTGGTATAAGCCCATCTTTTCTTCAAAAAGGTTTTCCTACAGTATGGTTTACATGACAAACTGGTCTCAGATCATGGTTCCCAATTTGCATCCACCTTCACTCAAGAGCTTGCACGACTTCTTCTGAACTATAATGTTGCTCTCTCCATGGCCTATCACCCACAAACAGATGGCGAAATGGAATGATACAACCAGAAGCTAGAAACCTACCTTCGGATATTCTACGATGGCCAACCATAGAAGTGGTTGGAATTACTATCTATGATGGAGTTCACCCATAACTCCATAGCCCCACTCAGTAACTGGAAGGTCACCCTTCTCCCTAATTCTAGGATACGAACCCAGAGCCTACCTCCCTATTGGAAAGACTTTCCTGCCAGCACTAGAGGATAAAACTTTTGTTCCTAGAAAAAGCCGGAGCCACCCACAAACTGATATAAATCAAAATGAAGGAGAGGATCCACTCTCACTTCAAACCATGGAAACTTGGAGATAGGGTATGGCTGGAAGCCAAGAACCTGAAACTTCAAGTCCCATCCAGGAAGCTATCCCCAAAATGTACCGGACCATTTGAAATTGTTCAAGTGGTATCCTTTGTAGCATTCCAACTCAAGTTGCTGAAACAGTGGAAGATCCAATGATGTGTTCCATGCCTCCCTACTTTCCCATATCGGGAAACCATGGAACATGGTCCCAATTTCACACAATCACCACTGGAAACTAATTAGAACAGAAGAGGAGTACGAAGTGGACAGCATCATAAACCATTGGGGAAAACCAGGATGAAGGCAGTACCTCACCCACTGGAAAGGGTACTCTGCAGCAGAATGAACTTGGGAGCTAGAAACCAATCTGGGAAACACCAAGAAGGTGCTCATAGAGTATAAAAAGTGACTAAAACTCTGAGAGGCATCAACATGCCCAGGGATAACACCTTCATATTCATACTCCTAGCTTGCATATCTGCTGCCCTTACCCAAGCCCACCTTCAGAAACAATATCCCGACCTTTGATATCCTCAAGCACATTGGACAACACTCTTGCTTCTGCAAGATCAACTACTGCCCATACCAGACCAATTGGGAGATGGCAATCGTCCCCCTCTCTGAACACCTTACTCGACTCTCCTCCATCCATCGTCGAAACCTTTATGCCACCATTCTTGACAACCCCGTCACACATTCAAGCCCTCCAATCCATCCCCTTCTTTACCTGCGATGATTCCCTCATTCAGCTCGTTGCCCTTTATAAATCCTACTCCACACTTCGATCCCTTCTCACCAGGACCACTGGGAACTCAGCAAGTTCCCATGTCTTCAACGCCCAGCTGACTGCTAAAGAAGAAAGAGCCATGGAAAGTGTCGTTGAGATCGTGAACTTATTCTTGACCTTCTCTTCATTGAGGGATTCAACTACTCCCTCACCCTTTTATCCATCAACAACCTGTGATCACCTCCTCCACACCACCCTACTCTCCCTCTCAGAAGAGAAAAGTCACCTTTTCTTTGCTTCCTCATCAACCACCATGCCCTCCTACCCCATTCCACTTTGATGAATCTCTTTCATTACAGAGTCACCCCAGGAGAACGTCAATGGAGTCAGAAGCATTAACGGAGTTGATAAAAACTCTCCAGAGACACAGAGAGCCAAGTCCTCTGATGACACCATTGTTTGCCTCCCCTTCCTCCATGACCTCCAACACCTCCACCCAAGGGACCCCCTCAGTACCAGTCCTCCCCCAGCCTGCCCTCTCGCTCCAATGCCAGAGGCCTTTTCCACACACTGGGGGACACTATACACAAGGAGCCCTCTCTTCTTCCTCTGTTCCCATTCCTGGAGCCACTGCAGGCACCTCTCCTCCCAACCATTCTGACTCAATGGCTGGTAATTCCCATCCCCTGTCCAGCACCCGCTTGAGTCATCACCATCGAGCTCCTGTCTCCAGCCTCCACTGCCTTGAATGTGGACATCAAGGTCACCTTCAGCCAGCCTGCCCCCACTACCAATGCCCCTACTATCAGGTGGTTGCCCCCAACCATCCACAGTATGCTTGCCCAAAAAGAACCTGCACCTACTGTGGAGAGCGAGGACATGGCTACCAGATCTGTTCCAGCCAAGAAGTCTTTGACAACTCATGGGACCTCACCAACTATGAGGAGAATGAGGGAGATAGAAGTTCTTGAGATGGAACTTCAAGACTACAAAGGGGGTAATGTTATGGTTATGGAAAGGGGTATACCTTTTTCCCTTCCTTCACGCCCCCCCCAGACTTTGGGATGACCTACTCTTCGACTCCTACAACTCAGAATTCCCCTGGAATTCCCCCACAACACCCACACAAGCATTGCCTCATCCAGAACTCCCCTTCTAGGTGATGCATCACTATGGCTGTGACACAGCCCTCTATTTCACCTATATGTATTTCACCTCTGATTCAATCACAGACATTGCCTCCTCAGCTATATTCTCTCATACATAGCCTAGTATTCCATTTCCTCATTTGTCTGATGCCTTTAATCTCCTTTTATAGTAATATTTGATCCACAATCTCATATTACTATATACGATGAGAAGCCTGCCCTAGATTGGAAAGGCCTATATATACAGGCATACACCCTTCATGTAGCCCTTAACCTTGATCTACACTTCTTACTGTGTAATCAACTCAATTCTTGGTTCCACATCATTTTAGGGTCTGTGCCCACTCTGGAAGTGACAACACTCATGCTTGTGATACTTCTTCTCATCACTTCACACTTGTGTGGCTTTCTCACTACCTGTTCGCACGCTTAACCAGTGATGACATCTATGCGACAGGGTTCTGCTCGGGAAAGGTTGTTCGCACATCTAACCAACGCCAACACCAACACAGGCCTCTACAAGAAGGGTTTCCTTGTAGAATGATAGGACAACAGGCATCACTATCCTCAAAGTCCAAGACTCCGCCATTGGTCATAGGGACATCCCTCACTCTCTCTAGAGGAGGAGACTCTACGTAAAGCTAGCTGTCAGTCCCCATGCCTAGGGAACTCGGGCCTAGGGGAGCCAGTTGCTCAAGTCCAGCTAGTCCGGTAATCAACCGCGGTCGATTACGCGGTAACGTGTCACCCAGTTACGAGTGGTCATAACAAATACTTTGAGCGGATTCTCTGCATTCACTTCACTTCACCTGCACCTCCAATGGCTCACTTGGATGTCCAACAGCTCGCTTGCACAGCGCTACCTTCATGCACTGATCGTCCAGAGGCTCCCATGTCTTCAACCACACCCTCGACCTCATTCCTGTGCATCAGTAAAAACAGGACTAACTGTCCAGTGCTGGACAGTAACATAGTGCTCATAGTGAGGGTCCAACTGGATAGTGGTTTAATAGTACTATGACAGTGTCTCATACTCTGTTCATAGTATGGCCATAGTCTGTCATAGTATTCTCATAGTGTCTCATAGTATTCTCATAGTACTTCCATAGTGGTCATAGTGATGCCATAGTATACATAGTGCTTCCACAGTGGCTTAGCAATCCTAATTCTAATCCTAATCCTAATCCTAATCCAATTTCAGGTCAATTCTAATTTCAAATTCAATCAAATATTAATTCTATTAATTCTAATTCTAATTCTAATTCTAATCCCAGTCCCAATCCCAATCCCAATCCCAATCCTAATTCTAATCCTAATGATTTACAAAGTGAAGTGTTGACTTCATGTAATGAGTAGAAAAGAATAAAATTAAGAAACAAGAGGATATGGGAAAGTTTTTGAAGTCTGGCTTGTTTATATAAGAATGATGGCACAAACATTGGCAAACAATGTTCGCTTTTTTAACACTGAGTGTGGGAAAATGGACTTGGATATTTTTTGAATGTAGGTCTACACTTTTGGTACACATTGTGACTACACTTTTACTACACTTTGGTGCGCATTTTTGGTACACTTTTGGTACACTTTGTTTGCTACACTGTACTACACTCTGCTACACTTTTGTTTGCTTTTTTTTACTACACTCTGTTTGCTACACTGTACTACACTCTTTCCTATACATTTTGTACAACATTTGACTACACATTTGACTACACTTTTTGTGCACTTTTTGACTACACATTTTATATGCTTTTGATTTAGGATTAGAATTAGAATTAGAATTAGAATTAGAATTAGCTTAAAATTACTACTATGACTATGACTACTATGAATGTACTATGAATGCTATGAAATGCTATGATACTATGATACTATGATACTATGATACTATGAACACTATGAATATATTATGGATACTATGAATACACTTTCAATACTATGATACTATAAACACTATGAGTTATCTATGAAACTACTATGACTACTATGAAACTACTATGGCACTATGAGCACTATGATGAAATCCTGTATTTACTAATGTGTGAAGAACTTCGTCACACCACCGCCACTTCCGACGTTTTTCACTGGCAACTCAGACTGTGTTCATTTCTTTAGCACCTTTTTGCAGGCATGCAGTTGCCACAATCTTTGTCATGTGGCACGACTCACAAGTGCAACAGGTGTGCACCCTCTGCACAGATGCTGGCAGAAATAGCGACTGCCTCATCCTCCATTCAACATGTCGCCCTGCAGGTGGTGAAACAAAACCACTCCACCAACTTCAACATCGAATTTAGAGGCTTCTGCTACCTCCTGGGAAACACGAGAGTTCAGGCTTCTTCAACCAGGTTTCTTATCTTTAATTCCAGTCATTTATCTCCAGCAATGCTGACCTGTCTGCCACTGCCAGTGTCCTGTCCTTTGTGGGAGCAGTGCATACTATATCTGTCTTAGATGGCTGTCCATTAGCAAGTGTTGGCTGTGTGTGTGGTAGTAGTTGGCTTGTGCATACTAGAGTTGGTCCCTATGGTTCTTGACTCTAGAAAATGCCACAGAGCATGCCACACCTGGATAAGGCACACCTTGCCCACAAGACATTAGTAAATACAGGATTTCATCATAGTGCTCGTGGTGCCATAGTAGTTTCATAGATAACTCATAGTATCCATAGTATTATAGTATTGAAAGTGTATTCATAGTATCCATAGTATATTCATAGTGTGCATAGTATCATAGTATCATAGTACCATAGCATTTCATAGTGTTCATAGTATTCATAGTGTCATAGTATTGAAAGTGTATTCATAGTGTTCATAGTATCATAGTGTCATAATACCATAGCATTTCATAGCATTCATAGTACATCCATAGTAGTCATAGTCATAGTAGTAATTTTAAGCTAATTCTAAACCTAAACCTAAATCAAAAGCATACAAAATGTGTAGTCAAAAAGTGCACAAAATGTGTAGTCAAAGGTGTAGTCAAATGTTGTACAAAAAGTATAGGAAAGAGTGTAATACAGTGTAGCAAAAATGCGCACCAAATGTAGCAAAAGTGTAGCAAACAAAGTGTACCAAAAGTGTACCAAAAGTGCACACCAAAGTGTAGTAAAAGTGTAGTCATAGTGTACCAAAAGTATAGACCTACATTTAAAAAATATCCAAGTCCATTTTCCCACACTCAGTGTTAAAAAAGCGGACATTGTTTGCCAATGTTTGTGCCACCATTCTTATATAAACAAGCCAGACTTCAAAAACTTTCCCATACTCTCTTGTTTCTTAATTTTATCCTTCTCTACTCATTACATCTAACCCGCCCTTTGGTGAAAGATACTTGTCCAGGAATTTCATCACAGGCATTGTGTCGAGGACTCACCTGCGCATCCGTAATCCGAACTTGAGCTTCTTCTTGTCGTCTATGGGTGGAGGTTGAGAGGAAAACCCCAACGTTGTCCTCAGATACGGGATAGTAGATAGGAGGTTGTTGATTTGGACTGCGATTGCGTCATTCTGGGAGGTGGTAGACATGAGGACGAAGATCAGAAGTGACACGCAGGGATGAACGAGTGGATTTTGAGATGCGGAGCTGAGTGCACTCTTAGTGACCTTGGACTAATTACCTCGTTTATAGGGTCATTATAGGGGACCAAGAATTTGTGGCTGATACCAGTAGCTTGAATGTTTCTGCGGCTCTAGGATATTACGTCGCGGGAAATGATGGAAGCGGAGTCGTCAATCCCCGACTCCGTTTGATAGGCTGTTGTATTTTCAAGATCAGCCCGGCTCGTAGATAGTCCGCCCACATGATGCAGCCCGCGAGTCATGAAAAGCGTACACATAATGCCTGCCTGGTTCGCCACGCTTTCCAAGACTATTTATGCTCATAACCTTCCCAGCGATGCGTTCTCCCATGGTTTCCTCGACCACCGAAGGCGAGGCCGGTGCGCCAAGCCCAGCACCCTCCAGCGACGCGCCTTCAACCGACTTTGGAATCCTCCCTATTCCGGAGAGGTTGCAGTATGATCCCGACAAGCCTTTCCATTTTGGACTTGTGTTGAACCTCTCGTTTGGATTTGCTAGTACATTCAGTGCGTCCGGAGACCGAGATGACAGATCCTTGCTCAACTCTCCACAGCCGTCGCGAACTTATACTATTGTCAACCCCTGTTGAGTATGTGAAGAACGTCTTGTGTTTTTGTGAGCATGCTTATGGCTGGTGTTTTCAGTCGAATTCTCGCAGTCTTTCGATGTTACCTACGACCAAATATCACTGTAGGTAACTCTACCGTTTTCGAAAGACCCTGCTGAAGACAAACCATCTCACAGGATACCAACGTTGATACAGGCAGGGTACGTCACGTTCACATTATCAGTGCAGGTAGTCATCACAGTAATCAGATATGCGACAGGCCTCCTTCTGATATCTCCTCTAGGAGATCTAGTGCGCCGACGACAGTTGATTCTGTTGTTGGTCTTGGTGTCGACTATGCTTACCATCGGGTTAGGCATAACACCGAATCTTCGTGTCTTTGAAGCGTTATGCTTCTTGATCGGTGTCTCCAGCGTCACTCCACAGATTCTCATGCCCCTTGCAGCCGATCTAGCTACACCAGAACGCAGAGCATCCGCTCTATCCGTGGTACTTTCTGGCCTCATGCTCGGAATCTTGATCGCGCGCGTGCTCGCAGGGATTATTGGCAACTTCAATACATGGCGGATAGTCTATTACATGGCCATCGGTGTCCAGTGTCTTGTGTTGGTCGGCGCATACTTTGTTCTACCAGATTATCCAGCTAAAAATCGCGACTTGACGTACTTGAACATCCTTTACACCATGGCCAAATACGCCGTCACGGAACCACTCGTGATACAGACTGCCTTGATCAATATCGCATCCAGCGCGTGTTTCACCAGTTTCTGGGTCACGTTGACGTTCTTGCTCGGTGGACCACCATACTACTACTCGACGTGGGTGATCTCGATTATCTTATCAACCCATATCGCGTGACTCACCCGCATTCAGACTTGCCATCGGCCTTTTCGGACTTGTGGGCATGTTCGGTGTGCTCCTCGGCCCCTTTGCGGGCCGGCTGATCGACAACCTCGTACCATGGTACGCAACATTGGTGGCGACGTTCGTCCTTCTCGTTTTCCAATCTGTGCAGACCGCTGCGGGGGGGATCAACGTATCTGCGGTCATTATTGCCTGCTTCGGGCTTGATGTTGCCCGTCAAATGCAGCAAGTGTCATTATCTACTGCAGTGCTCAGGTATATCTCGCTCACGATGGTGAGTAAACATGATGATGAGGACGATCACTCGATAGTATCTCTTCCGCCGCACGAGCCCGCCTGAACGCCATTCTCATTCTGTCGGTGAGTACATGACGGCGTAAGATAACGTTTTATTGATGCGCTACGTAGCTTTTCATCGGGCAAGTCATGGGGACGTCTGTTGGGACACAGGTGTTCGTCCAGCATGGTTGGCGGGCTTGCTCCTTGTTGATGTTGGCGTTGTACGCGTTTCAACTTGGGATGCTTGTACTGCGAGGACCTCATTGCCCGAGGAACTACTGGTTTGGTTGGGCGGGTGGATTCGAGGCTCGCAAGAGTGTGGTGGAAGCATGGAAGAGAGATGATACCTCAAAGGCTGCGACCCCAATAGATCAGCTCCAGCCACCTGAGAAAATGGAAGAGGGCTCCGTACGGCATACGAAGTCAGGAAACGCTGCCAACGGTGCATGATAGAAGGGGGGGTATACCCTGCATTTGTTTAGAACGCAATACATTGTGATAGATTGCACGCCACGGAAAATGTTGGGTGTGACATGTTTACGAAAAAGGTATAGTTGACCCAGCCTTGGCCTCGGAAGCGAAGAGACCGGTCGTTATAGACACTTAACCTTTTGGGAGGTCACGGTGGGTGGGTGGACTGGCAGTCGGTTAATGCAAGCAGCCTTGGATGGGATCATTGAAAGGGGGTAAGAGATGCGACTCCTACACGGGGCCAAGCATCCCGGGAGGCCTGTATTGCACACACCCATCCAGAACTAGAACACGTGCATCGGATTGGGAACAAAACAAGTTGCCAACACGATCAAGGTGGGTTGCGACGCGTTGGGATGTCGATAAGCTCTTGAATGTTCCGTCCGAGAGAGTGAGTGAGTGAAAGAAATGAAGTCGTGAGGCACGACATTGAGTACCCACTGAACTACGCGTTATCGGAAATGATCGCGAGCCCGATTGGTAAGCGAGGCGAAAGCCGAAGGCGTGTTCCTCTTTCACACCGGATGGCAAGCATACAGCGAAAAAAAAGGGGGGGTCCATTCGGACCGTTGAGAATGAGCGTTGTGATTGTCTCGTTGGTTCGATATCCATGGCATGAGGCAGGACATGATGTTTACTTTAAACTCCAACATCGACCGTGAGAGCAAGCACATATGTGTGCGGAGAATGTGCGCATCTTTAAAACCTAACTTCTCTTGCATGCCGTCCTTTTGTATTGTTAGATGCCAGAGGCTATTCGATATGGATATGGAAGATGAACCCAACGCCTCGCCTCCGCCGTGTGCTGCCCGGAGCTGTGGAGTGTTCAGATGTCATCCGGTAGAGACAATCAGTCAATCTCAATCATGGTGCCTTCGCTAGACGAGTACGGTCCTCTTGGGTGTACAGGCGTCTGTCCGACAAGAAAGGAAGATCGGACCGATGACTGTGATCTGTTTGAGTTTAGAGAATTTTTTTTTTTTTGCCAACGGGTGTTTTGAGGGTCGACGACATGTCCACTTTGAGATCCTGGCCAAGGGTTGCTGCGTTGATGTGAATGAAGCATATTAATTTTTTTTTTGGCTCGTATGAATGTGGTGATGCTGGTCCGATGCTGATTAAGGTGATTCTTCATGGAAGCGCGGACCGATCAAAAGAAGATCTAGGTGGTGGAAACGACGGACTGGAACGAGGACAGAATGAGTTGGATTGGGGAGGACGAGTGAGATCTGTAAAAAAAAAAAAAAGAGAGAGAGCACCACGTAAGCGTATGAAGCACAGGATGAAGGCTCCACATGCGACTCTACCAACGTAGAATCAAGATTTCCACGTAATGGATGTCGACAAGGCTGGCCCATCACGAGGCTCATCATACATCAGAACCGCGATGAGGGCCGGATTTGTGTTCCCTTTTTTTTTTTTTCTGAACACGAACTTTTTGGGACACGGCCAAAAGCTCGCTTAGCCTTCCAATGGGTCACAACGATGTCCGAGCATGACGGTCCTGTTTAGGTTGCGGGTCCAAGTCGTAAAGTTCAAAAAGTTTGACCCTGCCTAGTTTGGAAACTGGTTGTTTAGCAAAACGAGAAGGTGGATTGCTACAACTCTGATTATACTATTCGGAGACTTTACTCACGAGTATGGCAGTGCCTACGGTTGGCGAAGTGAACGCCAGAGCCGCAACCGCGGAAACCGCAGAGAATAGTAAGTGCCTAATAACTTGTCTGCAATTATCAAGACCCAACATTTGACACGTGTTTTTAGTATCAGCGTTGCGTATCCGCCAGGTCACGGCAGACCTAACGGAAGAACTCCGTCACTTGGTCCTGTGGCCAGACAAGCCACTCGATTACGTTCGTCTCGACGAGGATAAATACGGGCACCATTTCGGTGCCTTTGTTCCTTGTCAGGACAAGCCAGTCGCTGTTATCTCTGTCTTTTTCGAGCCCGTTCCACCTGTCAGGGCGAACGCAAATGATCATACAACAAGTGGCGATCACGGGACCTCTGCACGCTTCAGGAAATTCGCTTGCCACCCAGAGTTCCAGGGTCAAGGTATTGGGACGAGCTTACTGCGCTACGCGGCATCTTATTGCGCGAGCATGGGTGCAGCAGTTCTTTGGTGCGACGCTAGGCTGAGCAGTAGCCGATGGTATGAAAAGCGCGGTCTCATCCCTTTTGGTGACACATTTTTCAAGGACACGGTGGAGTATACACGCATGAGGATGGTGCTGGTGGACAGCGAGGCGGACGGGCAGATGCGATCACAGCCAGGAGTGGAGCTCTGAATTTTACCTCGCATAAAGAATGTCACAGGCAGAGTAAGTGTGCTGGCCTGTACCCAAACGGAAATATTTCTGGTCGTCAGCTGATGCGGCGAATACTCAGGTCAATCACGGTGATCTGTTGTAATGATACCACCACCCTGTACCCCGGATATCCATCTGGAAAAATGTGGATACTTGCTAAGCAATGTTGACCGTATCGACCCATCGTCTGACAGCTTCCTCGCGGTTTCAGGGCGGATACTTTTTAGGTTGGTCTGTCAATCCAAGAATATCGGAGGCGCTCCACCTGAGCCGATCTGTCGCTGCGTGCGCCAGAGCTCAACATGTTTCAAGAGTGCCCTGAATTCGTTCTGATTCATTCGCAATGGTAGTGGAGCGAAGGCACGGCGCAAGAACCACCTCACTCCGTGGGGGGTTCTCCACTCGCTCTATCCGGAAGCCTCAAGGATGGGTGTAGAGTCTCCATCCGCTCCTTGGCGCCGTTACGTTCGACTTTCCCTCAGTCGACCGCAGCCGCCTGCCTCCTCAAGACATCATGTCATGTCCAACCTGGGCAGAGCGAGCTCTTTGAAGCCTTCATAACCGTCGACCGATCCGACCTCCAACACTGCCTTGCTTTCCGCAGCGCTACCTAGAACTGTGGTGAGCCATTGGACGTTCATTTCAGTGGTCAACGTGCGGGTGCAATGCATTGTTATCCGTCTGATGCGGCGAGGGTTTGTCTGCTTCTCGACGCCAATGCGGGTCCTGCTGGCCATTTCGAGTGCGCTCAGGTGATGTAAAACTCACGCGTTGATCCCCGTGTCATCGAAGCGCACATATACCAACAGCAATCACACCTATCGTTCGGGATGCTGTCATGGTGGACAAACAGGTACTAGCGTAAACAAGCCTCAGTCCCTGAAGTCCCTGTCTTTGTGTATAAACCCTTACGAGTGGGACCCGTCTAGCATGTCAACGAGGCCGTCGGCTGTGCTCTCCACGGTGTCGGACCTTGATGAGATGTCCACATTCATCATCATAAAACTCAACGTTGACGTTGCCGTTCATTGGGCACCCATGTCCGGTTTCCTTTTTGCGACTTGCCTGCAGGAATGCCCGATCAGTGTGGTTATCAGGTGATGATGCACACAGCTTACACGGGACCTTGTGTGACAGAAAAAGAGCCGGCGTGGTTCGATGGGCAGACATGGCTCCAAAAAGTGAGAGATCGCAACGATAAAATAAAAATCGTCGTGATGGGGGGGGCAATCAGTATAAAAGTAGCCGTCGTCGCGACGAAATGGTCCTCACAATTGAAACCCTCCAACCCAATTTTCTCGCAGTCCCAACCACACTCTCCTCCCACTCCCCCCCCCCTTCACTCCCACCTTTGTGCTCCTTGGGACCCATTGCTTGGATCAGCTCATTGAGTGGCTCTTGGTGTCACTCCATGCCTACTGTGTTCTATGACTCCAAATCACTCGCATGAACATTTTCATTTGAATTTGTCATGCAGGGACTTGGTTCATAGCCAATATAGTAGGATGGGAGTGTCCCACTCGCCCTCGTGGTCGATTCATGCACGCGTCCGACCGTCAACGTTTCAAACGTCCAACTCGCTCGTCGTCGTCGTCGTCGCCTCTCTCAGCGCACTCTCCGTCCACACACGGTCGCCAGCGCCTTCCCTCCGTTGCGCTATCAGGGGCACCCCGAAACCAGTTAAGCTTTTAATAATTTGAGTTGCGGCTCGCACCCTCCACCCCACACTCTGGTTATGGTGACGTTCGCAGCGAACGGGCAAATCAAACTTTTTTGCTTCTCTTTCTTTTTTTTTCGATATTATAATTTTTTTTTACCACCTTAGAGGTCTCCGCCGACCACCGGTCGGTTGCGAAGGGGCATCTTGGACCTTGATAGGGCCCCATTGATTGGCGCAAGCAACCCGTCGCCCAGTTCGTCCCAGATCTAGAAATAAGTTACCGTCAGTACCAATATCGCCAACGCGCCTTCTTCATTCTGCCACCTACCTTTTGAACGAGGGGGACCCTGAAAATGAAATCACGCAACCAAGCTCCACCACCTGAGCTGGCAGAACCCATCGAAGGCGCTCTCACAAGAATAGCGTTGATTAGAAACTGTAAACATCGTTACCACGGCCAAGGGCAAGTGTCTCTTAGTGCATCCCTCGCCGTGATTCCCTTCAGTCAGCTCACACGCAAACCCTCTGCGATGGGATCTTGTCCGTCCACGTGGGGAAAGCACGAGGATCCCAAAATGCAAGTGTCAAAACAGTCAGGGTTCTGCACAGACGTGGGCGATAAGGAGGATCCGGACGAATAGGCTGCGAGAAAGCTGAGGAAGGTAGATACAGTGCAGGGATACAGACATTTGAATGCGAAATCACATGCGAGGGGTATGCTGACAACTGTGTCATTTCAACAGTTCTTCCACGACTTTATCTTCCGATATATTTGCTACGTTCGCTCCGCGGTAATTCAATCTCCGGAGGACATCGATCTGTCCGTGGTCACGATGAGTAAGGGAAAAAAGAAATTTGTGAGTTGGACACGCACAACTTTCGATCGTTCAAACCCGAGCCCCTCAAATTGGTCGACGTGTGCCTTCTCAAGGCCAGCAATCGCGACCTCGTCTTTTTGCGACTCTTTCGCAGGGGCTTTGCCTCGCGAAGCGGAGCCTCCGGCGTAGACCTGAGTCCAATATCTCGCCGTCTCCTCGAAGCTACGCTTGCTCGTCGTGTAGTGTTTGGCGACTTCAGCATCCTGAGGGTCGTTTGGTTCAGGAGAACATAAGAGGGACTGGAGCGAGATCAACGTGGACTTGAGGGTGAGGACGGGAGACCAGGCGTCTTTCAGGATGTCGAGGCAAATAGCACCGGAAGCTGAGGACACGTTGGGATGGTACACCTTTGTGATGAACTTCATCTTGACCGGCTGGAATGGATACGATTCGGGGATCACGATATCCTGTGCCGTAGGGGTCTGCGATACCATCGGGGCACAAAAGAGGAGGTTGACTTACTACCTCGAATGTACCGCCCTCGTATGGCGTGTCTTTTGGCCCAGGGAACGATCCTTTGAGATGAAAGGGCGAGTTATCGACGAGATCGATGCTAATGTTGGAGGATTTATCGTTTTTGCAGTCTGAGCGAGGCGTGGGTCAGCGATACGCCCACGTCTCACAACTACTAACCTGCAATTTCCTTGTTCACTCGCCGGAGACGGGCGTCCATGATGGTACGATATTCAAAAAAAAAAACGGTTAAGATGGTTGATGCGGTTCTTTGTGCTACGTGCGGCGACAATGACTTGGTCTGGTCTGGTTGAACCGTACTCGAAGATCTTCTCTCTACCAAAGGCACGTGACTTTATTGCGCTCGGGAATATCGCGCTTGATCAGCTGAACGTCAGTTATAAGCCCAAAAATTAACGTGTCTATCAACGATCTGCGCATCAGCACTTACGACGTCCATGGCGACTTCAATGCGCAAGAAGGTGGAAATTTTCATAGACGGTCTCCAGGACGATATCGTCACCGCACTCGAACAACTCGACCCCAATGCACCAAGGTTCAAGCGTGATGCGTGGACAAGAGCGTCGGGCGGTAGAGGCTTGTCGTGCGTCTTCGCCTGCACACCTGAGGCTAGTCAGACCACCTCGATGCTGCAGACAAAACTCGAGAAAGCTGGCGTGAACGTATCCGTCGTACACGGCATTCTTCCACCGGCTGCGATCAAGGAGATGCGGGCAGATCACTCCTCCCTTCCCTACGACGAAAAAACCAGTCTCCCGTTCTTCGCCGCGGGCATCAGTCTCGTCATCCATCCTCGCAGCCCATTTGAACCGACTGTACATGCCAACTACCGTTATTTTGAAATCACTGAGCAAGCGGGCGAAGGAGATCAGACGGGGAATATCATTGCTTGGTGGTTCGGCGGTGGATCCGATCTGACACCATCGTATCTTGATGAGGAGGACGCGCGACATTTTCACACAGCTTTGAAGAATGCTTGTCAGAATGACGAGCTCTACGGCACATTCAAAAAGTGGTGCGACGAATACTTCTTCATCCCTCACCGGCAGGAGACTCGTGGGATTGGGGGACTGTTCTTTGATGACCTCTCCAACGAGAAGCACGTCCGCATCTCGGAGGATGTCAAGAGGCCAAGAGAACCAGAGGAGATTTTTGAGTTTATCTCGCGTCTTGGCAACGCCTTCATCCCATCCTACATCCCCCTTCTGCGGAAGAAACGTGACGTTCCCACAGATGATCATCGTCGATGGCAGCTTCTGCGCAGAGGGAGATATGTGGAATTCAACTTGGTGTACGACAGAGGTACCAGGTTTGGACTGAAGACACCATCCGCGCGGATCGAGAGCATCTTAATGAGTTTACCAGAGACGGCGAGGTGGGAGTACATGTCGGAACTTGGGACGGAGGCAGGAAGTGAGGAGGAGCGGGTCGTAAAAGTATTGAAGAATCCAAGGAGTTGGGTGTAACCGCGCGATGCAAATACCAACAATTGGTACTCTGATCACAGAATGGCCCATGCTACATCAGACTTATGATTTACAATATCCGAAACGTACAACGCCGTGATTCTATCGAAAGAATGCTTAATCGCGTGAAGGCTCATTGACTTTCTGCTGAGCCCGCCCCTCCTCCTTCCTCACATTTCCTGTCGCAATCATCAGCAACCTGGAGCGAATACTTTTATCAAAACACATACCAGCGGCTTGCTGAGACTTGTCTCCGCTGATGGCGCCAACGACCGAGTCTTTATAGCCGCCCATCCTGTCGGAAACGCCTTGCGCGAAACCCTGAGCCTGAGCAGCCTTGTATTCCCCTTCGCCGCGGGCATGTTCTTCTTTGCCCGCCTGCGACCAGTCCTCTTTGCCCATCATTTCGCCAACCTGGATAAACGTCAAACCACGTCAAACGCGACAACGCGAAACATCATACGCTCTCGACGGCTGATCCCTTGACAGAGTGCATCTGGCCCGAGACTTTGCTACGGCGCACCGTCAGCCTCACTCTTCGTGCACAGATCGACTCGCCCGCTCACCTAGGCTCTTGTTTCGTCATGTTTATTGTCTGATATCGATAGTACAGTGATTGATGGGACGAGAGAGGGAAGAATATGCGACTGGGGGGTACCGCCGCCCCGCCGTCCTTTATATACTGTCCAGGAGCACCATACGCATTAGGCAAGTGTAATGGTTCGATGATGACATGCGCACCAGATGACATCATAACCGTGATCTGGTGACGTAGGATGAGTGAGCGAGGTGTGCGCTCTCGGACGGCACGGCACTGCAAACGCTCGGCGAAGCGCCGTGACCGCAGCGACAAAAAAACAGTTGCAGACCAAAGATCATGGGACATTCAACAATAAGTCAGTACCGCAGCAATGGAACATCCCGACCAGACCACTTTGAGTTTAGGCTTGAGCGCCATTGTTGCCGATTTCAAATGGGCACACTCCGGCTAAACTGTCGTACGGCCATACAGTATACCGCGACACCAACAAACGAGGGTGATCATTTCAAAACCGCAGCGCAATGTGCCCTGCCACAAGGCCGTCATGTGATGTCGCTAGAAAGGAGGACATCGATGCTCGACGGACTTTCGGCATATGTCCTACTCTCCGTGAGCCGAGTAATTAGATAACCTCACGTTACGGGTTCTGTTGTTATTTTGTCTGAGGTCTGTCGAAGGTCAGGCTGAATACACCAACAACAGCAAGTAGTCTATGTACCACAAGTGTTGGAAGCAACACTGACTTGGCAAGCAGTCAATATACATGGGTTGCCAGAATTCACCCCATGCAGACGACAGGCCAAACACACCAATCATGTCAACCAGATGCTTCGGGCAACACACACTGAGACTCGGACATCATGAAACTAATATGATTGAGTGGTAGTAGGCTAGTAGCTAGGTACAGTTATTGTGCATGATAGTATCAATAAATGGGATGGGAACTTGGAAGGAGACGAGGATGAGACCTGGGCTGTGGGTGTGCCTGAATGTGTCAGGCGTGGTGTGACTCGGACATGGTTGTAGAGTTGGCGGGTGCGAGTGGGCCTCGGGCGTTGCCTTCAAGTTGTCACCCTGGCTTTTTGTCCAAGCCCGAGTGGGCAGTTGTGGTGACTGTCCTGCGGCCTGACCAGCTGGGATGCATGCGGGTTGTACCACGGCATCCCTTGGACGGCGCCATGGTGGCGTGTTGAGGAAGAGAGGTAGTTAGTGTTGAGTTCGTTGAAAAATTGACACGGCTTACTCGAACATCACGTGACCTTGCACTCGCGCAAAATTCTTGCCAAGTCCCGAGTGCAGCAGGATAAACTAGTGTGCTTGTCCTACATTTTTGTTACATCTATTTGCTACACTTTCCATACAGAGCTGTATCTCTGCCATATCCCAGGGTGCTAAATCCAGTGTCTTCAACTGATGCTACTTAAGTGTAATGTATCAGCACGTATGTCTGACAGACATAGCAATGATGCTTGTGGAACAAATGTTGTGGTGTTACCATGATGTTTTGGCTGTCTGCTGACCAGACCTCCGTGTGTGACATGTTGTGGAGGCTGCCGGGCGAATGTTACATCATGGCTTATTAATGCTACTGGTGACCTCAGACGGACCTCAGACATTAAGGTTAACGAGATATACAATTAGTGATACTTGACCAACGATTGGTCAAACGGCTGTACGTGGCTCCGTTGAAACATGTTTGGCATCGTAGATGGGACACAGAGGATTTTCGGCCATATGTCTGCTAAACGCCTCGTTGATTTGGCCGTGTAGTGTAAGGAAAATCAGGATTCAGTGACGGCCCGATTCCGACTGACTCAGCGGGCGCTATTGTCGGTCTCAATTGTTGGAGCTTGATTACCGTATATGGTCATTATGGCTTACTTAATCACGTTCCGACTCTACTTGCTTCGTCTCTTCCGACGCACCTCAGTTGCTTGTCATAGTCAACTGAGGTAAGACATCCTTTCTACACAGACTTATAGACTTTACTTACGTTCCTGTAGTCTTACACTTGCTACATCAATCACTGTCACTCAAGTCACCCAGATCCTCCAGTCAAACATCATTGTTTGACTTAATTATCTTGTTCACTCGGCCATTATCATCTTGCATCATCTTGTACCAGTCCATTTGGATCCACTCGAATCTCACTTCGCTTATGTCACGCGTTATGAGGAAGTTCCGAGTCAGTTGAGCAGGGATAGCATCGGGAGTTCATCAATTGGATTCGTGACTGGTAGACATCTCAAACATGTTTTATTGGTCACAGGTGCACGGGGCACAGAACAGAACGTGTTGGTACTTAGGAAACCATCTTAATCCCCAAGGAGAACATACCTGTCAATGACTTTTCATGAGAATATCAGGGTGCGTACCGAGCGTATAAAGGTTGCAGGGTGCTCTCTCTGTATCCCAGGCTCTCGTTGTATCGACGTTTCACAGCTCCATCATTCCCACCATGATCTTCAAGTTCGTTCATCTCAGCAACCTTTTCCTCGCCTTTGTTGCTCTGGCTCCCTCCCAGCTGGGGGCTCGTGGCGAAGATCTCCAGTCACAATCCTCCCACCAACCTCGGTCACCCGTTGGTGTTACCTTCTACACTACGTACAATTTTGACAGGGCTGGTGCTGTGTGCGTTGCTCAGCCTGGAGTTCGTATTATCCCCATGGTCCACAATCATGTTCGATCTCACTTCTTTTCCGACAGATTAATTTCGATATTATCACTGGTACCTTTAGGGTCCCCACCTTCACACCCGCTGTTATCACTGGTGCCTTTGTTTGGGTTGGTATCGGCCATGAGGAATGCGGCCCTGTCCTCAGTGCTGGTATGAAGTTCAACATCGTTGGTAACACAGTCATATACTATGGTAAGAGATGCCAAAATTCTAGTCCGGATTGGCTTTCATCATTCGTGCATTGAATAGCTGCGTTCGTGTTGACTACTGCCACAATCGAGTATGAGCTTATCTACTACCCTATCTTCCCTGGTGACGAAATCAGGCTCACCGCTCATGCTGGCAACGTGCTTGGAGGTATTATGGTCGTTGAGAATCGCACCCCGGGCCGTGTCTGGGCGTTCTCGCGGAGATACAGCACTTTTAATCCTATTTGCGATACGACTGCTCAGTGGGCCGTCCAAAGCAGTCTGGCTGACTCGGTAAACGGTCCAGTATATGCTTCTTTGGCAAATTTTGACACCATAACCTTCTATGACACTGTTGCCTCTGGCCCCAACTCCGTCCCCTGCGTCCCGAGTGAGGATAACCTCCTCGACATTATGCGGGGTGACATACATCTCACGGAGACCTTGGTCCAGGGAAATACCCTCAGCGCCCGTTACCTCTCGAGCGGGTGACGCCAAGTGGTGGTTGCTTTTTGTAGGGAAAACCAACAAGGAATCATTACCAATAGCGTTGTTTGTGGATTTTCTAGGAAGATATCTTGACAGAAAGACATACGTACTATCACTGCGATGCAAGCTGTATATTGCCAGGAAGCGGTAGTAACCTTAGCTGCTGGATATCGAAACTCGGACACACAATTGCCGCATCTGGTCATCTACTGTGTCGAAGAGTAAATACTGATCCGTTATCTTTGATTTCTTTGCCGACAGGGAACTTTGACACTGTCATTGGTATATACCTTCACCGGGCCTTCGGGCAGCAGTAACAGTGGTTTCACTATTCCGCTTGGTATCGACGGCTTCACCTGCCCGAACGACTTCCAGGCTGGTATCGACTCTATTGGGGGCAACTTCTTTGATGGAGTGCCCTCGCGATGGTACAGTGGTGAGACATGCTGGATTTTTTAGTCCGAATTGGTTTTCATCATTCGTGCATCAAACAACTTGGCGCTGGCGTCACCATCAAATTTCAATGGTGGTGACGTTATCATTGTAGTTGCTCCCTTTACGAATTTTGGCATAGTGGTCATTGACAATCGGACCACTGGCCATTTTCAATGTCAGGAAGTACTGCATGGACCTTTTCAGAATCCTCTTTGCAGAACGATACCGAGTGATTCGTCACAGTAGTCTTCGAGGGGAAGGATAGCGTTGAAACCCTTCCCCTCACGAATTTGAACAGCGTGACCTTCACTGACCCCAGTATCACTGGTGATAGCGACTTGCAACAACCCGCTTAGTGCCACTCTGCCATCTTTGACATTTATTGTGTGGCAGGACAAGACAACTCTCAGTGCTCACGTCCGTCAACCACAGCGTAGATGGCCTCCTCGTCCAGTACCTCTCAGGCTAACCAAGTGATGGCGGGCGGTCATCTTTTAATTTGTGGGGAAAACCAGCAAGTTGTGATCATTTATACCAATAACCTGAGTGCTAGACAGAATACATATTTCGAAAGTAAGGACCCCGATTACCATCTGCCTCAACTAAACCGAGGACCCCGGGACATTACACGTTAACATCCATCCCGTGTTTCGCCATCCCACAGGTTGACGTTTAACTCGCACTCGAACGCCCGACTCACGATGGCTGATCCTACCAAAGCAGAGTCAGAAAAAGTATTCAACGTGCTCAGAGCACAGAAAGGGAACAAGGCTGGTCAACTTCTAATCTCATAGTCCCACCTTCATGATCACCAACAGACATGCTTCGACTGTCAAGCCCGGAACCCAACCTGGTCAAGTGTCACTTTTGGTGTTTATATATGCCTGGACTGCTCTAGCATACATCGGAATATGGGCGTGCATATCAGTTTCGTGCGGTCGGTGCAATATCTTCCTCTTCCATATGTCCTCAAACCTCCAGGGTAAACAGCTCGACGAATCTAGACAGTTGGCAACTGAACCAACTACGGACTATGAAAGTCGGTGGAAACGCATCCGCAACAGAATTCTTCACCCGTCATGGCGGCGCCTCCCTCTTGAGTGACACCGACCCGAAGAACAAGTATTCGAGCAGAACTGCGGAGCTCTACAAGGAGGAGCTTGCTAAGCGTGTCAAGGAAGACTCCATCAAGTATGTACTACTGAATCCTGCACTTTCAAAAACGCTTATTCCAGTCGCTAGATTTCCGGCCCGGGTCGCTGTCGATGGAATTGACTTGTCCCAATTAACTGATTCCACACCGCAGGCGGAAGATGACTTCTTTTCCTCTTGGGACAAATCTGCTCCGGTTAAACCCTTGCCTCCCTCCACTACGACCACAGCCCCGCCCGTCGTTGGTCGCCCTGTTTCCCGAATGGTAACATCAGCCTCTTTGCGGTCTACTTCATCCACAGTCAACAGCTCCGCGAAACTGGGTTCCTCACGTCTGAACTCTTCGGGGCCGGCTACTACTACCTCTACTAATGCCTCAGCCGCTGCGAAGAAGAGTAAGCTTGGAGGTCTTGGAGCGAAGAAGGCCGCCGCACCGATTGATTTTGCCGAGGCAGAACGCAAAGCTGCGGAGGAAGCTGAACGCATTAAGCAGCTTGGATACGATCGGCAGCGCGAGGGGGAAGAAGAACGTGCTAGACAGGCTGAGCAGGCTGCCCGAGCGGACGCGACAGCCAAACTTGCCAACACCAGCCTAACGACGACTGCGGTACCCGGCAGAGTGGATGTTCAGAGAGGAAATACCCAGGATCTTGAGAGGTTGGGAATGGGTTTCCGCAAGTTAGGCTTTGGTGGTGTTCCCGCTGCATCCCAGACGGTGTCCAGCGCGAGGTCTACGTGTGTATCCAACCATTACATCCTGGACCCCTCGGCTGAGAATATTCGTTACCTATAGCCCACCAGCGGAGGACTCACCCACGACGGCTCGGGAAAAGTTTGGAACTCAGAAGGCCATTTCTTCGGATATGTTTTTCGGACGAAATGATTACGATCCTACTTTCGTTGCCGAGTCGAAACAACGGCTGTCTAACTTCCAAGGGGCAACCTCAATCTCTTCCAGTCAATACTTTGGTCGCGAAGAGGAAGAGGAACTCGAGCGCGGCGGGTCTGAGGGGCTTTTGGGTGACGGTAGCCTTGCGAATCTAGAGGTTGCTGCGAGAGATGCTATCGCCCGAGTGATGGCTAATCCTGAAGTTCAAAACGTGGGTGAGAGCATCCGAACGGGTGCATTGAAGGTATGTACACTATCCTCCCGGTGTTTTGAATTTCCTTGACATGAACTACATAGCTTTCTGACTATTTGGCTCAAATGTCTCAACACTGAGTATTAAGTCTACAGCCGACCACACTGGATGCCGCTATACGATCTTGCATTGGAGACTTGATGGTGATATGTTCATTCTGGTATTGTTTAATAGGTGGATCGAATAACGTTTTCCGGAAGTGCCTAAATGCCTTGCTTTTCGTGATAGATTTATTTAATTGGACACTTCTTCGACCGAGACATAAACTAGTGATGGGCAGGCGTTATTCTGGTCTAGATATACAAGGGACAGGCCACCTGAGATATCGACTGAGAAACAAACGAAGCCTACGACTCGGTGCGACCAAGTACTGAGGTTGATATCATCCTTGTCCACCAGCGTTAGCCTATTCGAACACGCTGAGAGCAAACACTGAGGTCCTCTCGCGCTTGCTCACGAAACATCGCGTCCATGGTGGCATAGGAGAGAAGAGTGCATATGATTTAGTTGTTCCGAGCTTGTTCGGCCTATTGGTACTGAGTACTGAACGTACTGAACAACCAACTCAGTACACTGCAATGGGGAAAGCGCGCGGCGGCATCATGGCGGCCCAGAATTGGCACCCCCCAAGCCGCTGACACATGGCTTGTACTTAATTGTCATCATCATGGCTTTTCCCAGCTTTCCCGGCTTCTCGCAAGTTTCGGATGGCCCTGGGTGTCGCAATGTTGAACGGTAGGTTCAAAATCATCATTGAATAGTGAGCGCCGCAATGCAACGCCATTGACTTGTCTGCGATTCGGCCCCTCCAGTTGTATGACAATCATGATATCAGTGAATCATGCCTGGGACATGATGCATGAAGGTAGGTTTCTGGCATTCCCCGGTCAGTGGATTACTTAATAAGCCCTGCTGAAATGTGCTTCAACATTAATTTTACACAATGTATTACGTGGACCAGTGCCGACACACCCTGTTCTCCCCGCGCCGCAGCTGGATAGCTGATTTACGCGCCCATGCAGTAGACTCGTTTCTCTATCATGTCTTCCCAGAACCAAGCGACGTCCGAAACTGTCCCTTTACTGGGAGACTCTCGACCAGCTGGCCAGTCGAGCCGGAGTTTACCGAGGGTACGATTCAGATTTACACCGGAGATACTCCTTATTCCAGTCGCACTCGCAACACGGCTGGCGGCTCTGATGCCGTCAACCACAATTCTCGAACTTGTACGACAAGCTGCCTGCAGGTTCTGGAACATATCACACGGTAATCCTGTCACTCTCCCAGCGGGTGGCCCGATCCCCCCTGAACTCTGCGATGCGCCCGAGGTAGAGCGGTATTTTGCGACCATTATCACAATACTTGGCGCGATAGAAGGCGTGTTAGGTGTGTTTATACCGCTTTCGACTGCTGCGGTTGCTCACAGGCATTCCAGTGATGGCTGGGTGTGGCATCATAAGTCGTATTTCATCCCACTACGGGAGGAAACCCGCCCTCTTACTCGTACTTATCGTCGGGATCATTGGGAGTTGCTTGATAGCCGGGTCACAGTATATGCCAAGTTGGCTCGCTGTCTGGGTCTTCCTTGTGGGGATACTATCAGGAATGTTCTCCAGCACGTCGATTTATGGTTATCTTGTCAACATGTACATTGTCGACGTATGCATGCCGGAAGATAGGTATGTTTCAAACTCACCTTCCTTGACGAGTCTTATTCCACCTTCAAGAACTACCGCGCTGAGTAAGATAGGAGGCTGGGGTGCGCTAGGTCCGGATCTCATGTGAAAAATTTGTGCCTCTTCACAGATAGTCTCTTTCAGGCACTTGTATATCATTTGCTCTTGGAGGATCCATTACAACGAAAACTGGCAACCCTCTAATCGTGTTCTACATGGCAGCTGCAATACTTGTTGCTACATTCACTTACGTTATTTCTGTCCTACCCGAATCTTTTCCGGAGGAAAAAAGAAACGCACTTTCCCTCATGCGTCCGGAACCTTCTGTTGAGAGGCTCTCTACAGCACCCTTATACATTTTCAAACCACTGAAGATGTTCATACCAACTCGCAAATTGGACGGAACTCGCAATTGGCGACTCGTTTGGTGCGCTGTACACACTTTCGTGTTCGTGGTCGCCAATGCCTACTCTCCGGCCGCCTGGTTAATACTTTTCACGTCAAAATACCACCTCACTCCTGCAGATGTGAGCATTAGCGTCGACCTGTCGCACTACAAGTTGATCTTATTTACTCTAGACTGGTCTTTTCCTCACTATCATCGCTGTCAGCGGCACGATCGTAATGATGCTGATTCTCCCAGCGCTCGTTCACCTTTTGCGCCCATACTACAGCCGACGAATCATACGTTCCCTCCCTACAGAAGAAGATACCGGCAACGGCGAAGAACCAGAATTGGAGACCTCTGATCGTTTGGATGTACACTTGGCCTTTGTGGCATGTGTCGTCGCGGCAATCTTTGCCTTGAGTGCAGCCGCATCGAGAACGAGCCAAGCGTTGATCCTTTGTAAGCATTCGGTCACGATCAGTTCTTTTTCGTCTCCTCACAGGTACGATATAGCCGGCATTTGCTATGGATTTGCCTCCATACATATTCCTGCGATCCGCAGCCTAGTCGCTGGATCAGTTTCTCCACTGAAGCAAGGTGATATTTTGATATCACCTTGTATGCGAGATTGGTACTGATTCCAGGGCCCCCTAGGAGAAGCATTGGCAGCTATCGAGATAGTCTCCAATGCAGGCGGTGCCCTCTCGCCGGTCATCATGGGTAGTATTTTCACCGCAACGATCAACACCACCCCTCTCCTCCTGTTCTATATCCACCTGGTAGGACCGCCGAACGCTCGAATCTGCTTGGCTCTCCGCTGATTCCTTTTGTACATATAGGTCGTTGTCTTGATCAGTAGTGCGCTGCTATTCCTCGTTAGAGACGCGGATAGGTACCGGAAACCACATGAAGCGTAACGCCAATCGCCGACCCGTGTAGCAGTGAACGTTTGTGAGACTCATTGAATGAGACTCGTTGGTGTACTATGCCTATGGGTTGGTGCTGAAAATTGTTGGACTTGTACAGTCTTGGCTCAAAAATCACTGATGGTACTCCAAATCAAGCTTCCACACTTCAAGAAGCTCTCATGCCCTATGTCCGACACATCATTGGCCAGGACATGCGACTTTGGGCAGGTTCAATCGAGGTAGGATGTGTCGGCAGAAAAAGCATATTTCAACATCAACGTATTGGCAGGTCTGGACTCCAATGATCACAGTAATATTACTTACAACAAAAATACTGGTTCTCTTTTCCCACTAGCACGTCACCTTCCACGCGCACATTAAATATTCTCCAACACGCAGTCCACCACCGCACACCGTTGGTCCTCGACGACCACTCGCACCGCTTCCGCAATTGTCTCCTGCAACAACACCTGCGCGCTCTTCCCCTCCGTCGCAAGATTGACACTGATCTTCCGTCCCCATGCCCATCCATTCGATGCCGCCACCGCAATCTGAGAATAATCGGGACAATCCGGACCAAACCCAACTGTAAGCTGGTCTCCGACCGCGTTGGCGCCATGTCCCCTAGGGTGAACCCCAAGCATGGACAACTTGGGCGACTTCCAACCGCCATTGTTGAGCACGATGGTTAGGAAAGGCTACGTCACGTCAAATAGCATCAACGACGGGCGCGACGCACACGAAGTCGAGACGGGCTTACCGTCTGATACCGTCTCGCCATCCAATATGCACTCGCTGGGACACCGAATAAAAAGGTGCCGTCGCCCACGATGGCTGCGACGAGCTCGTATCCCGTAACTTCCTTTCCTTTCTTTGTCACGCGCCCACCTAGGATAGATCCAATCCCTGCCCCAAGCGCCCAACCGAGCGAAGAACCACCAGAAGCAATGATTTCTCCAGGGATTTCAGGTTGCATGTGAGACCAAATCAGCGGATAGTTGGATATGCTTTCGTTCAGGATGAGCGTGTTCTCGCGAGCAATCCCTCTTGTTGTGATCACCTTGCGAAGCGTGCTCACAATCTGCGGTGTCGTATACGGTGTGAGACCACCTGAACTCGACGGTGCAGTTGGAAAAGACTCTGCAGCACGAAGTTGTGCCTTCCATTCGCGATGTAATTTTTGAATCCGTTCCGTCCGCTCGGACCAATCATTGGCGGGTTGGGTGCCAATAGCTTCCCGAAGTTGCGTGAGCGCAACGGCGGCGTCGGCGTGACAAACGAGGTCCGCTTCGTAGTGGTGCATACCAGTAGCTCGTTTAAGCGGGTCACCACTATCGATGACGTATACCTGCGCTGTCTCATTCGGTCGCTCGTATGCACCGTCCTTGTCTTTGTTCATCGGGATCCAAGCCACCTCGGCGTCGACGACGAGGACCACATCCGCTGATTTCAGAAGTGGCGTCTGAGTCCCCGGCGCCAGATAAGAGAACCCAACGAGAAAGGGATGTGATGTGGGCAAGTTGGTCGCTGACAGACAGGTCAGGAAAACCGGGAGTGCAAGAATGCGCGATAGCGTGACGAGTGTGGGGAACGCCTGATGGTTTCGTCCAAGATAGGACGTAATCAAAAGGGGTGCTGTTGCACCCAAGAGGGCGTCCGCAATCTGTCGCACCGCTAGAGACAGACCAAGTCGGTACCAGATATAATTGAGAACGGGAGACACCGTACCTGAGTTCGGAAGTGCAGCTGGCTCAACAGATGGCCATTTGGTCAGTGTGATGCGCCTATCGAGTAATGACGAGTCTATTTCCTGCTCCATCGTTTCTCTCCGTCCCCAGAGGTACACAGGGCCCTTTGGCTCGCTCATTGCACTATAACATTCAGGTGAGCAAGACCCACGTGTGTCACGGAGCACGGTGCGTACATCTGAAGTGCCCGTCGGACTTGGTGAGGTACACTCGCCGGAGAGCCGATTTGAGCTGCATAACGCATGTACTGGCGCACGATAGTTGGTTGATCGTGTACGTCTATAAACCCTTGCATCAGTACACCCGCGAAGCAGATGAGCCAAACGACGAGTACCCTTGTATCCAATGAATCCATTCATTGCGCGACCCCGGGAGTTCACCCTCGCTGGTGAGCGGCGATGCGCCGGCATAAATCAAGATAGGCACTCGACCCCTATCTGCATTGTGAACAGCCCCCGCCAGGGCCTATGACGCCAAACATAAAAATGGCCACACGAGATATAAAGATGAGCCTCACCTGCGTCCCGACGTCTACGTGGACAATGACGGCAGCTGGCTTGCCAGTCACCTGTGCGTACCCTTGTGCAGCGCTCAATGCGACCATCTCATTGGGAGATGTCACGATTGTGAGTGCGTGGGTCCCGTTCGTCGCTCGCTGGCGCTCGAGCTCTTCCAGCATGGCCGGGTGGTCGGACCCCCAGTTGACAAAGACATGATCAATGCCCACCTGTGCCAGAGTGTGCAAGAAGAGGGAGGAGGTAGTTAGTACCATGATCTGGACCGTGTGACAGCTTGAAACAAACCCGAGAGCGCGGACGGATTTTCTACTTTCCGGGCATAGTATACACTGCATGTGGCATCTTGGGATCCGTACAGCATCATGGGTCGAATCTGACCATGGGAGCAAATACCATCATATGGTCTGCAGAGCTCTTGCTGACTAATGCGTGCCTTGTGCGACTATGTATGGGTCTAATAATATTTTCTTGTGAGTAGTTACTACCTCTACAGTTCGGTGCCGACAGCGAAAAGTTGTGCGTACCTCTCTCAAAGTTTTGATCCCGAGAAGAACGGGCGACGTCGTTCCCGACGCGGTTGAAAGACAATCTAGAGCCATGCTAGTCATTTTGTTGGACAGCGAACATACGCCGAATAGATGATTGGCATAGTAAAATGGTACCAGTTAATCAGATGGGTCTACAGGCTGCTTTGTGGCTTCGAAAACGAATATGTGAGGCATAAAAGGCATTTGGGGTTGGAAGTACGGGTTGATAGAAGAATTATAGAAAGACTCATAAGACCCCTGACAGCGTAGCCGACGTCCGCAACTAGTTTCATTAACTTTAACCATCGTCACCCGCCATCTTGATTCTTGATGGAATGGCACTCATCACAATATCCGGGTATCCGTGCGCGGGCAAGTCCCATCGCGCGACGCAGATCAAAGACCATCTCGAACAGCGTCTCGCGGATCCCTTCTATACTGGCCCGTCGCTCACGGTGACCATCCTTTCTGACGACACGCTCAACATCCCACGCTCAGCGTACGACGGTGAGCCATTCGCTGATCGTGTGTGGGGCGGCCAACAAAACGAAGATGCATGACGACATGAATACAAATTCTCGAATACGTGAAGATAGTTCATCGGAAAAGCCAGCACGCGGGACGCTATTCACTGCTTTCCAGCGACATTTAGACAGCGACCGTATCGTCATCGTCGACTCGCTCAATTACATCAAGGGGTTCCGGTATCAGATGTACTGCGCTGCCAGGGAGGCCAAGGTCCGCGTGTGTACGGTACGTGGCTGGACACCATCCGCCGTTCCTTGCTTCTCGTTTCCCTCTTCCTTTTCGCTCCGTGGTTGAATCATGTCGGTCTTCTGACTGACAGAGAAGTAGGTCTATGTAATCGCACCACCTGAACAATGTCGCGAATGGAACAAGCTGCGGGAAGATGGACGATTGTATGCTCCTGGAACGTGAGCTCTTTTGGCACTTCGCTGTCGATCGAATGCTTGACCCCCTTCCGTTAGCTTGGATAACCTCATCCAACGATACGAGGAGCCATCCTCGATGGTTCGGTGGGACTCGCCGCTTTTTACCGTACCCTGGACAGACCCTGATGTGCCCGGCGACGACATCTGGCGCGCAGTCACACAGGGCCTCGTCAAGCCTCCAAATACGGGGACACAAGCGGTACGTGGCACATCCGTTTACTTATCGTTCATGGGACATCTTCCATTGCTCATTCTCGGACATGTTCACATACAGGTCGCCAAAGCACCGACAGACGCGCTTCACACGCTCGAAAGCACCACCACCGCGCTCGTCGCTGCCATCGTCGCCGCCCAATCGGCCTCCTCTTCGGCCGGGGGCACCATCTCGCTCGACATCCCCACATCCGCGCCGTCGACCCCGCTCACACCCCGCATCACCCTCCCACCGCGCTACCTCACCTTCTCGGAACTCCAACGTCTCAAGCGCCAATTCGTCACAATTCATAAACGTGCTATTACGCTCGGGACCACAGAAAAAGGCAAGGTAGATTGGAGCGAAGAGAGCGTGGCGCGAAAGTTTGTGGTGTATCTTGAGGAGAACGTTTGCTTGAAGCTTTGATTTTTCCGGAGTCTATTTTTGATGTGCACACGTGTACGTATCAATGATACTGTATCCGCTTCCCTTCGTATACTTACACTCGAGGCCCACCGATCGATCGACCCGCGATTCAAACACATACCCGATAGTGACCGCCGTTCAGGTTTCCAACAACCGATTCGTTTGATCATCACACGTAAAGTTAGATGGCCTACTGGGTCACTCGAACACCGCACGCCAAGCATCCAGGACTTGCAGCGCCGCGGATACAAGTCACAGTACTATTCGGAACGCGATACGTGATACGTGTTTCACGCGGACGTTGGGACCTATGCACATGATCGCCGCATCAGTGATACTGGCCCGTTCTTCGTGATGCGGCGGGCAGTGCAAAACCCCAACCTGAGACGTGATAGGAAACGCCAAGCCACTTGCATTGCAGAATACCGGTCCATGCAAGTATGTATGTTGGAAGAGGTGAAATGGTACCAAGGGGCTCATGACCAGGGACGACGCGCGAGTTGACTTGGCGCTGTCAACCCACTGTCAGCATCACGATGAGTCTCAAGTGTACTAACGTTATTTGACGACCGTTTCCGAGGAAATACGGTCCCGCCGGAAACTCCTTGTGTTGGACACCACCGATGTCATTCTGTTGACTGGGCCGCACCATGACGCAAACCGTCGATAACTTGTCACCAGACAAAGTTACAGATTTCGTATTTGTCGTCTCGCAATTCCTTCAGAATCGACGATAAATAACTGTACATATGTACATGTCCATGCCTCACGTACGTACAGCACAGGAGCGTGAGGCTGGGCAGTAAAACAGCTTTTAGATAGGAAAGATAGAGGCTTGGAGCATACAACTGTGTCAGATAACCAAATATCATACCTCAAAGCAAAAACGGTCAAACCAAACTGGATACGAGTCGAGTGGATATCAAATTTCTAACTTGGAATTAGAATGGGTAACAGATGAAAATGAAAGCAAAGGGAATATATGACGTAGTAGTGCACCTATACCTTGTTCCTGATGCGGCTCATCGGCGTCTTGGCAGCTCGTCATATTCGACCTGCTGATTGACGGTTACATGAACACCGACAGCCGAGACCGCTTTGTCGGATGAGGTGTCCTCACTCACGATCGGAAGCACCACCTTGGCATCACGGCTGGGCGCGGTATCGACGTGGTCCTTGTCGACGTCCCATGTACCCTCTTCCTTGGCACCACGAGCGGCTCCGACGCTTTTGCTCTGACTATGAATATCACCGATGGTGTATGTCGGTGCAGCGCGCCCGCGTGCGACACCCACGCCAGTGCCGCTGAGGCTGGCACTCGCACCGCTCGAAGAGCCTGACCCGCTAGCGCTAAAGGTACCGCCGTTCTCGAGTGAACCTCTGACGCCGAGAACAATGCGCATGCTCATCGTTGCAGTGAGAACACCCGCCATGCTGGTGACGATCGTCTTGATGGGGTCGTCGTAACCGGTCGGGGTCATGATGAAGTAAAAGAGGACGTTGACGAGGTTAACGAGGAGGATGGCACCGTAGAGGTTGAGGTTATCGCGAAGCATGAGCCGCCAAGGGGTGAGAGGCTTGGCTTCGAGGGTCTGAAGGGACCGCATGACAGCGAGAGAAAAAGTGGTCGCGTAAAGGACCGTGGGGGAGAGCCAGTAGATACCAACCCAGCTCTGGTTATTCAGAGGTCCAGCAATGCAACCCTGGCCATCGAGAAGATGGACGGAGCGGTAGAAACCACAGCAGATAGCGGTGACGACTCCCTGGACAAACAAAAGAGCGAGGAGCAGTGAACGAATGCGGGAATTGTGGCCGTAGATGGCAGTGACACGTATGACATGCACGGTGGAAGCTGCAAAGAGAAGGATAGCAGTGCAGATAGGCTCATAGGGCCAGAACCGCCGACAATCTGGGTCCTGTACTGCGGACGTGGAGAAGAACATGACGCCTAAATAACGCTGTGAGCTGGGGATAAGCGCTAGGACGGAAAACACACCTGCCACGACGAAATCGACGAGGACCCATAGCTGCAAAAAGTAGTAGAGCGCCTTGAGTGCAGGCCAGGCTTTTGTGCGGCCGAGTCGGTACGATCTTGGTGTGAGGACAAGGGTATCCCAAGCGAGGACGGTGAGTGTACAGACGTAGAAATACTTCTGTGCTGATAAATGTGGGGAGAGGTTGAGGAAGTTCGGAAGGTTAACTGTGGTGGTGTTGGACATGACGGTGGGGAGAGTTCAAGGGGATCGTTGCAACAGACGCTCCGTTTTATTTTCGCATGGGCGACACAGCAAACGCTACATCAATCAGATCATTACGTAATACGACCCTATTCACTGCCCCAGCCGTCGTCGTCGTCGCCGTCGTGCAGCTCGACTTCTTGCCCATCGTCGGCCATGTCGACCAGCAGTCCAAGCGTTACCTTTACAGGCAAAAATCCCAGCGCGAGTGCGCCGACCGCGACATCCTCGCAGTCAGAGTCAGACACCGCAACACTATATCTGTACGTGGTTCTCCCGCACCGCCTCAGGCCCTGTCGTTCATATTGACCCCATCTTTGTTCACCCCTTCCCATCATCATGGACTCGGCCAGCTTCACATTCCTCGCCACAATCCTTATCCTTGTTTTGCTCTCAGCATCACTCGTTCTCAGATCCTATATTCTCCGCAGGCGATACAGGCAGCGCTTCCAACAAGCTCTCGCTGATGGCCTGTTTGTCGACCTTGACCGTAGCACCTTCAATGGCGAAGGTCCATTTGATCCCCTGGGCGAATTGCGTCGTTCTACTCGACGACCAGGTCCGAAACCTGCGCTATGGGACAACTGGATACACCCTGCGGAGAAAGACAACACCTGGTCCTCCATTACGGTAAGCTCCCCTGCTTGTTCTGTGTATCCTGTAAAAATGGGCTTGACAAAACGTTACCGAACTTTTTCCGTAGCCTGTTGCTCTCTGGCGCACCTCCTCGCAGTCGCCGTCGAAATTGATATCGTCGGCTATACTGACTACCCCACCGCCCGACTCTCCATCCTTACTCCAAGCCCAACCCCGTTCCTCACTCTTATCTCAACTACGTCTCCAAAGCCCATTTTCTCTCTCCTCCCCTCGCTCTTCCTCGCTGCCCAGACAGGCACACACTCCCATCGAATCACCCACTGTTGCCAGCCCCCGATTACCAGCTGCGCAGCCGGGACCGTCCGGTCCGAGCGCCCACACCGAAAAGGACGCTGCTATCCTTGTCGTCTGCGTGCTCGTCGCCATGCCAGATGCATCTGCACCAGTAAATCTACCCGTGCCCGGTGCGAAGGGTAAAGGCGTGGACCCACTCGAGTCTCAGGCACAACAACAGAGTGGTGATGCAGATCCCCTCCTGCAATCGTCTCTACACCGATCGGGTCTCCGCATACCTGACTTCGCCGTGGACGAAGAGGGACTTCCGTTACTCGAGTTTGGCGTCGTCGAGGTGAGGACGGGGGAATGAGAACCTGAACAGCATGACAGCCACGAGAGATACACGGCATTAATTACTTACATATCTTCTCAGTTATTGACGCTTACCTTAGTGTGTATGTTGCGGTTGTTTGAAATACGTTAGCATCGGAGCACCTGCTTGTTTTATTCGTGGTACATTACGGTAGCATGTGCATGAGCGCGCCTCTCCTACCATTTAGCATTCAGCTCTCTTGTAATAACGACACCTTAGGCTGATATATCAACCTGGTCCACCACGAACCACTGGCTTCTCTTCCCGCGCGCGGCTCGCTGGTTACATTGAGCACTGTGTGTCCTCGCAGACGCGGTCCGGTCGTTTGCACATCCAGAGCGGGCGAAATATCCTCCGGTGGTGACATCCTGGCATCCCTCGTTCCCTCATGTGCAGTGCGTCCACACCCGTGAAGCTCTTCGACGATTCACTCCAAAGACGTACCGCCTGGCCCAGAGCACCTGAATGTAGACCGACTCGGCCGTCACGAGCACCTAAATGGTCCTCGTGCACGTCATGCGGTACACGACCGCACGAGGCGATACAATCAAGATAAGAGCAACGGATCTGAGGGCGGCGCTCTGTCTGCCCATCTGGTCTTTCGTGGCAGCCGTCAGGTGCCTAGGAACGTGGTGGATCCAAATCCGAAACGTCGACGCCAGGGTTAGAGAGAATGTAGATAATGTCGATCATGAAGGCGATAGTACCAGATACACACCGTAAAGGTCAGGTTCAGATCCCACTGGTTCACATGGATCTAGGCTACCTTGACCTCGTCGCCTCTAGGAGATATCCTATCTTAGGTGGTTCGTGCGCGAGGCACCAATCACCGTGGATTGTGACGTTCCAAATACCACGTCGTGTCGGCGAAATCCCGGCGTTGACACAATGCGTGAACTTGTCCAGTCTCTCGATCCCAACTCGGCGTCGGACCGCTGAAGGCACCTTCATCATGTGCGACCTCTAAATACGCCATACGACCTACGACCTCGAGGGTCACACCCACCACCGCCCGACTGCGTGCGCGTTTTGCCCCGACTCCCAATGACCGGTAACTGCCCCGCTCGAAGAGGGCGCGATCGAGGTGTGAGATCTTGAGAGGTCAGCGCGAGCTCGTTGTATCCCGGGCGGCCGCCAAGGCAGGGCGAGATAGAATCGTGGCCGTACAAGACACACTTCTCTTTACTTATCAATAACGTCGGCAAGGAGGTCCAACGTATGAATTTAATTTAATTTTTTTTAGTTTCATGTATGATTTTGTATTTCGCTTATTCCCGATACCTAGACGGCGGTGCAAGAAAACGGTATTGTTTGCGATACTGCGACAGAGCTATCTACCATGTGCGTACACTCTGGAAAACACGCATGAACAAATCGGACCCACGAATTGAGCCTCGCTCTTATCCTGGACCGCCTGGAATCGGTTCGGAAAGCGACCGCAGCACTGCACGAGCAAAGTCTAACCCCGAACCGTGCTTTTTCTTCGATCCGTCGAGCAGATACTAGTACTGTCAGTGTATGTCTGATGTAAGTGCGGCATGTCGTAAAGAAGGCAATGACTCTGAAACAGGCACGCTCTCCGCAGCTTGTTCGTTGACGCTCTCCATTGTTCAGCCAAGTCGTGACGACGTCAACAATGACCGGTGTGTACTGACACGCGTGGAGTTGGGTTGATGCTGACAGATGAACAAGACCCGCTCATCGAAATCGACGGAGAGGACCGATTGTCGGCACTGACATACTCTGCGAACGGCGAGTATCTCGTTGGCGGCGGTAAAGCTGGGGTTCGAGTGTGGCGAGTAGAAGACGGGACGCAAGTGGCAAAAATGGCGACGGTGGGGAATGTCGTGTCTCTCGCTGTCTCCAGGGATGGCAGATGGATCGCAGCGGGGACAGACTGGGGAGAAGTTTTTGGCTGGAACGGAGAGACGCACGAAACCCGTTTCTCGCACAGGCAGAACTACCTCATCTGCGGGGTCGATTTCTCCCCGGACTCGACTCGACTCGTCACTGCATCACAAGACCGCACAGCCACCGTCTGGGATGCAGCGACTGGCAGACGACTGCTCCGTCCACTCCGCCACGAGAGTTGGGTGATAGCAGCCAAATACTCGCCGCAAGGCGATCGACTCGCGACAGCCACTCTCAACTCCGTTCGCGTCTACGACAGCAACATTGATGCTTGCTTGCTTGTGGACGTCAAAATAAAAGTAACACCGTTCTTCAACACTGGCCTCCTGTGGTCAAATGACCAGCTTTTCATCGTGTCCGACCGTAAAATCAAGCAAATAGAACCATACACCGGCTCAGCAGTCTTGGAATGGTCTGTTCCTGACAGCGACTACTTGTCGTGCATTGTCCTACCAGAGCATAAGGATTTCATCGCATACTCTGCAAAGCGTACCGTCTCGTTCTGGGACACGCCGACACACACCCAGTTTAATCTCCTCAGACACGCTCAAGACATACGTTCAATCGCACTGTCTCCAGACGACCGGTTTCTCGCAATTAGTGAAGAGGACGGGAAAATCACCATAAAAAATGTGTCCCGCATCACTGTAAGTATTGGTAAATTACGGCGATTGGTTTACTGCCAACTCATCATGCTTCCTCGTAGGAAACAATCCCATTGTCTTGTCTACACCCAACATTCCAGGAACCAGAGATTCATATTGACGATGTTGTAATCGAGTCGTGGAGCAACGATTGCCTCGAGTATGCTGACGTATTGCTGACGCGAGCGATCGCTGATTCCCGAAATCCGAGCCAATACATATTTGCTAGTCGAGCCCTCGTCAGAGCTCGTTTGGGAAAATGGGACGCAGCGATCGATGACGCCAAAAAGGTGTTTAATGCCCTCTACTCCCACATGCCGGCCCTGACGCTCATTCACATCAAGTCCATCAACATCCAGTCTTCCGTCATTGGCTACATTGCAAAGAGTGTAGCCCTTGTCGGCAAGGGGAAAAGACATGAGGGGTACCGGGCGTGCGACATCGCGTTCGAGCATTACCATTCAACTCATGTTACCTTTCTCCTTCTCATCAAGGTGTGTATTACATGCACTCGAACTTGGTTGCCTCCCACTTGCTCATATTCCTTAGGCTGTCATCGTGTTTATGGCCGGAGAGCGCGACGATGCAATATCCCGCTTGGATGACCTCATCGCCACAGTTCCCTGCAACTCAGTATGCTGTGTGGTGCAGGCATGTAGATGACGTGCTAACATACGGCAAACTCACCACTGATTTTCCCTACAGGCGTACATGTATCTTCTCCTTGGGAGCTCGCGCATGAAGAGCAGAAACTACGAGGATGCGATCCAATCGTTTGAGCGTGCACGAACCCAAATGCGACACCACGAAAGCCGACAACTTCTGGTGATCTCATTGGTAAGCTTCGTTCCGACGATCGTGAGATAGGTCACCATCTTTCACAGATATCTGGGTGGAGGTTCAATGATCTTGAAATCACAATTCGACAACATCTCTGCGAATCCCTATATGCCTCAGGCCGCGCCAGGGATGGAGGCGAATCTCTTCTCAGCATGATAAATACCTTTGATGGTGTCGTCTATATGAGTGAATCCATCACCAAGTGGGTTTCTGGTCAGTTTATGCCCTGCCAGTTGATTGCTGTGCATTCGATAATTCCCTGCAGATTTTGCCCACCAATGTCTCTCCACTCCTGAAAGCAACGGTGACACAGCCTCGATGGCAGGTCCATGCGATGAAGCGACGATACTCCATGCAAACCTCAATTCAACGACCCCCGCACCACTCTTGAGAGAGTGGGCAAAGTCAACATTGGCGAGTGGCGAGTGGAAAGACGCCTTGATTGCTGCTGACAGTGTACGTATCTCTTTTTGCGCTGGTATTCTTGGTGGGCCTGACATTCCCTGTTCTGGAGTTCACGGTTCCGAGATTCACAATTTATCGGGCCATATGTGAACATCTCGAGTCGATCAACCGCATAACGGATACTAGCGAGTGTTTCCGCCAAATGGTGGATGAATTCGCAGAGCAGACACACGCACATCACGAACAGGCAGAATGGGTCCTTGGTAAGTGGCCTCGCGTACCACGTAAGTGTTAGACTTGCAATGTCGTTGCTCAGGGAAACTAGAAGACCTCGGGGATACTGCAATGGGTGCTCAACGACATGATGATGCCATCTCCCACTATACAGCCATCCTGTCCCTCACTCCGGCCGTACCACATGGGTTCTTCATCAAGCGAAGCAAGGCGTACTTGGCCAGGGATCTGTGTCAGGATGCGTTGAATGATGCAAACAAGGTGCGTCGTCTGTCTCGTGCAAGTTAGTTTCGTTGATGGCATCACCACTAGGCTATCATGCTTGATCCATCATCTCCGTGGGGTTACGAGAGGAAGCACGCAGCTTTACACGAGGCAGGAGATTATGATAATGCGATAGATGCATTCGAGGCAATGCTCTCGAAGATGTCGCAGTCACCTGATCCAGCTATTCGTGGTGAGGATGACGAGATTGTCGTGGTGTTTATTCACTGATCATGTATCTTAGAGCATCATCGCCAATACATAAATCCAAGAGTGACGAAAGCGGCGATCCGCAGCGCGGTTCAGGATACCATCCGTGAATCGCCACGCGTGCTCATCAACACCTTCTCTGGCCGCCTTCTCGACAAATCACAACAAGCTGCCGTATTCGAATCGCTCACAGTCTTCAAACAGTTGGTGTCCTCCATGACGACTCGAATCGACCATGCCCGCATCGCGCATGACGTTACCCAATACTATCGTTATGCGATGTTTTCCCACAAATGGGAAGACGACGAACCCCTCTTTGAAAATGTCGTTCGTATTGTTGTATATGATCTTGGTGAATCTCCCACCCATGATAAGGTGCAAATGTTTTGCAGGATTGTGCGGGACGCTGGGTTGCACTGGGCATGGAGTGATACATGCTGTATCAATAAAGCAGATCATGTCGTGCTTCAAGAAGCCCTGGTCGCCATGTTCAAGTGGTATCAGGGTTCTGCCGTGACGATCGTGTTCCTCCGTGGCGTTCGCTCTCCGTGGTGGCGCGGTGATCTTGTGAACAGCATTTGGAATACTCGGGCCTGGACATTCCAGGAATATCATGCCTCCAAGGTGGTCCAATTCTACACTGAGGACTGGACTCCATACATGAACATCAATGTTTTCAACCACAAGGAGTCGCCAGAGATCATCTCGGAGATGGAGGAGGCAACTGGCATCTCGGCTCGAGCCTTGAGGGCACTCCGACCAGGCTTATACGACATACGGGAAAAGCTGTGTCTAGCTTCAGGACGACAGACAACCCTTGTCGAGGATGCAGCATACTCGTTACTTGGGATATTTTCCGTTTCCATGTCGATCGTATATGGTGACGGGGATCAGGCACTCGGGAAATTGTTGGCACAGCTACTCACAAGCTCGGGAGACACGAGCATCCTTGCATGGACAGGGAGATCTGGCAGCTTCAACAGCTGCCTCCCTGCCAATATCAAAGTGTTCAGCCAGTTGCCGACGACACACATTCCACTAGCCATTGACGTGAGCACTGCCGGATTGCGTGCTTCACTCAGTCTGACGTTGGTCATGAAGTTCTATGATCGACTCAATGAGCTCCCCGTACCATCATTCTTAGGACAACGCATGAAGCTTCCGTGCCTCACTTTCAAACTTGGGCGTGTATCGTCGCTCGGACCTGTGTTTCGGGCAAGGACGGACTCCCTCGGGATTGTGGAGATCAGGACCACAGAAGATCTCTCTCGATTGGATTCTCTGATTCTCGTTCATCCTTGGATCGACTTTTTGCTCAACCGACACCCTGTTGGAAGTATCGCGGAGATGATTCCTGAAGAGAACTCAAACGATCAACCTTCTTCTTTGCTAGGCGATTCTCCATCGCTCTCCAGCCCTACCAGTATCGCATCGGCGACCAAGCCATTACGCGCATTGCGCTTCGTTGCTCGCTTCAGTCGGCCGTTTGGCGCACGCCTCGCCACACCTCGAGATGCAGCGTCCCTTTTATCGCCTTTACCTGTATCGCTGGTAGACAAGCAGACACAAGCACTCGGACTCATCGCTCGACTGAGACACCCGTTCGGTGCGCTGTTGTTCACGCCGACACGCCAAAACGTGGCAGAATACAGGCGAGTCGCTGCGGAGAGTGTTATCACTGTCCAAGTCGAGGAGATCACGCCGATCATATTGACGAATTTGGTAGAGGGCGTACGCTTGCTGGACGTGCTTTGAACAATGTTTTTTTTTTTTTTTTTTTTTTTCATCGATGACAAGAGACCTCGCTTCTAGAACGTCTTCTAGGGTTTGCTTTGATTTGGACATGGGATGCACAGTGTTGTCGTAGCTCGAGAGATAGTTCCTTTTTCTCAAATGCTTTTCAGCCAGGAAAATGACAGATTCCTTTTTCGTCCTTGGTCATGCTTGGATCCTCGGCCTCGGTTTTGACATCGATAAATTTGATTTGGTGGTTGTCTATGGCATTGTTACCATAGCTTGTCCTTTTTACAGATGCCGTAGTCGGCTGTCTATGTGTGTTCCTGTGGTTACGAGGTCCTGTCTCTCACTCTAAAACCCTATTTTGATTCTGTATACAAGTACGTGTAATATTTGAGCCCAGCCAAATTGAATATCTTTTTTGGAATATGTGATAAAAGAAGTATCTATATCTGAGTAAACGAACATGCTGTGCCGTTTGTCGCGTTTGTTAGGTCTCTCGAAGAATCCCGGGGTCGCTCTCGGTTACCGTATATGGCAAGTGCACTCACGTGACGACGTGCTCGCGCCGGATGCTCGACGAGCGGGTCAGTTAGAGTGGATGGCAATACTATTGGTCTATACATACGGTGTCACAGGGATCTTCCGTGCATGGCGATGTCGCTCGCCAATTTCTTTTGCCAGGTAAGTCCAACTCCGACTTGGTCAATAGCGCCAAACGTAAATTCACAAGTGAGCCAATCAATGGCCCGGGAGAGACGAACAAAATAAACAGGTTCAGCCAATCAGAGCGTCACAAACACTGTTGGTTTATCGTTGTAAAGTGTTTTACACACTTTACACCACTTATCCGATCGCGTCTGAGGTGTCATCGTGCTACCGCATGGGTTTTATGATTGGAACGTAAGCAACAACTCAAATCGCTCTCACTCTTTGGTGATCACACACACCCGTGACATGGTGTCAGGATAGGATCCCCGTTTTTTATTAGTTCGCCGAGCTGCCCAGATTCGCATAAATCCCAATCTGGCCCAATATCTCCATTTCTTCCTCACCTGATTTTCCAGCAGTCGAGCGCACGGATGTTCGTGTGGACCCCTGTTCAAGCCGCCTCAACCGAATCATCCTGATGAAGGAATATTCTGCGCTCCATCGTCACACCCCTTCTACCACATGGCAGCAGTGTCTTCTGACCCATTGCTGTGAGGTATCGTTGCGTTGTCGTCGACTAATGGGTATGTCCAGCTCCACAGGGCGATCGCACCTAGTCCCAGAAGGGGTCTTGTCGGATGGTCTCCATACCTCATCTCCACATCGTCCTCGGTCTCCATGAGATGGACGGACCGATATCGGCTCGGATTGTGGTATTTAATGCCCCGCGAGGAGCATCTATCCTTGCAGCTCATTTGCGCATTTACCTTTCTCTTCTTTCGGTGCCATGTACTCCATTCGCTCTGGAGTGACCACATTTGTGGCTTTCTTTTCCTTGTTTGGATCGCTCTATGCTGTTCCGTTGGCGGAAAAACTCGACCGTCTCAGTCCCTCTGCTCGTGATCTCTTAAAGAGGTCTACACCAGCCGCACCTCACTTTTTGGCCTACAATGACAAGTGGCTCAACCCGTTTCCCAGCTCATCAGAGCTCAGTGTAAGCGAGAACCGTCCGTTTCCCTGCCGACTTTCGTGACCGCTGATGGTCACTCAAGGGATTCAATGTTTTGCAAGTATCTATCGGGTAACGTTGTGTAGCACGACTAACGTATTTGCAGTGCCGTCGCCTTTTTGATGGCCTCTGGTGCAGTTGACCAGGCTCAGAATTGGGAGGGGCTGACGTCCAGCCAGCGTTCCACTTACCTGTCAGAGTATAACGCCGCTGGAATCTCGCTGATCGTTTCTGCCTTTGGATCCACCGAGACGCCGACCTCGTCTGGGTACGATCCTGTGACGACAGCGAACACTATGGCTGCCTGGGTGATCCAATATGGTTTGCAGGGTATTGACGTCGACTATGAGGTGCTGCCTGTGTACTTTTTTTTTGGCGATGTGACGGTAACTTACGAGGACGCCGGGAATTAGGACTTTGCTGCGTTTGACATTGGAAACGGGTCTGCGGAGACGTGGCTCATTAGCTTCACTCAGCAGCTTCGCACGCAGCTTCCCCAGGGAAATTATATTCTGACTCATGCCCGTGAGTCTTTTTTAAAAAAAATCTCGTGCGCCAATGGTCTGACGTGTACCTCGTAGCCGTCGCACCATGGTGAGTGTAATCTCAACGATTTAAATAATAACTTGAATTGAAACCAGGTTCTCGCCCAATGTGTGGAGCGGAGGAGGATACCTGGCGGTCCACAAAAGCGTGGGATCTATGATAGACTGGGTGAGTAAACGTAATTTGATATCCTGTGGGTATCGATTGATCAGTTGTTCAGTACAATGTCCAAGTAAGTTCATTCATTCACTTCATGGACGATCATTGACTGATCGATCAAATCATCCAGTTCTACAATCGTAAGCGATCAAGCTAAACGATCCTGATTTCGACATGCTGAAAGCCACTTATACTCGGTCGACAGAGGGATCCACGGAGTATACGACATGCGCTGGCTTGTTGACGGCCTCTTCGTCTACCTGGCCGGAAACTGCCCTGTTCCAGATCTCCGCCAACGGTGTCACTCTCGATCAACTCGTGATCGGAAAACCAGCCACGAGTTCGGACGCAAGCAACGGATACATAGACCCCTCGACGCTTGCAACGTGTGTCTCCGAGGCTGCTGGCAACGGCTGGTGTAAGTCCCTCTCGTTCTCATCCAAAATGAGCCGCAAACTCAAAGGCGGGGATGTGTTAGATGCCGGTGTGATGGTGTGGCAGGTACGTCTTGTGTGATGTATCCCTTTTTCTCGAAGCGAGCTTTTGGGTGCGTGTGCGTAGTATCCTGATGCAACATCATCGTGGATTGCGACCGTTCGAGGGACCCTGTGGCCTGTCTCGAGGAAGAGGACCGCGTCGTCGTCGGGGAGCTGTGCTGACGTCTCTGCATGGGACAACGTTGTTGTAAGTCGCTCCATTCGACCTATTCGCATACCAGGCTTGTCATGTACTCAATTCGTATCTTTCCATCCTATATAGCATGTCAGCGGGGACGATGTCACCTACAAGTGAGTCAACATACCCCATACCCCCATCTCGGCAACAGGTAGGATGGATTGGGTCGGATGTTGATACAACCTTTTTCTTCCAGTAGCGAAATGGACTGCGAACAAGTGGAACGAGGCTGAGATACCGGGAGGTAAGCCGCGTTTGATTTCAGTCTCGCTGAGCTGTGATGAACCTCACGTGCACACGTGCTGTGACACTCAAGGATCCTCTGGTACCTGGACCTTGGACGATACGTGTTAGAAGATCTCCTCTACAGTTGTATACGCATTTGGATGGATGAATTCAAGATGATGAGTACCGGTCGGTGTGCGATTACTTGGTACTATAAGATTCGCGTTCTTTGATCTTACGGTGGCTAGTTGTGTCTGTTTTTATGAATGTACGTTATCGATGGGGGAATCAGGGGGATTATATGTGGCCGCCGCGAAAAAAAAAATTGCCATCGCGCCTTGAAGCTTTGAAGCCTGAGGCCCGCCCGGGGGCTCCCCTTCGAACTCGCAATAACAAGTCGTGCGTCCGAATCTGCAGTCGACTCCCCGCTTCGTCGGTCCAGGTATGTATGCAGCTCAGATTTGAAGTCTGACCAGACTAAAAGACACCTTCGGCAACCTCACCCCCCCAAAGGACAAGGACGACCGCTAAAAGGCACACCGCCTAAGCGCAGTCTCACACCGACCTCTCCGACCTCTCGAGGCTACTTTACACCCACTCACGTCTTGTCCTTACTCCACATGCCCAGCTGCAACCTAACTGTCTATCACTCTTACTGTACCAGCAATGAAATCCCCACACTCCCATAGATAATTACAGAACCCCCTGCGTAGACACTACCCCACTGCTCCCCGCACGTACTGTCCAACAAGAGGCTGCCGCCTCATTGGACAATAAACAAGGATTTTTTTATTTTATTTTAATGTATGCAGCTCTCCCTTGCTTTGCATGCCACTCACACCACATTAACACCTAAAAAGCATGGCCCACCCTACAGATGCCGCGGGACCTTCGGAAATGAAAGCCCCTTCAATGAATGGATCATTTTGTTGAAATCAGGCAAGCACGCGCGCAGCCGCGCGGTGGAACGTCACCATGTCACCTGCACGTCAACCGGGAGCACGGAAAGTGTCTGAGGCACTGCGCGACCGCGCGATATACATTTCTGCTACATAATTCTTCATTCCCTATGCTCCGTCGCGTCCATTTGCCGACTCGATGCCATATGATACTTCTCTTTTATTGTTCTTACCCTTCGTATATAAACTCGATGTATCCAGAACTACACCTCAGTCTGTCTGCCTGAAGCGCAATGACTGAGGTGAGCAGTTACCATTTGATACCTACATAAACCATATCTAATCACTATGTACATAGACCTTATTGCACAGGTAAATACATAGTCCGTCTGCCCGAAGCACAACGACTGAGACCTTATTGCACAGACGCGCCCGGAGTGCGCGGTGTCCTGACCTTGCTCGAATTCATTACATTTCTCCAATGGGAATTCTAGTGTGCCTTATTCACCGTCGAACTCGTTTCATCACTTTGCTTGCCAAGGTCTCCCAACATTGGCTTCATGCATCAGTAAAATTACATGCATCTTAATCTGTCTTATTCAGCTTATTGACTTGCACAACATTTCCAAATCTGACACAGAAGCAAATTCTAAGCTTCATTTTGTTGATATAGCCCTAGTTGATGTTTCTGATGTTCTGGAACACATGATCATGGTATTGAATATATTTTGCAATTTGACAAGCAGAATTAGCTAAAATAAGCCAGATTAAGACATGTGTAATTTTACTGATGTGCAAAACGTCTACATGTACAAATAGAAAATTGATTAATTAATTGTTAGTTTGGTGTGTAAACTGTGCGTTTTCCGATAGAAATTCTTGCTCAAGCGATGTAAATTCATATCCCGTTAAGTCTGAGTCGCGTACTATTTAGAATGGGTCCGTTGTTTTGTACGTGTATGCTTACATTCGATGGTTGCTAACAGTCCGAATGAATGAATATTTTGAGTCCCTCTAAACGGTAACTTTACTAAACGTATTGTGGAACAGAGACAAGCACGTGTCTCGAGCAAGTTCTTCGCCGGCCGCTTGTGTCCATTCGAGCATGGAATTGCCGGTGACTTGCACAGCAAGACGCGCAGCGCGGTTCAGGATACCATCCGTGAATCACAACAAGCTGCCGTATTCGATTTGCTCACAGTCTTCAAACAGTTGGTGTCCTCCATGACGACTCGAATCGGCCATGCCCGCATCGCGCATGACGTTACCCAACACTATCGTTATGCGATGTTTTCCCACAAATGGGAAGACGACGAACCCCTCTTTGAAAATGTCGTTCGTATTGGTGTATATGATCTCGGTGAATCTCCCCATGACAAAATGCAAATGTTGTTTTGCAGGATTGTGCGGAACGCTGGGTTGCCCTTGGCATGGAGTGATACGTGCTGCATCAATAAAGCAGATCATGTCGTGCTTCAAGAAGCCCTGGTCGCCATGTTCAAGTGGTATCAGGGTTCTGCCGTGACGATCGTGTTCCTCCGTGGCGTTCGCTCTCGCACTTGTGCCATGTGGTCGGTCCCTCGACGTGACTGGCGTAGTACTGGTCACCACTGTGCTTTGATGCGGCTGGGAGGTCCAGTAAACTTTGTTGACCGCCTTTGTGATAGCACGGTGACGTCGTCACTTTTGTGTCCCCCCGGATGCGCGGCCCCTCTAAGTAGCCTCCAGTCACAGGTTCTTTGATAACCATGAGGTATGGGGAGCAGAGCGGTTCTAAATGTCGACTCGCATGATGCGGTTGACCTGCTTCCTCGATAACGCGGATCATTACCGATCTCTCGGAAGCACTTCGGCTCCGTCCCACTATGATCAGTTCTTTGATGAAAACGCTGCAATACGCGCACTTTTTGTGCGCATCCAGAATACAGCCCTTTACATCAATACTCCAAACCAAAGTACTAGTTCATCATGGATCATGACGACCGTGGATTACCCTTCCAGATAAGTACGATGTATTTGACCCGTTCACAGTCATGCTTCGGTTGACCAAAGTGTCGCTGCCTGTGCGTATGGATATTAGATGCACGCTCGGGATCTGACCACTACCAACACCCCACAAGACAATACGAGCCCACAAGGTCCGGCTTCAATTATGACAATCAAGCTTACCAGCTTAAGAGGTCCATTTGAGGAGCTGGATCGAGACGGAACGCTTGTACAGGGTCCGCAAGTTGAGTTCTCATCGACCACATAAAGGACATCAACAGATGGATCTCGATTCGCCATGGAAAGAAGACCCTCAAAAGTGATCATGTCCCAGTGACTGAATGGACCAAGGTTCCCTCTGAAGTCACTATCGTAGGCAGCAGTTCATTACGCTGTACACGTGTTCATTTCTTATCATAGTATTGATACCGAGAGGGCAACAAAGAATTCCTGCAAGCGGGTTTTAACGCTGGTTCGCCAACGTATGCGCACTTCTCGGGCGAGAGCCTGGCAAGTATCTGTGGAGGACTTCACGTTATCGAATGAATTGAGTGCCATGCGCACATATCGTATCGGTGAATCACAATTTTCCGACTCTATCTATACTCATCGTGCTACCGCATGGGTTTTATTGATTGCCACCTAGGTATGCCGTTTATGGACCGCGAATTATGTAAACGGATGATTGGAATGTAGCAGTAACTTTATGGTTCGTAAGCAACCATCCAAATCGCTCTCACTCTTTGGTGTTGCTCACATATCGCGGTTTAGCGTCGCACACACCCGTGACATGTTGTCAGGATAGGATTCCCGTTTTCCATTAGCTCGCCGAGCTGCCCGTGTCTCCAGGCTGGCATCAGTCCTAATGTGGCCCATCTTTTGAGTCTACCCATTTCTTCCTCACCTGATTTTGCAGCAGTCGAGCGCATGGATGTTCGTGTGGACCCCCCTCCAAGCTGCCTCACCGAATCATCCTGATGAAGGAACATTCTGCACTCCATCGTCACACCCCTTCCTACCATATGGCATCAGTGTCTTCTGACTCATTGCTGTGAGGTATCATTGCATTGTTGTCGACTAATCGGTATGTCCAGCTATACAGTGGCCTGCTTCTGTGACCGTATTCTCTTGATGTATTCACTTTGCCAGCATCGTCCCGAGGCGATCGCACCTAGTTCCAGAAGGGGTCTTGTGGGATGGTCTCCATACCTCATCTTCACACCGTCCTCGGTCTCTATGAGGTGGACGGACCGATATCGGCTCGGGGTGTGATATTTAACGCCCCGCGAGGAGCAACTATCCTTGCAGCTCATTTGCGCATTTACCTTTCTCTTCTTTCGGTGCCATGGTCTCCATTCGCTCTGGGGTGACCACATTTGTGGCTTTCTTTTCCTTGTTTGGATCGCTCTATGCTGTTCCGTTGGCGGAAAAACTCGACCGTCTCAGTCCCTCTGCTCGTGATCTCTTAAAGAGGTCTACACCAGCCGCACCTCACTTTTTGGCCTACAATGACCAGTGGCTCAGCCCGTTTCCCAGCTCATCAGAGCTCAGTGTAAGCGAGAACCGTCCGTTTCCCCGTCGACTTTCGTGATCGCTGATGGTCACTCACTCAAGGGATTCAATGTTTTGCAAGTATCTATCGGGTAACGTTTTGTAGCACGACTAACGTATTTGCAGTGCCGTCACCTTTTTGATGGCCTCTGGTGCAGTTGACCAGGCTCAGAATTGGGAGGGGCTGACGTCCAGCCAGCGTTCCACTTACCTGTCAGAGTATAAAGCCGCTGGAATATCGCTGATCGTTTCTGCATTTGGGTCCACCGAGACGCCGACCTCGTCTGGGTACGATCCTGTGACGACAGCGAACACCATGGCTTCCTGGGTGATTGAATACGGATTTCAGGGTATTGACGTCGACTATGAGGTGCTGCCTGTGTACTTTTTTTTTGGCGATGTGACGGTAATTTACGAGGACGCCGGGAATTAGGACTTTACTGCGTTTGACATTGGAAACGGCTCTGCGGAGACATGGCTCATTAATTTCACCAAACAACTTCGCACGAAACTTGCCCAGGGAAATTATATTCTGACTCATGCCCGTGAGTCGTGTAAAAAAAAATCTCGTGCGCCAATTGTCTGACGTGTACCTTGTAGCCGTCGCACCATGGTGAGTGTAATCTCAACGATTTAAATAATAACTTGAATTGAAACCAGGTTCTCGCCCAATATGTGGAGCGGAGGAGGATACCTGGCGGTCCACAAAAGCGTGGGATCTATGATAGACTGGGTGAGTAAACGTAATTTGATATCCTGTGGGTATCGATTGATCAGTTGTTCAGTACAATGTCCAAGTAAGTTCAATCATTCACTTCATGGACGATCATTGACTGATCAATCAAATCATCCAGTTCTACAATCGTAAGCGATCGAGCTAAATAATCTTGAACTCGACATGCTGAAAGCCACTTATACTCGATCGACAGAGGGATCCACGGAGTACTCTACATGCGCTGGCTTGTTGACGGCCTCTTCGTCTACCTGGCCGGAAACTGCCCTGTTCCAGATCTCCGCCAACGGTGTCACTCTCGATAAACTCGTGATCGGAAAACCAGCCACGAGTTCGGACGCAAGCAACGGATACATAGACCCCTCGACGCTTGCAACGTGTGTCTCCGAGGCTGCTGGCAAGGGATGGGGTAAGTCCCTCTCATTCTCATCCAAAATGAGCCGCAAACTCACAGGTAGGGATGTGTTAGATGCCGGTGTGATGGTGTGGCAGGTGCGTCTTGTGTGATGTGTCCCTTCGAGATGTTCTGGAGATGAGCTTTTGGATGCGTGTGCGTAGTATCCTCATGCAACATCGTCATGGATTGAGACCGTCCGAGGGACCAAGTGGCCCGTCTCGAGGAAGAGGACCACTTCGTCGTCGGGGAGCTGTGCTGGCGTCTCTGCATGGGACAGCATTGTTGTAAGTCGCTCTATTCGACCTATTTGCATACCAGGCTCGTCATGTACTCCATCCTATATAGCACGTCAGCGGGGAAGATGTCACCTACAAGTGAGTCAACATACCCCATGCCCCTATCTCGGCAACAGGTAGGATGGATTGGATCGGATGTTGATACAACCTTTTTCTTCCAGTGGCGAAACGGATTGCGAGCCAGTGGAACGAGGCTGAAACACCGAGGTAAGCCGCGTTTGATTTCAGTCTCGCTGAGCTGTGATGATCCTCACGTGCTGTGACACTCAAGGATCCTCTGGTACCTGGACCTTGGACGGTACAGGTTAGAAGATCTCGTCTATGGCCGTCTCCCTGCTGGGTATACGGATGAGTTCAAGATGATGAGTGCTGGTGTACGATTACTTGGTATGAGATTCGCGTTCTTTGATATTATAGTGGCTAGTTGTGTCTGTCTTTATGAATGTACGTTATCGATGGGAGATTATATGTATCGTGGAAGAATCTGTTCTGTCTCTCATAGCGTCGAAATGATGATGGGAATACATTTATATACATTTACCCTCTGCGAGTCCAGACGGAATAACAGAGGGAGAGGTGCGAAAGTCGCTCCTAATTAGATCGTTGATCGATCAACGGCACGGATATTGCGCGACCCCACGGATTTGAACTTTCCGCGTGAGACGATTCTTGAACGCTGTGTCTATGTTTCAATATGTGGCCGCCGCGAAAAAAGATTTTGCCATCGGGCCTTGAAGCTTTGAACCCTGAGGCCCGCCCGGGGCGCCCTTCAAACTAGCAATAACAAGTCGTGCGTCCGAATCTGCAGTCGACTCCCCGCTTCGTCGGTCCAGGTATGTAGTATGCAGCTCTCCCTCGCTCGGTGGGCAGTGCCTTTAAGCATGTGTCACGTAACTCACCGAGCCACTGGCACTCCAACTTCGCTCTAGCCATTTGCAGTTTGCAAAGCTTTGCTCAATGTCATCACGGTGCGTGCAGAGGTCAATGGAGAGCATCCTGTGTCGTTCTTCACCAAAACAACTCCTTCGTCGCCCCACAAGGTAAGCGCCCTGTTCGCTAGCTGAACTAGTCTGCATTCTCTCCATGTCTTCCATCGGAAATGCTAAACCTTCCATGGTTACAAAGTCCCGACTATACGGAATTGATATAGGTATGTATTGGTTCCTCCTATTCGATCATCTGTACATGGTGGTTGTACAAGCCAATGTTGAGCCGCAGCGGCTTGGGATGTTCTTGTCGCTCAGAAAGGCCTGGTTTCATAAACAACGAATCTATGCAGCAATTCGAGAACCTCGGGATGCGCATATTCACTCGACGATGTACTCATCAACTCGCTCAAACTCACGGACAGGTCAACCAGAGAGTGCGTTCCAACCGTGCTCCGGAGGTGGCAAGCCTTTAACCATGTTGCTGACGATTGTTTCAAACCTTGTCGAGGAACCTCAGTTACAAGAGACTGGTAGCAAAGTTTGATGGAAATGAAAGAGCACTTGGTTCTAGGTCTATCAAGGCAATTGTAAGTGAGTAGAGTCGACGTCCTGCGACAACACCGAGTATCGTAAGTCTCTAGAAGGTAGGTTCAATCTAAGAAGGGAAAGGTATTAGATCTAGGCTTTCTAAACGTTCTCTATCGCTGTTAATTCGTGCACTCAGCACGCAGCGATGGACAGAACAGCGCCTATTCTCCGCATTTTAGTACGATCCCAAGATGTTCTGGACCGCTCTCCACTCCTGTTCCCGGTCTCTACGTTCGATTTCCACCAGGCAAGGCATGACCGATTTAAAGCAGGAGGCTATGACGTTTATAGTCGCATCCCCGATCGGCGAATAGCCAACGCGGAGCTTGGTAAGACATCTATTGGATGCACCCCATCCCTGACACCCCGGCTCTCCCAGGGGTGCCGGGGGTGGAATCGACCCATCAAACACGATGTGGAATGTCTCAAGGTGTTTACAATATGTCAACACCGAGATTACCGCCCCAATGCTTGCCGCTGGCCATGGCCGCATGATGGATGGGTTCGCAGTACCGAGCTTTAGACTCCGGAGGTGTATCAACGACCCTGCCATGCGCGCATAGTCCGCATCGGACATCTGCGCTGTACAAAGGAGATCCAGGTCCAGCTCGCGCAATGCTGTAAACTCGACCAGCGCGGAGATGAGCGGCTCTCGGAGCCTCAGGGTATGCCACAAGGGTATGCCTATGATGCTTGATCGTGGTCGGATCGTGAGCGATAGTAAACGGGATGTGTCGAGGCGGCGGGGCAGAAGGTGGAACATTTCCTCTGTGTCTGGCTCCTCTTGTCCTTCATTCATACCGATCAGCAGGCGAAATCTGGTAGGGCTCGCGTATACGGTCTCGAGAAAACGAGTACACAACGAGGGACTGTCTGCACCAAGCGAGAGCTTGCGGACCGTATCTGGGATCCTACCGTTGTAGATAGGTGAGGACCTGTGGTAATCGATACTGAGGGTGTCAAGTGCTCGTCGGGTGAACAACTGGTCCATCACGGGTTGTGTAATGGCGCATGTCTGCAGTTTTCGCAGTTTTGGCCACTGAGTCACCATCCTACCTACTTCTCGAGAAGGTTCGTAGTCCCACGAAAAGCTGAGGATGACGGTGAAAGAAGTGACATTGGGACAGAGTCTGGGTAGATCCGCGAATACGGCTAGTTCAGCGGAAGAATGAGCTAGCCAGCGCACGAGGGAGATAGTGACTGTGGTCACTGCGGGACCTGCAAAATATCTCAATAATGAGATACCGGAATCCTCGATGGCCGACAATGAGTGCTCGCTCCACTCCAGCTCGGTGACATTGGGAAGGAGAGGCAGATAGGTTTTCGGGCAGTGTTGAAGGGAGGAGACAATTTCTTGTTTGAACCGCACAGGAACTCGCGCCTCACGTCCATGGAGAGTCTTGATACGTTTCGCGTACTTGCGAAAAGTCAACCACTGCGTGTCATCCACACAGTATGTGGCCTACATTTAGTAGATCAGCGCAATTCGACCGGACACAGCGAATGACGAGGACGAACAACCGGTAAAATTTTGAGCAGAGGATCAAAGCTGTATAGATCGTGCCATAGGATATCTAATGCAGGTGGACTGAACAAATGACATGTTCTGGCCAAAGAAGCGAGCGTCTTCTTGCCCACTTGAGGTTCTCGCTGACACTGGTCATCCCAGTATCTAACGGACTCGAAGATGAGGCCCAGAACTTCAGAGATGTATAGACAGTGGTGCATGGTCGTCAGGAGGACAACCACGCTCCTACGATGCGCATGAGAACGTGCAGGGGTATTACTTAATACTTCTTTTAGTAAACGACATCAGGACTCCACTCACCCAAACAAAAATTGGCTTGGTCTGAAAAATATGAAGCATTTTCAGAGCGGCGTGGTGGAAACGACAGAGAGCGCTAGATGGAATGGAACGCGTGACATGAAGTTGTACGTGTCATCCCGTTAGTAACGCCATTTGGTGCACCTCCTGTGGCGACTGACGGGATGGGAATGTCGAGATCTCATAAGTTCATTCATGTATCTTTGCTATGTATAGAGTTGCAGCCTAGCTTTCAGCCTTTCCTACAAACTCTGCAAGATACATGTGGATAACAATAATGATTGGAGTCAAAAACAATCGAAAAAAAAATTAGCATCAACTTGTTTCGATCAAGTGACCTCAGGGTTATGAGCCCTGCGCGCTTCCTCTGCGCCATGATGCTGTTGTTTCTCGGTCAAGCAGAGATGCATCATAATCATTCTAGCCTGCCAAAACCGAGATATACCTGGGGACGCGTTGAAAGATCAAACCATCGCGACCTTTCTTGATCAATTTGGCCCGCATCTTGCACAATTGCCCCAGCACGCGTGTTATACCATACTTCGGTAGCAAATAAATCCCCGTTTTCTGAAGCTCGTCAGTACCCACTCCGTTAGCTTCTCTCCCCGACTCTGCACTCACGCCGCATGAACCAGTAGTCCTTGAAGAATGGGAATCACGCAGGCCCAGCAAACTAGGGAAGACCACCGCGTACTCCTCCCAAACAACCCTTTCGTTCCTCCGAGCGGTAACGTCTGCTTCATCAACAACCTTCCTCCCGAGCTCCTTTCACGCATATTCGAGGTCGGTACCGCGGATAATGATATTAAGGACGAAGGCGACATGGCAGCTTACTTGGATTACGTCCACTACTACCGTCTCGACGCAAAGGACGCCGATGATAGCGATATCCCTCATGATGTCAAAATGACCGAAGAGCTTGCAGATGACGATAGAGAAGGAGATGAGGAAGAGGCTGATGACGAGGAAGATTCTTCGGATGCCACCGGATCCTCTGATATGCCTGCCTCATGGCCTCCGTTCCAGGTCGTCGTTTCCCATGTCTGCCACCACTGGCGCATTATAGCATTCTCGACCCCATCTCTCTGGACGACTATTGTAGTCAGTCCAGAGGCCCGTCCACCGTACCACTACGTATCGATGCGGTTGGAGCGGAGTAAAGACCTGCCCATAGATATCTACATCGAGTGTGAACGTCAGGAACCCACTAAACCTGACGCAACAGATGGCGGCATCCCTTTCGACGTCGATCGCAAATTCTTATATTCTCTGCTCATTCCCCACATCCATCGCTGGCGCACCATCGAAGTCTCGGTCTCGGAGTACCGCCACATGCATGCATTTCTCAGCGCGGTCTCTGATCCCTCCATTTCCGCCGCTCCTCAGCTCACGACGCTTGAATTATATCACCGCGAAGAGATGGAAGAATTCGACAACTTCGGGTATCCCAGCATGTCAAAGCATTTCATCCTTTTTGGTGGTTCGGCGCCTTGCCTTACCAGCGTCGTCCTTTGGGGAGTGCATGTTGATTGGAATCAGCCATGGATCACTTCCGCGTCCAAACTTACATATCTCGAACTCGCATTTCATCCAGAAGACGTTCGTCCCTCTTGGGCTCAATTTGCCACCATCTTGCGTGGTGCTCCAGCCCTCGAGAAACTCGGTATACGTCTGTCAGGACCCTCTGGAGATCCCCCAGCGTGGTTTATCGAGCCGACCCCTGGAAGTCCCATAGATCTCAATGCTCCTATCCAACTCCCCAAGGTGACAGATTTCATCTTCGCATTCCATTCGCCTATACGTTCCATCGGGCTACTCCGCAAATTCTATCTCCCCGCACTCAAAAATCTGGTTCTAGACTTCGACAATGGCGAATATACCGAACTCGTCCATGAACTCGTCGGACCAGCTACGTCCTCATCTCTGCCTTCTGCCCTAGAACAGCCGCGCAGCTTGCTGAAGAGCCTTGTAAGTCTCAAAATAGCTGGACTTCCTTGCTACTCAGGATGCGTCGAGACGCTCTATGGCGAGCTCCAGAACCTTACGTCGCTCAACATTTCGTTGACGTACCTTCCTCCACTGTTCCTGGACATTCTTGCCACACCCTGCATGTCGGTCGGGCGTGGTGACACCTGGTTGCCTCGACTTGCGACACTGTACGTCTCTGGGACATCCGGGGATGTTCTTCGTGAGCTAGTTCAAAAAAGAAGGGACATGGGAGCACCTCTCGATTCGCTGTACGTGGAGGCATCGTGTGACTTGGATGACGACGATACGGAGTGGTTGAAGGAGAATGTGAAGACGTTTGATTTTTTCGAGGGAAGTGACGACGAGGATGATATAGATTTCGAGGATTTGGACGAGGAAGTTGATGAGTGGTCGGATATGGATTAGTGTGCGTTTTCCTAGGACCTAAGGGCATACGTTCACATGTTCATGGTTTACTCAGAAAAGTGAACGTCCACTTGGAATTCGCTCGATCGACCACCTCAAGACAGACACCAATTGGATATTTTATTGTAATATACTTACACGCACTCTACTTGTGCGTCCATTGCGGTACGCGCTTCTGTAGAAAGGCATCAAACCCTTCACCATGATCACCAAGACCAAATGTTGCGTGATATAGCCTTGATTCGAAGTGCAAACCAGCCTTTAGTCCGAGATCCTCAGCTGGGAACATCTCGTTGAGCCGTGCCGACAAACCTCAACGAAATCATACTTGCCTGTGTTCACCGCTTCTTTTGCCATGGCCACGACTGGTACAGAGAAACTCGCCATCTTTTGTGCATATTCAATCACTCGCGGGACCGTTTCTTCGACTTCGAATACTTTGGCGACGAGACCAGCGGCAGCTGCCTCTTGGGCAGTCATGTTCTCGCCGGTCAATATCATGTGCATCGCCTGTAAACGACCAACTCAGACCGACGCCCGTATTGTAAATGGCCCATGATACCAGGGATTTTCCGACGGCGCGAATGAGACGCTGCGTGCCTCCGGCACCAGGGATGGTGCCGAGTTTGATCTCGGGCTGCCCAAAGACAGCGTCCTTCCCAGCGTAGAGGATATCACACATCAGCGCGAGCTCACAACCACCCCCTAGCTGTTAAGCGTCGCACGGTTCAGTCCCACTTCACCCAGAGAGTGCCGTGGTGTAGTCAGAGGAACAGGATACGCACCGCATACCCGTTTATCGCGCCAATTATCGGTTTGTGTGTGCAAGTCATACCGTCGTTGAGGTTCTTGAGATAGTCCCCATTGTAAGCGCTGACAAAATCGAGCTCTCTCTGTTCCTTGATGTCGGCGCCAGCTAGAAGTCAGGTGTAGTATCAGCAATGAACCGAAGATATGTGTCGGTGGACGCACCACAAAAGGCTCTGTTGTTCCCCGTGATGACAATCGCCCCGATAGCAGGATTTTTGTCATAGGACCGAAGTGCACTGAGAAGTTCCTCTATCAAGGTGCCGGAGAGGGCGTTCAGAGCCTTTGGTCGGTTCAGGGTGATGATCCCGACGCGATCTTCTTCTCGCGTGAGAACAGTAGGCTCAGACATATTTTCTTGTTCCAGACACTTGAACGGGAGCTCAAACCAGTCGATGGTCGAGTCTGAGAGAGTTCACGAGGTCGGTGTAATCTAATACCAGAGTTCGGAGTCCCGGGCCGCTGTCGAACTGTTGGGAAACAAGCAATGCATGATTCTCCGCGTTCAGGTTTCGATGTTTTCACTAAGCGCCCCGCCCGAAAATCTATCTGTGCAACATCACCAGACGGCACGCGACAAGGCTGTATCGACATGTTGGCTTCGTGCGGGCACGGTCATCCTCTCGGTTCGATCGCTCACAGGCATGCTCCTCCCAAGAGAAAAGGGCCATAGATGTGACTTCTGTTATTCTCTTCCTCCTCAAGACCGAGGTCGCCTCCAAAGGTGCGCGGGATGCGCCTCGTACTGGTATTGCGATTCCAAATGTACGCACGATCCGAACGTGACGTTGAGTACTACCCGACGACCGATCCATCTCATCCTCAAGGTCAAACATTGCATTGGCGTACCCACAAGAAGTACTGCAAGAATATCAATACGTTCTGCGCGTCGCACCAATTCAACCAACTTGAATCTCACGAAAGGGAAGATGCCCTTCTCCTCACTCACTTGCTCGCCGAGTGCTCGACCAAAGGCACAGAGATACAGGAAGGAGGCGACCCGGGTTTGTCGATATTCATGACCTTGCTGCCAGGTCCGGTCGAAGGGAAGGATGCGCCGCCTACGTGTCCATTACTGACCCGTCAGCGCCCTATGCAAACGGCCAGTGAGCTGTTTTCGCGTTGCGGGAACAACAACTTTTCGATCCACAGTCACCTGACTACCATTGCCCATGGCGTCTTTCCTTTGGCAAGCCGGTTGTTCAATCATTCCTGTGTTCCGAACGCTGTTGCAAAGTATAGGATTGCCCCAGCAAAGGAGGTAGTGATGGACATTGTCGCCATTCAAGACGTTGCCCCAGGCGAAGAGGTGCGTATTATTTATGAAAAGCCATGTATACTCAAACAGGTCTACTAGATATGCATCCCTTATGTTGACCCCGCCCTTGTCGAGACACGTCAGCAGATGTTCCGGTTCACATACGGTTTCACGTGCACGTGTCCATCTTGTACAGCTTTCAAGCTATTGGATTCGTCTTGGCCTGTGCCGGATGAGGAAGAGCTTGGATCTCTCGGAACTTCCCTTCGCAAATTCGTGTTTCCAGATCAATGCCCTGACGCGATCAAACTCCCAAGTTCGCCTGTGAACCTCGAGACGATGCCTCTTGAGATCTTCCGCATCTTCCGCGAATCTTGCCTCGCAAGCTTATGCGAATCGTTCAGCACCTTTTCGCACGATGGACCATTTGAATCTGCCCTTGAAGCTGGTCTGATCATCCTCGCTTTCTACGTCGTCATCTACCCACCTAATTACCCTCAAATTGGTATGTGTCCTGATTTTCTCCCTCGAGTCCAGATCACTTCAAGATGAATTAATTCCTTTATTAATCAGGGACACACTTGCTGGAAATGGCAAAGACAGCATGGAATGCCTTCATTACCATGGATGGTACAGATCCCTCGACACAGCCTGTGGGATTAAAATTGTTGGCACAAGTTCGAGTGTATCTTCGACTGAGCAACCAAGTCTGGACGGTGATTGGGCCGGAGGGAGATTCTGATGGAGGTCCTTTGGCGGAGATTCAGGTCTTGGGATGTCTATTGAGTGAACAAGGGTTGTTGTGATTGATCTGCATTGCACTTGTACAATATTCTAGCCATTGGTAGGATAGGGGCTTTCCACTAAAAATGGTGATGTAACTGACTCAACAGCACTGCATGGTAGCTCAAAAACCTTGGGATAGGGGATTTCTGGCACAGTCTTTGAAACCACCTGCAATATATTCCAGTCCAACACAATATGATGAACATGGACTCCTTTGCTACTTTACATCCTTACCTGCTTTCCTCTGTCTCTGAGTCTGAAAAGCCCACAAAACCACCCAAGTCCCACATGCAGATACTACTCAGCAATCATACACCCCTGATATCTTTTGCCTGATTTTGCATCCTGCAACAACAGGACCCTGAAGAACAATATATTGTCACAGAAATCTCCCTTTACAAGGAGCAGTCTGTGTTCCCAGGACTGCACCATGAATTTGTCCTGCTTGTACAGTAACTCAACCCCACCCAAGCCAGACCACAGGTGAAGCCCCTGTTGTGATCAGGGTTTCCTGGACCAACACACTCCTTGCAAGACTTGGCCTGTGGGGTATACTGTAGCTAATGGCATGATCACTGTCCTTGGTGATCTTGGCACCACTCAAATCAAGCACAACTGCCTCTATCACTTTATGTGGGAGCCTCAAACAGGCACCCACATTGCTACAAATGTCCCATCTAATTGCAACAATCTCCAACTACATCCAGTATCACCACAAAATGCATCATGCCACAAGTCAGCTTCATCAGTAAATTTACATGCATCTTATTCAGTCTTATTCAGCTTATTGACTTGCACAACATTTCCAAATCTGACATAGAGATAAATTCTAACCCTCATTTTGTTGAAAAATAGATCAGCTTGGTTGTTGTTGATGTTTCTATAATGTTCTGAAATGCATTATCATGGTAACGAATATATTTTGTAATTTGACAAGCAGAATTAGCTAGAATAAGCCAGATTAAGATGCATGTAAATTTACTGATGTTAAGAGTGGATATTAGATACTCCCTACTAAGCCTGAATTTTTCTTCCATCAATTAACTCTCATGGACACTCCAGACAACCACAAAATGTTGGTTTGAATCAGGGGCCACATCAGTAAATCTTCACTTTACTTAGTCAGTCACATCAGGCAGCCAAACATTCTCATAAGCAATTTAGTGTATAAGTAATAAATCTTCAATGGCCCCCATTCCAATGAGTCCATCCTTAGTCTGCCCTGCTGAGAACACAACACTAGATGACAAGCTTCTCCAAGTTGTCTTTGCTCCAGATGACAAACAGGTCTGACAGTCTTGAAACTCCCCACAATCCGACCAGCGATGTACCCCATCATTAACTTTCTGTCTATCATCTGTGCATGGTCGAGCACCAGCTAAAGAAGCCATGGGGACCAGAGCGACTGATTTCTTCATCCAGAATGACTCCACGAATAACGAATCCTCCTTAGTGATGGTTGACGTAGGGTCAGCATCATACCAGAGTTCCACCGCAGCGGTGATGATTCGGAGCAAAGTAAATGCTCCATATTCTTCGCCAGCGTACTGCTCTCCGCAAGCTCCGGTGCCCAAGGTTTGTGCTCACGGTGAGTCCACAAGTACCTGGTCAAACGGATGCTCTCGCAGTGAGATTCAAGGTGCCACACTCCAGTGCGGCGACCAAGGATGGAGGACTCTCTGAGTATGCTTTCCAGAGCCTGGGTAAAGTCAAACCCAAAGATGACAAACGACATTCACATCAACAGGTCGGCAATGTTGACAGTTTGGAGGCGTGGCGCATCGAAAGCAATTGCATTCAATACCTTGAATTCGGTAATACTAAATTTTGAGGGACTTACTGTCGATAGCTGTTGCGCAGCAGGTCGCAACTCATTTCATTTCAGACCAGAGCACTGGATGTCGCAATATACATATCTCCCCTTCAAGAGCTCCGTCAACGGCTCAAACAGCATATTAAAAACCTACGGAACCAAAACATATGACGTTCCAAAGCAGGGGCAAAGAAAGGTTTACCTGGTGGACGGTGCGGTAATCGTTTTCCCAGATTCATCAGGGCCGAGGAAGAGATCCCCGGAATCTTTATCTACGTGGTCAGTACAATTAAGACGTGATCATAATTGGACGAGATGGCGGCCAATTCGTGAGCACGTTGGGTGTAGCTCTGGGTGGCCCGGTCGGTGCCGAGGTCAAACGGAACATGGTGGACATCCGCCGTGGGGATAGTAATCACGGATGCCGCTATGGATAATATCGGCATGGAAGTGGGATGAGATGGAGTAGAGGTTCAGATGAAGGAATAGGAGTCTAGGAGACAGGATAATGCCGCGCGTTAAATTTTCAAAACCACGAGGACTTGCAAAATGGTTTGGAGGACCGGCATTCTTCCCCTTGTACAGCCCTGCATTTGATTCTTAATACAAGGGCAGGAAAAGAAGATAGGAGATAGGAAACACCCAGGTAAGGTGCGCAGCTTCCGTTGCGCTGATGGAGGAGCCAGTGACAGGCGACACATTGGAAGGCCACTGCCTCGTCGCTGATGGCATTCCTGTGGTCTTCGTGTACGTGTAGACATTCGGCACACATCGAACGCGGGCAGTCGCTACATTCATACAGCACCCCACCGTCCTAGCACAAAAAGCGAAACTAAGCCTAGTCAGAAAGTAACTGTTTGGATGTTGGGTAGTGCTCACCGACAAAATTGTCGTCTGCTCCTCAGATGTAGATCCAGTTGTTCGTTTGACCAAACGTTGAGCGCGCCGTCCAGAGGGTTTCAGCGAGCCTAGGCGAACTCGAATTGCTCCACCAGTTGACAAGCCTGTGGTTTGTTTGATACGGGCCATGGTGTAGGGATTCAATTAGGGCAGAGGACGGTTTGAGCGATAGAACCTGCCAGTGGTCGTCGCGGAAAACGGTCCGGGTGTGCTGAGCCGAATGCGCTGCTCTGCCGGAAAGCGCCGGAATTCCCATGTCACTAACATCCTCCAATATCTCAGCCCGACGTGGCCATTTACTCTTCAGAGCATCGCACCAAGCCAGCTGCTTGATTCATTTCACCTCTTCATTTCTAATCCGACATACAGGAGGCTTGGGCTCGTCGGGCAAAACATGGAGGCATGGGTAATGCAGGTTCCACCCATCACACGTGCGTGGTTAGCGCTCTCGGTAGCAACTAGCCTGGCGGTCGTACGTCCAGCGGTACTCCACAACCGTGCATAAAGAACTGATCACGTATTTGATGTCATACAGCAATGTCAGGTCGTCACTCCACTGCAGCTGTACTTTTCTTTCAAGTCTGCGTTCACAAACGCACAGGTCAGCCTTTTATGTCTTGTTCGTGCTGGTAACAAGCTCATGTAGATGGGTTGGGAAGCCGTGGCGGATGCTTACCACCTTCTTTTATTTTGGCCCACTCTCGCTAGACTTTATATTCCATCTTTTCTTCTTGTGAGTGTGTTCTGTATACTTTAGATTGGGTTGGTCAACTAACGTGTTCACCTTCGACTACCCAGTATGCGATACAGTCGTATGTTGGAGGAATCATCGTTTGCGAATAGAAGGGCAGATTACCTCTGGTTGCTTTTGCTTTCATCGCTGATGCTTCTCGTACGTCCGGACCTATGAAGTCCTAGCATCATCAGCTGACCTAGTTCTTCAGGCACTGTCGCCATTAGTTAACCTTCCGTTTCTTTCGTCTTCCCTGGCCTTTGTTCCGATCTATATATGGTCCAGACGACACCCATCCACGCCTATAGCACTCTTTGGCATCTTCACGATATCCGCACCCTATCTGCCATTGGCACTCGTTGGGCTTTCATGGATCATTAGTGGTACATGGAAGGCTGCCGCAGGTGACTTGATCGGATGTGCTGTGGGCCATATCGGCTGGTTCTTGAGGGATGTGTGGGCTAGGGAGATGATCGGGGGGTATACTCCCCTCAGCGAAGCTCCAGAAATTCTGTGAGTCGTGTTTCTGATTGCCTTGTCACGCTGGCGTGCTGACTGCACATGTAGCAAGCGTCTGTTCGGAGATGTTTGACAACTGGCATCCGTAGCATTGTATAACAGTACCGCAACATGTCGATTCCCTTACCAAAACGAGAGTTGTCATCGATTAAAATATTGGGAGCTACCTTCTTGGTTGTCATCCTGCGTTATTAATTTACAATTTGGCCTGCTTGAACTACGCGCCAGCTAGCAGTGGGGACCACGTTACGTTGACATTAATGTGGACATCAAGAACATGGTATTTCTGCAAGTGGCCATGATAGCGGTTTGAATGGCGCGTTTTATGAAGTCACGTCTCTTTGAGCTCGCCTTGTAGCTCAACTGTCTCCGCGAGGTTGGTTTAAACATTCAAGTTTCCACATGACAGAGCGCTACTACTGTTGTTCAATGTTCAATGTGAGGGGCACGTAAAGTCTATTGGACGATGGGACTGTGACTCCGCAAAGATGTATATCACCTTGCTTGCAAAGCAAGGTCCATGCATGGTCACCTATTCTGCAGATTTGCTACAAGAACAAACATTGATATATTTGAAAAAGGATTTGTGAATCTTGTGCCAGGTCACGAATCTTTCGCTGTATTTAGCATCTTGGATTTCTAAGATTCGCTACATGAACAAATAATGATATATTTGGAAACAGATTCGTAAATCTTTTGATGGGTCGTGAGCCCTTCGCTGTATTTGGCATCTCGGATTCCCAGTAGCACATGTCGGCATTGCAACTTGCAAGCAAGGTCCTAATCGTCAACGACGACGCCTAGTATCCAAGAGCAGGAGCTGGACTGCCAAAAAGTGGTAATGGCGCAAACAAATTACAACTGCTGTATGGGACTCTAAGACCGTCGCCGTAATGAAGTTGAGGTGATTTTAGCGAAGAGGAATGAACGGATGGATCAGAGATCGTGTCAAGAAAGGTGCAGACATGCATGTCGATAGTATGCCCAATGACATGTCGATGGCTCGCCAACGATGCTCAGGCGGAAGTAACACAGCGTAGAACTCGGGAGTGGGTCTTGGAAGGTTTGTGTAACTTCAGGCTCCAGAAGGAGGTGAAATCACACGAGACCAATGACCGCTCAGCGAGTCTGTCCGAGTCGGAATCAGTGCGTGAACGTCCTGCGTTCCCATACTTTTCATTCACCGGCTGACTTTGAGCGAACTACAATTAATAAGTCTAGACCGAGAGTGCGGTACCGCATTCATGACCGTTCGACCGTGCGTAATGGCGGGACCGAACGCAGTCTTCCAAGGCTATAAGCCTCAGCTTGACATTCCAACACTTGCAAGAGAGGTCCAGCAAGTGCTTATCATGAGCTTTCGCTGACACTGGGTGTCCGAGGTCTGTTATCAACGGATGCAATTGCCATGTTGTCTCAGGGCAGATTCAGAGTCAAACCACACAAACTCTGTTGATTTAACTGACTCGCGCCAGTGTCCTCGAGGCCTATCGCTACTTTTCTTTCTTTTTGGTTTCTTTTTTCTTCTATCCAGTAGCTATCCTTTGCTGTGTATATTTCACCAATCTGCTTTACTTTCCCTCTTGGTGAATAAGCCCCCATTTGGCGCCAGGCCGGTTATACCCATATGTCTGCGTCTCTGCAGTCCCCGCCTCCTGTAGATCATTCGGACTTGTACGATGACCACGGACATACTCCGAATGCGCTTCTCCAGCCCCAAGATTTGGGTCATCTTCACCCGTCACCCTCTCTGTCGACCTTGACGCGCACTGTCGCAATCATCAAGACACACGCTTTGGAACAGCGCCTCGAAATCGAGCCCCGTATTCTCGAGGCCAACTTTGAAGTAAGTGTCCAATTTCGGATGTTTCCAGTCAAGACAATGTACTTCTAAACTTGTTGCCCGCTGATGGTGCGGCAACGTGTACTCCCCCTGGCGGATCCGCTATCAATGACTGACATGGGGACTTACTAAATCTATTCACAGATTGTCAAGGAACGACAGATGGAGTTCGACACCGAAACGGATCCGGAGACGTTCTACGAGTTGTTCGGCGACGATGCTCAATTTCTCGGCGAGTGAGTTTCCGCACTTGGTGTCCCGCTTCCCGGCTTTACTCACGACATCTATTACTCGAACGCTTTCATCAGCGGTCCCGTTTGGGTATACGTCCTTGAGCGTCGGCGTGCCGTCCCCGTCCTCTTGTCTCTCCTTCCCTCCCTCAACGGCGCCGTCATTGGAGCAAAAAGCGAGGCGCAAGCCGAGATGCTGATTTCAGCACTCTTCGTCTCCAGTCCTCCATTTCCCCTCTCCGATCTCCCACATGTCGCAGGCGACGGTGAATTCGATCGTGGGTCGATCCGTTCTGTCGATTCTGCGGTGCTCGAGGCATTCCAGCTCGGTCTTGAGACACCCATTGGGTCCATGCATGTGCTCTCTCCCTCACCTGGTTCCTCGGATGCACGTGGGCCTGGATTTTCCAGTACTCCACGTAGCCTCACCGGGTCCAATTCCTCGTCTGGAAAAGGTCAGTTTCGCGCACGTCCGCTCCCCAAGACACACATAGCCCCCGATATCGCGCCGCGTCTCACCAAAGCCGCGCTCCTCCGGCAGGGCCTCTCCGCGGACGGCAAGCCCCGCACTGAAGTCAAGACGCGCATGTCGTTGGCGAGCACTGGGCGTATTCCTCTGCCACGTAAGGTCAATGGAAATGAGGCGGCGGAGAAGGAGAGGGAGAAGGAGCGAGCAAAGAAGACGTTTTCGGGCGTTCCAGGCCATAAGCGTGCAGAGACAATCAGTGTGGCGTCGACGGCACCGCCGGCGATCGCACCGAGGTTGACAAAAGCAGCGGCGTTACGGTTGGGGCTTGAGCAACCTGCGACCCCGCCGGGGAAGAAGCGCATGTCTATATCTGGGCCGCTGCTCAAAGTTGTTGGACAAGGAGGGAGCATGAACTGTGGTGTTAAGCCTGCCAGTCCGGCCACCCCCCAGAAGTGTTCAGCGACGAGTGCAAACGAAGCCGATGGCGAAGAAACAGAGACGGAGGCCACGAAGAAGAAGAATACCTTTGAGGGTGTGCCTGGTCACAAACGTCGTGAGAGCATTGCAGTTGCGAGCACGAAGTCGCCGACTATCACTCCCCGCCTCAACAAAAGTGCCACCCTGAGAAAGGAAGGTGGTCCTCCACCGAGTAGTTTCATGTGTAGGTGACTTTCTTGAAGTCTTGCTCATATTACTGAGATGTTTGGTAGTCCGTTTGCCTACTGAACCAAAGACGCCTGGCTCGGGGGTGAATTCTCGTAGTTCCTCTGCGCTGAGTGGATATCGCGACAACGGCGATTCGTCGTGGTGGCGTCCCAGGTCTGCAGTACCTCCCCGTTCGGCCTCCCGTACTTCCAATGTCGGAGCTCGCATCCTTCAGAAGACCACCAGCTACTCGTCCCAGACTTCGAGCAGCGGTACTGGCACCGGCCCACTCAGTACGGCAAGCACGACATCCAATGAAAGCGAGGAGGCGCTGAACGGTGTCACATCCCCAACAAGGAAATTACGTCGTCCTAGCAGTTTACAAGCACCCACGATTGCGCCTCGGGCAAACAAGAGTGCGTTACTACGTGCGCAGAAGCAAGCGACGGACGCCGCGAAGCCGAAGAGTCTCTGGGCGAATGCATCCAAGCGTTGACAACCGATTTCGATTGACACAAACAAGAATGTGGTTTTCTTTTTTCCTTCATATGTATGCTTTATCTACTAGCAGGTCGACCGTCAGCCCGCCTTGAATCCCCTTAAAACGCGATTCCGATCGTTTAAACACATTATACCTTATGCGATTTCTGGGTGGCAAAGAACATATTTTTTTTTCTCGGGTGATTACATCTATGCAGATATCTCTTCCTCCGTATATCCTTTTTTTTCTTCTGCTTCTGTTGCGGATTTATACCGTAGAGGAAGTGTAAGAACTCCGCTGGGTACGGGTCTATTAATGTTCATACGACATGTACACATCGCCTAAATCATTTACACTTTTCGTACTGCTATTTTGGTCACGTGCGCAGCACTGTAAGCACATGCCCACCTTCGTCGACGTTCTTGACGTTGCCCTCATTGCCACTGTCATTGCCGAGACACATCTGCTCATCGCTCGGCATGATGCTCGAGAGCATCCGCCCTACTTCCCGCCGTCTTCCGTTCCTCATACGTTCGCTCACCACCGACTCGGTCCCTCACACGTCCAATGTCCCACCACCGCCGCCCATCTTGGACGGCGCCAAGCCTCGTCCGTCCCGTCTCCATCCGCGCCCCCGCCCTGCTGCTAGAAGCCAGCGCCAGGTTCTACCTGACCTCCCACCCTCGTTTGGACGGAACCAGCTACTTCCTGTCCCGAACTCGACCCGGGCGCTTCTGGAAGACATAGTGCACTCGTTCGAAGCCCCCATTCGCTACGCATTTGCATACGGCTCGGGCGTCTTCGAGCAAGCCGGTTACGACAAGCCCGCGGATGGAAAGCCAAGGGGAACCGATGGTCCCATGCTGGATTTCGTGTTTGCGGTGACCCATCCGGATCATTGGCATTCGATCAATATGCATCAGTACCCTGGTCATTATCCGTTACATGCACGTGCGCTTGGGTCGAGTTTCGTGTCCAATGTGCAGGCGCTTGGTCCTGGGCTGTGGTTCAATACGTATGTGCCCATGCGTGGGGTGGTGAGTAAGGGCACGTGCCTGATTGGTCTCGTCGATGGATGCGTTTTATTGACGGTCGTGCGTGTCAGACGATCAAGTATGGCGTGACGACAGTCGATACGCTATGCGCTGACTTACTGAATTGGCGTACGCTTTATCTTGCTGGGCGGATGCACAAGCCGATCCGGATCATCAGAGACGACGCACGGGTTCGGTTGACGCAGCAAGTCAACTTGACCTCTGCTCTTCGCACTGCCCTTTTGACGCTCCCCGCTCAGTTCACGCAACGTGACCTCTTTACCGCGCTCGCCAGCATTAGTTACTCCGGGGATCCCCGAATGCTGCTCCCGGCTGAGAACCGGAACAAGGTGGCGAACATGGTGGACAGACAGGAGGCGCAGTTCCGCGAGCTTTATTGGCGACTCGCACAAGGGTTACCTGGGGTACGTTGGCGCGTGGACTCGCAGATGATCGAACAAGATACGAGTGCGCATGCGCGCGCTGCCCATCTGAAGAAATTGCCCGAGGAGTTGTTGACGCGGGTACATTCACGCGCCCAAGGGCGTGGGCCTCCGAGAGAGGCTGACGAGTCCGCTTATTGGTTGCGTGTCGCCGGCGACACGGCGTTGCCGTCGATATTGCGTTCAGGTGCGTTTGTTTTGTACATATTGATCACCTTACCTTGACGATATGGCAATGCCACGACGTAGAGATGAGCAATATTGTGCGATACCCGGCTACTGTGCAGTCGCTCAAGGGCGTCGTGAGCGCAGGACTGATGAAGAGCGCGTACTATACCGCGGCCAAGGTTCGGAAGTACTGGAAGGGATCGGCGACGAAAGCCCCAGGCGAGTCCTCGTAATCTCTGGATACCACTCGGTCCCGTGCCTTGGTCAATTTACCCCGCTGCCATACGCGCATGTTGGCATCCCCCCACTCCTTGCATCATCGAGATAAATCCCTGTCTTTCGCTCCCGACTCGCAACTATTACTACATCACACCAGTTGTAGCACTATGGTATTGACCAAGTATATTGAATCCGGGTGTAATCTATTCCACGTACGTGCCGCGGACGCGTCTCCAACAAAGGACAATGCAAGTCATGGGACCTACGCGTCCATGTGTAACAAGTCTTGCCTTGCTTTGTTTTTTTATACAGCTTGGCTTGGACCACATCGTTTGCGACGAACAAACAACGCGTTCAAGACCCAGCCTCACATCTGAATCTTATATCTTCTTTTTATCGCCGCCATTGCAATTGTGGTTCAAACGTTCACTCTCCAACCTCATCGATCACATCTACAACATCTGAACAACCCCCTCCACGATGAAACGTGGATTTTTGAACACGCCCAGGGCAAAAAGGGTGATCGAGGAGGCGCACGCCGCTCACACTCCTCCTGGGCCCGAGCCATTGCCTCGAGAGAAACCCTCTCCTCGTCACCCTACGCAAGACGGGGGCAAGGAAGCTGTAGTTACTGAAGATGCGATGAACGTGGAAATGACGGCGGTTGGGGATCCGTACGTTCTACCACGCGCTCCTGCGATCGCATTCGCCGTCAGAGATTCTAATGATGTCGCTGGTGTAGGTCCAACGCAGGGGATCGCGTCATCGATGAGTACATCGCGCCCTACTTGAACCGTATATAAACTCGATCCTCATACGCTTTTTTGTGACAGTACCAACGCTGAGCTACCCTCACAAGCTCCCAAGGGAAAGGAAAAGGAGATATCAGTGGATACGGATGAGGAACCTGACTCGTACGATTATATCGAGTACGTTATACCCCATCGTGTGCAACTATACACCCTTCTCATTTCCCCCCGCTTCAGATCTATTAGTATTCTTCCGCCCAGGCCATCCCCTTGGCGCCCGGGTTGGGGCCGTCATCCTGACGAGGAGGTTCTCCACACAGTCCCTGAATCGCATGCTGACCTTAACACCACACGCGCCGTGTTCCGCCTATGGCCGCGCGACCCGAACGGCAAATGTCTCATGCCAAGCGAGCAGCCCAGGGGCACGCTGTCGCCCGATGGTTATCCCTGGGGTGCTACGCTGTACGATCTCTACGTTGTCCAGAGAATTCCAATGTTCCCTAACGCAGTGTCGACTATGACTGGGAGCGGGATATGGGAAGCGATGAAGGAACTAGGAGAGTTGGATGTAGCTGTGTCCGAAATCGAATGGGCAAAGTCGGAGGGCAAGCCAAGAGTGGAGGGTGTCGCGAATACCGGGGTGTTGATTGAGTGTATGGAGAGGAGGTTGAATCTGAGGGATGTCTTCGGCATTGGAGATGTATTCGAGCCGGATCCAGAAGACAAAAATGCGGAACAGAAGGGGGAACATGACGGGGAACACAACAAGGTAGACGTCGTTGAACAGGCTCCAGAAGACGACAGCCATCCCCACCCTAAACCACGGCCTCTCATCCCCTTTGAACACCCTTTCTCGATTCTCCTCCAAGAGCGCATCCCATTATATCTATTTCCGCAAACATTGTATGTCCATGATCCATTCAACGTACTCCCTGCCCAAGAAATATGCCTCCCAAACATCTCGTGGTCGTCCAGACCCGACGTCATACTAACGTACAATCTCAAGCTTTCTGAATCTATACGCAAGGAGGTCGAACAAGCAAGACGAGAAGCTGAAGAGGTGGAAGAGTTCAGAGCTCGCACACTGGTCATCATGAGATACGAACGGACGAAGGAGCAAATCAAGAACTACGAGCCTGTAATCGAGGTCCCGCTCCCTCCTTATCCACGTCGTATGACGAAAGTCGAGGACAGTCACTTGTACCTCTCTCCCGCCGCCAAGGTCGGAGACGGGCACCACTCTGTCGTATACAAAGGCGAATGGGAGCTGCCCCGCGATATCTTCACAAGACCAAAACTTTGTCAACGGTGCTTCGAGGAAAGCGCGGACAAGGAAAAACAGCGATTAAAAGATACAGGACGATGGGAAAGGTTGTTGAGAGCGGGTTCATGGGGCCCGACGGGTTTTACAGGGCGTCTACCAACGCAAGCAGAACAAGACGAAGCCAGTGACCCGATTAACCTTGAAAGAAATGGCGAGATCATTGAACGGGAAATCACTTTCGTCGTTCCGCCCAATACGGCTCCATCGTACATCTTTGACATGATCGAGGAAGGCAACATAATGGATGTGTTCATGAAACAGAAGAGGAATACGAGAACGCTACGTGTCGATCTTACTGGGGACAGGAATTCGGGCGACCCAGCGAAAGACGCCTATGTCACCATCATTCGCCTCCACTCCCCATTCTCGTACGAAAGCCAAGAGGCTTGCACCCACGGTTCGCGGGGTTCTGCTATCCCGCACACGGCCAGGTTCACTGTCGTCGCGAAGCTCTCTATTGAGGATGATACCCATCTTGCGAGGGAGGCGAGCAACTATCAACGTTTCCCCGAACGCTTTTTTCATCATTACAATGGATATACCATCATGGCCCAACTGCACACCATCGTGCCCGTCCATGCCGTCGTACCACAATTTTACGGCTACTACACGCCAGAGGATGGAGCGACGCAGCAAACAGAGGAACCATACCTCAGTCCGATTCTCCTGCTCGAACACTGTGGTGAGCCTATTGAACCCGAGAAGCTCTCCATCGAAGATCAGGATGAGTGCGCGAGTCTGTTGTTACGTTTCCAACGCGCCGGATGGCTCCACGAGTCCGTCGCGCCGCGCAACTTTCTCGTCCAATACGGGAAACCGACCGAGTTCCCGCTCATGAGGGGATTACATCCCAAGCTGAGTTTCCGACTGATCGATTTTGGGCGGTCGAGAAAGTTTGAGACAGCGGAATCGAAGCGGGTGGAAGAGGCGGAGGCGTTGCGTATGTTCAAGAAATTGTACGGAAAAATGAACGTCACGTTGTCGTTGTGATGGGGTAGTCACCAGGCAGGGTTGGCTGCTTTTGCATGCAGGAGCTTTGATTGGCACGGAGAAGGATTGTGTACGCTTAACAGTTTCTTGGATGCTTTTGTGTACTAAATGCAAGCACGTATCTCGCATGACGAGTACGAGTCATGAACGAAATCATTCCAGGGTATAAAGAGTAGGAGAGGAGAATGCGGCGGTGAAAACAAGAGGAGATGAGTATCAGGAAACATTGTCTAGCATTACGTTGCGATTGAGTGTGGAGAGGGTGGCATGCACTCAGGGCCGTACCTTCAAGTTCTCTGTGCTCAATGCTAAGTCAATTGTTCAAAGGGACTGCTCCTGCTCGCACTCAAATTCATCTCAACATCGCTGGCATTAACATCCTTTAGCAGTGCATGACACTGGCAGTAGTACAGACGGAGCAACATCCGTAACTATTTGTACATCAAGCGACGACAAGAGAACTGTCCAACAAGCAGCTGGAAGCGGAAATCGAGTGCATCGGGAGGAGTGTCAAGGACTGTCCGAACTTGAAGCAGGATAAGAGCTTGAAGAGTCGTCAAGCGAAGAAACTTGCGGTTTGCGAGCGTCCGAGTGGATCCAGAACTTGAATCTAGGGTTCAATGACGTCGAAATAGAGAGAATTGAGTATGATAGGTAGAAAACTTGCTGATCGATGTCTCAGGCAGTTGGACTACTCGGCTGGACCATCTTTGAGTCGAGTCGAACGACAGATTTTTCGACCCTGCATCACAATCTGCTTGTATGCGACAGACGATACAATAGAACCATGTCAGTGGATATGTAAAGACCCTGCAATTACGCACTGGTACAGATGGTCCAGCCTGACGCGAGTCCCTCAATGCTTTGGAAATGCTTGCAGAACCTGGGTCCACGCCAACCTAGAGTGGAGCTGTTCAGTGGGACGAGCATCATATCAATGGCATGAGCGGTCGTGGCCAAAACACTCACCTTGCTGGGATCGATGCCTTTCTCTAAACTACTGGATTCGCTATGTGGCTGTGGAGGGCGATGGACAAGCCGTGGCTTAGGACGAAGCTTTGATGACTTGATGAGCGGATGGATGATCAACCACGCCACATAGTAGTATAGGATGCACATCACTAATAGTAAGTTCAGGTTTGTAATGTTGGAGGGAAAGCCAAACCTTTGCAGCGACATCCAGTTCTTCCTTCTCTTGGAACGAGACCCCTTTTAGTGCGATTGTTGTTCTGCGTTTGATAATATCAAGCTCGGTGTCGTCGTCGAGCTCCGGTTTGATAAATTCCCCTATGTCGTTACTTGCCATCATGACATTGTAAGCATTCATCGTCGAGAATACGTTCAAGTCTTGGGTGATGGGCCGGGCGGTGACGTGCGGGACGAGAGAGTAAGGTAGTCGCCCTTTCGGTTTAGATAGCTTCTTGTTAGAGCGGGGTGACTAGATCAGGTGAGTGACCGTGAGTCGTTGGCACTGAGTGATGATGACACTACCTCTGCTTCGTCGTCCTTACGAGTCGGTTTGATATCAACACGTCGTCTTTTTGATTTAGAAGCTTCTCATTAGAATGGGGTGACTAGATCAGGTAAGTCCATTAGCACCGAATAATGATGAATTTACCTCTGCTTCATCGTCCTCCAAGTCAACAAACTTGTCTTTTCGATTTCGGAAGCTTCTCGTTAGACTGGGGCAATCTATTCTTTGAACTTGAATGGCGTGCTGTCATCTTGTTGTCACGGCTTCTGGCGAGCACCCAATCACCACCGACTGTAGAATTTTTCTTAATGTGATCTTCTTCACTGTCGGACTCGCTGTCGGTGTTGTCAGATTTCCCGCCGTCCAAGTTCTTGTCTGATCCAGTGGTCTCTGAGTCCGAGTCCGAGCTACTGTCCGATCCATCATTTTCATTGTCACCTTCATCCGAACTTGTTGAACCACTAGCATCTGAGTCGGACTTAGGCTTTGAGTCATCTAAATCTGTGTCGTCGCTATCAGATATCTTGTCTGCCTTTCGTTTGCCCTTCCTGTGCTGTAGCGAGTGAGTAAAATGTCAAAGGTATACGGGTGGTTTGTTTGTTATATTACCACTGGCACGATCTTCCAGAGTTCTCGTTTCTCCCGCTGGGAGCTATTGCGTAGGTATTGAGCCAGCATATCCCGCACACGCCAACCGCCTTCAAACTTCATTCATAACTTATTTTTGAGTTGTGCCTATAAAGAAATTCAGTGCATATATGCACCCTAATGATCGAACTTGACTTCGTGAATGACTTTTTCAACAAGTAGTTTGTCCTTTTGCTCGGACAATGTGCATGTCGTGTCGAGGTACTTGATGGCAAGCTTCCGAACTGTTCGCTATTCTCACAATACATTAGTATAAGAAAGCTCGGAATAAATTAGACAAACGGTGAGATAATTGTAGTATTCTGGTTTATCTGCAAGACCAATGGCGCTTTTGAGGTGGTAGCCTTTCCCCTCGCTTCGTCCTGGTCTGCCTTTTGGTCTAGCAATCAAGCGAGCTTTCTTGGAGACACTACGGTGATGTCGAGATTTCTTTTGACTGTGTTCCTTCGCACGTTGATATCCTGGGTATGCGAGATGAATTGCTTCCAGTGAAATTGACAATTTACTCACGAGCAATAGAATCAACCAGTTCTTGCAATTCTGAGAGGATTTTTTCTACCACTGAGAACTTGGACTGTTTCTTTGAGTATTTCGGCATGATTGTGATTGAACGTGATGGAGGACCGATGGGCTTGCGTAGGAATGCCGAGAGCGTGCGCGAGGGAAGGGAAGGAAGGAAAAGGAGCTCAAGAGGGACCTGCCAGCGACAGGCTTATATGCCGGACATAGATAGGTGACGAGCTCTGAGAGAAGCGCGGCACGTGATGAACGGTGTGATGCTCTTGCCAAATGAAACTGTCACGAAGGCACACTGTTCTGCAACCTGCGCTCAATGGTGTTCGAAGGCCGGCCATGCCTGCAAATAATTTAAAGGACACCAACGGCGGAATCACCCAGACGCAAAACGAAAACTGTCTCGATTTTCACGACTCAAGCCTAGGTGGGGTTCGAGAAGGGCGGGACGACGATCTCTGGGGTAACATACAAGGAATTCACCTCGATACCTCTAAATTTAAATGCGACCACCTTGGACGCCTGTTAGCCGAGATGGGGGCGTTGAGAATGGTTGTGACTAGTACTCGATGTATCGTCCTTGGCAGCAGCATCTCGAAAGCACCTAGCCACGTGTCCGTTCTAGCTGCCACCAGCTTTCTAAGTACAGCGTATAGGGTGGTGAACAAGGGAACAAACGAACCGAGACAACCCCACAAGGAATGACCGATGACAGCCCTACATCAACTCGTCAATAGGTGTTGAACTGCATCCCATCTCTTGTCCAGGTCGTGATGTTGAATTTGCTTCAGATCGGGCATTAGGGATTTCAGACACGATGCCAAGACGCCAATAGTAGCATCTGCAATGGGTGAATTCCCAACATGCAACTTTGTGATGCGTTTGTTTGGCATACCCCATCCCTCCACCACATCTCCCAAGCACGGTACCGTACTCGATCCCCCAGGTTCGTGGTCTCCCGACCATTCCTGACGCAGCTCGCCAGAACTAAAGGGGGCTTGTGTGAGCGATGAGGGAGGCATAATCCTTCCATCGAACGGAATACAAAGTGTCTCCAAGTGTGGACAATATGTCACCACGGCGATCACTGCGAATACGGTGGCCACTGGACAGGGCCTGATCACTGACGACAGCTTTGCTGTGCCGATCTTCAAGCGACGCAAGTGCAATAACGACTTTGCCATCCGCGCGTACTCGGTATCGTCCAATTGTGACGTACAAAATACGTCCACGTCCAGCTCGCGTAACGACGAAAATTGGACGAGTGGTGGAATGAAGGCTGTCCTGAACTTCGGTATCTCCGACAAACGCGTTCTAACGAAGACAGATCTCGGTTGAATTGTAAGATGTTCCAAACGCGACGTGTCGAGACAGAGAGGAAGAAGTTGGAACAATGTTTCGATCTCCGCTTCATCGACATGGTGCATACCAATGAAGAGACGACAAATGGTAGGACTCCCATGAACATTTTGCAGGTAGCGCGTGCAGAGAGTAGTGTCCCATGGGCTGAGCAACAGTTCCTGAACCGTATCGGGGACCCTGCCGACATATACTGGTGAGGAAGTTGTGATTTCGATCCCGAGGGTTTGAAGTGTGCGTTGAGAAGCCAGTTTGTCCATGTCAGACTGTGAAATGGCGCATGATCGTAGACTCCGTAGCCTCTTCCATCGGCTGGCCATTTCACCCACTTGTCCAGAAGGATCATAGTTCCAGGTATAGCTGAAGAAAACGGTAAATGAAGTGACGTTTGGACAGAGATTGGGTAGGTCAGAGAGTATGGCCAATTCAGAAGCGGGGGGAACTTGCACACGGATGCAAGAGAGCGCAATGGTAGTCACTGCAGGACCAGCGAAATATTTAAACAGTGGAACGCCGGAATCATGGAGACTCATAAATGCTGTCTCTCTCCAGTCGAACTCGGTGAGGTTGGGAAAGATGACAAGACGATCTCTAGGATAGCGTTCGAGGGAAGCGGTAAATGTTTGTTTTACCAAAGCGGGTATTCGTGCCTCGCGTCCCCGTATCTGGATGGACCGGACACGTTCTGCGTACTTGCGGAACGACAACCAATCTGTCTCATCCATGGAGACCTGAGGAATCGAAACGACTAGACTTCAGTGGACTCAGGTACGGTGGAGAAACAACGAACCTCGGGCTTCGGACAGATCGTGAGCAACGGGTCGAGACTGTTGAGAACCTGCCAAAGAACATCCAACGCCACCATACTGAACGACCGACACGTTCTGACGAGCGATGCTAGTGTTTTCTTGCCGTCATTGCCCCGACGCATGTCCGCATCTGGGTCAACTGTGTCTTCATCTGCGTGCCCTCTACCCGAGTCCTCGTCCCACAGCCAGATAAACTCGAAGATGAGGCGCAGAATTTCGGAAACGAAGAGGCAACGATGTATCGGAGTGGTAGGGTACTGTGCGGCAGCATCGTGATGGGTCTGATTTGCCTCGAGACACTTCGGAGACGGCATGGAAGTTAAGTTCAACAGAGTTGCCATCCTTGCAGGCTAAATTTTGATTCGTGCTCGCTTATGCGCACAAGGCTGGATTTTCACGCCCGTACGTGGCTTGATAATGGTTAGCGATGTTTGGGGAAAGCCAGACTAAGCGCACCATTAGCCTACTGGTTGACAGCGCTTATCATTTGAAAGATTGCACTCCATTTCCATTTGCCTGTTGTGTGGTTTAGCCCAGTCATTTGAAACTCCGACGGGCATACGCGTCCTGCTCATCGTCTGCATCGCCGATCAACTCACATCCACCATGTCTGTCACCCTCACTGACAGCCAAACCCTCCTCGCCTTCAAAGCTGGACGGTCTTTTAGACGCGTCGGGACCAACTTTGTTGACGCTAACCCTACCAAAGGCGCGATCGTGCTCTCTAACAGCGACGACGGTTTCTTGCGCTTCATGTGGAAAGAACGCGCGACGGGGAGTCTCGGTGAAGACTTGATCCTCCTCCCTGGCGATGCGACGTTTCAAAAGGTGACGCAGGCTCCGGATGAGAGAACGTATGTCCTCCGGTTCGAGAGTTCGGGCCAAAGCCACTTTGTGAGTCGTCCTGACCCCGACTCGATGCATACTTGACGAGGACCTAGTTCTGGATGCAGGTGATGCCACTTCAGCGATGCGCGCGTGATGGTGAAGGCAACGAGTGATCTGACGGCTCTCTCAGGATGTATCGTCTCGTCGGGACGACGAGTTCGTCCACAATCTCAATGGACTGCTCGCCGATCCAAATATCATTCCTGTTTGGGACTCAAGGACGGCCGAGTCCCAGGCGTCCACGTCGACGCATGGCGCATCTACCTCCCAGACACCCGCTGCGTCGTACGTTGTGCACTACCCTTAGCCAGCTCACGTGATCTCATTCCCTTTCTCTGTAGGTCTGGCAACACGCCAGCGTCACTCCCTCCAGGGACGACGCCCGAACAGCTTGCGCGCCTTCGAGCGCTCGTTAACTCCATGGGAGCCAGCGCCGCCCCCAACCCAGGTCCGTTGCTTTATCTCTCTACCCCTCTCACCTCGGCTCACCACACCCCCAATACTAGATGACGAAATCTCCCTGACAGACATTCTTACACCCTCCAATCTCCTCCCGCTCTTCACTACCCATCCCGAACTCCTGTCCTCCCTTTTCCCCCACCTCCCTCCAGACTTGTTACCCTCTGGAAACGCACCGTTGACACCCCACCAAACAGCCCAACTCACCGAAAGTCTCCAGCGCACGATAAACTCACCTCCGTTCCGCGCGGCAGTCGCTCAGCTCGACAGGGCACTCAGAACGGGCGCGTTGGGGGGGTTCGTCAGGAGTCTTGGTTTACCAGAGAGGGCAGGTGCGGGGGTTGACGCGTTTTTGAGAGCGATTGGGGAGCAAGCTAGGAGGGAAGGACAGGGGGGAAGCGGGCAAGAGGATAGAATGGAAGAGGACTAGATGTCTTTTGCCAATTTCGGGCGCCATTCTACATGTATGCATACCTTGGTGGAATAATTTGCTACAGCGGGAAACAAAAAACTATAGATTATTAGCGAAAATGATGAGTGTACAAGTAGAGGGAATATATGTGGCAAGGCAGAACGGTAGGATGTGACGTCAACCACCGCGGAAATTATATCGGGTGGTCGCATTTTACCGCAGAACGCGAGATGTTGAGTTCCCCGACATATGTCGCAAATGTTAGTGACCGCGCTCTGTCAACCAGCGGAGTACAATGTCCCTGAACAAGTCGGATCAGTCACATCCACCACCCACATTGAGCTGGAGCTCACAGATTGTGCTGGCTTCGCATCGAGCACTGATGAACGCTGGTGAGTGTCGTTTAATTCAAGCGTGAGCGGGTTCGCGTACAGAATAACACTGAATAGGTTCGGGTAAACCCCAAGATCACCCATGGAGAGTTACAAGCACTCACCGAAACAGGACGGTTCTGGATTTTATCTAGTTGGCTATACGCAAGTGAGCCAGCGCAAAAAGCTCTCCAGTCCTAAAAGTGCACTTACAGCTCGCGGATGAGATCTTTTACAGTTGCATGATCCGGGAGATCATTTTTATTCCCAAGCTGGAAAGGTCGAATGATGTGCGCCAGTAAAGGTGAGTCAGTATGACCTGTAAACGGGTACGGACGAGACAGAATTGGACAATGGATACGCACGACGAGTAGTGGGACGCCAGTGAGACTGGGCTGTGAAAGTAATTGGTGAAGCTCGAAGCGAACCGTGTGGAATTTGTCTTTCTACACGTTCGCAGCGTCAGCCAATTATCACTTGGATTTTCCATTGCACCTGGGTACGTACGTCTGCAGAATCTACGACGAATCTTCACCGGCGATGAGTTTGCCTTTCCATGACACAGAGAACGAAGGGGATTGGGTTCCAGAACCAGAACAAACGAGACACGAGATGTGAGGGGATGAGAACGTACACAACTGCATCAACGCCATTACAATACCTCTCCCACATGGAACGGAATTTTGGTTGACCTGCGACGTCCCAAATCTTGAGTGTCACCGCGCCTTTGCGAACTTTGCGATAATTGAAGGCGACGGTCGGCACGACATCCTCCGACCACTGTCGTTCATTATCATAATTAGTCCGATTCAGAGATGGCGAACGGCAGCGACAGACGCAACTTGTCCGGACCCTATGACGTTCACAAACGATGTCTTTCCCGATGCCTACATGCATTTAAAAAACCGTTCGGTCGCTTCTACACCTCTATCTACACAGAGACGTACCTGTAAGCCCACCACCGAAATCTCGGCCGACTTGGCAAAGAAGATACTAGGGACAGCATCTCCGTCAGTATACCGCCTACCATAATACGTCGATTGTTGATCATCTGGTACATGGGTGCTCACCTGCTGAACCAAAGGAGAACGGAGGAGAAGAACGGCATCGTTCGTGGTCGTCCACGCGCTCAACGGTGACGGTATAGTTCACAGGGACAAGATGCCGACGGCATCTGTGGAATGTTGAAAGTCGCCGCGGAGATCCAAAGTGTGCTCCTTGGTCCTCGTGTGAGTCGTGTCTCGCATCATCGTGCATGGCTCATCAGCAAACTAACCTTGAATCATTGATGCCATCCTAAACGTCTGTGTGGTCTGTACAAGTCTACAGAAATCTGTAATACTGGGTACCTCTCAATAAAATTTCTGTAAGCTCTGTGTAAGGATGAATTTGCTGATGGTAATGTTTTAGCCTACTATCAGTTCTCTTCCTCTGTGCAGCGTGAGGGACTGTCTGAAGGAAAACAAAGTGAACAATTCGGTTACAGCGCTATTTTACCGGCATTTGATTAAAAAAATGTTTGAATATGCATACCTCGATAGGACAGGGGTCAATTGACCAAGTATATCGACTGGTTTGATCCCACGTGACATGCTCGAGAAAATGCAGAAATTGACGTGACAGGTTGACCACAGCAAAAATGTCGACCCAACGCAGCGACGTCTACCTCGTCATCGGTGGGAGTGGTTTTGTCGGCAGACACATTGTCGAAAAACTCGTTGCTCGTGCCGACGTCGTCTCTGTCTTTGACCTCGTCCAGAGACACCATGACGTGCCCTTTTATTCTGGCGATATCACGAACGAGCAGAACGTCCTCGACGCTATTCGCAAGGTGAGTTTTTTTTGGTACTACTTGAGTGTAATGAGGGTATGAAAAAGAGCTACCCACGTAGTCCGGCACGACCTGCATTATACACACCGCCGCGCCTCAGCACGGTGCCAAAGACCCCTCGATTTACTACAAAGTCATCGTCGATGGCACCCAGGCGGTGATAAATGCAGCTATTGCCGCTGGTGTCCGGAAATTGGTTTACACCAGCTCAGCAGGTGTTGTGTTTGACGGGAATGACATTGTCCACCTCGACGAACGTGCACCCTTCCCGGAAAAACCGTTCGATACTTACAACGATTGTAAAGCGAAAGGCGAGGCGCTCGTCCTCGAGGCCAATGGCAAAGGTGGCCTTCTGACCGTCGCACTGCGACCCGCTGGCATTTTCGGGTAAGTATTCTTTTCACCTCCCTATCTCCATCGATTGCTCATGTAAAACACTACTCATTTCCAGCCCTGGAGATCGTCAGATGATGGTGGGTATCTACCAAGCCTATCAGCGCGGCCAGACTCATTACCAAGTCGGAGGCAACAACAATCTCTTTGACTACACCTACGTTGGTAACCTTGCCCAAGCACATCTCCTCGCAGCCGACAAACTTGTCGACCCGGCCTACTCGGACAGTGTCTCGGCCAAATCTGCCTCCTCAGACACCACTCTCGTCGACTCGGCCCTTCGTTCGTCCCTTCACAAAGCACTTTCACCTGTTTCCGCCACAACCGGCTTCCGACGCGTCCCCACCTGCAAGGCCCGTCCCCTCGGTCCCTACCTTACCCCTCCTCCCAACGCTACCGCCATCGAAGCCGCCTTCAATGCACCCCACGACGCTTTTAAAACAACCCACGCCATCATCCGAAACCGCTTCGACCAATTCTCAGAAAATTCCCTCGACGTCGCCCCAACCAACCCCCTCCAAGTCGCCGGTCAAGTCTTTTTCATCACCAACGGTGAACCCATGTACTTTTGGGACTTTATGCGCGTTATTTGGTCGGCGCTCGATCCGCCGACGGAAGAAGGGAGGAAGAGAGCGCAAAGGACACCATGGGTGTTTCCGAGGGCGTTTGCGATGGTATTGGGGTATTTTGCGGAGACGTGGGCCGGGTTAATTGGACAGGAAGCCGGGTTCACACAATATCGGGTGGGATATAGTTGTGCGACGCGTTATCACAACATTGAAAAGGCACGACGGATACTTGGGTATGAGCCCGAGGTAGGGCTCGAGGAGGGTGTACGGCGGATGATCGAGGTACGCTTCGTATTCATGTGTGTTGGGTGTTATACTGACGAACGGGTTGGGTTGTAGTGGTTCAAGGCGGACAATGGTCTTGCGTAGATTCGGATGGGATGGGTCTCTTGTGGGCCATGTGCAACCGGAATTTACGGAATTATATTCACCGTTACATATTTTATACCCCCGCACTCGTTTCATGTCTTGTCGTATCCGTAGTCCCCCTCACGCACAAAAAGGAGACAAGGTATTCAAAGCGGACTCGGTGCGCACCCTTTTCCGGGGACGGTTACTGGTGACCGACGTCCCCGCAGAGGTGTTGTACGAAATTCGCACCTTTTGCAAAACAGGATGAGTGTCACATGTCACGGATGATTTTTCATTAATGGTTCCTGCCAAGAGTTCGAGCATATCCAGCACCGTGTGAACTAGTACCTAGATGTATACTAGTACTTTTCTTTCGTAAGATAACTGACAGGAATTTCGCCCGGGTCCCCGTTCAAAGGGGTCTTTTGTCCTAACAACTGATTTCCCAGCTCAAAAAATATATGTACCATCAACTACTTCATAGCAACATATATAGTTTTTGGATTTCTGAAGTCAGTTTGCATCCCTGATAACTCTCTCATGCCTATTACCTATCGAGGCCGGCCTATCCCGAGAGGGGTGTGTTATATGATGGCATGTCCCTCAGATCAACATTTATTCCACCTATTTTGTTTTACAAATCAAGTACAGTCGACTCTGTAATAACCCATACCTCTCGGGACAGGCCCAGGGGTATGGCTTATGGAAGAGTATGGGTTTTGATTGAGGCTGGAAGCACTGAAAAAGAATTTTGGGAATGGAAAATTATGTGTTTTCACAGAGTATGGGCTATACCCTGTATGGGTTATGACAGAGTCAACTGTAAATGGACGCACCCACTGGCATCGACAGGGCCTGAAAACGTCGCACCCCTATGCACAGTCAGGGCAACGCGCCACTCCATCAGAAAACGACTCCTCCTGTAACTCCAAACCTTCCTTCAACGTACTGGATCGATAGCATGCGACAAGCTAGCAAGTCTACAAAAAGACCTCTTCAGAGCGTCGAGGGTCAGCCGCATCTCATACAATTACAAATTACGCAGAGGGAATCCTCCCGACCGCACGGTATGAACATCGCGATGCTTCCCAAGCGGCATCCAACCTTCTTCCTACATACACACGCACACACATGGTGTGCGGGCTTTTTGTCGCCGGACGCATTGATGTGGGGATAATGGATTCACTCGCAGTCCCCAACCACGAGACATGACCACGCGTTCGAAGCAGACAGATCTGGATGCGAACGCGTCGCGGTGACGTTGCGTCAGCTATCAACAGCAACGGAGCGCACACGCCGGTGCGCTCAGTTACACCTGCTCCGACAAGCTCTCCTTGTTCACCTCGCTGTCCGTCTGTAAGTGGGCCAGAAATAATAATGAGCCAGTTGTGCACATCCAATATTCCAGTAAGAAAAAAAAAAGGAACTGACCCGTGACTGCGATGATCCTGTGGACACCTGCGCGTACTCATTCTGCACCATAGCAAAAACTACGTCAACGAACGCGAATCAGAAAGGATAAAGAAAAAAAACGTACCCCTTGCTCATCTTGGTACATCTTCTTTGACTCTGTACCTTGACTCTGATTGTCGTTGTGTCCGGTGGTGAAAACGACGGATTGTGTCATCTACGGCCCACACCCAATACATCGCTTAACAGGCATGAAATGTCTCTACAGGTGAACGGACGCACGGCTTTCGCACTACTGACGTTCAATCGGACTGAGTTGGACAATTGCCCGTTAGGGGGGGCTCTGTGATCAGCATGGGGATCTTCTTCATTGAGACCCTGACCATGTTTCACATCGCGTGAGTTAAGACTGCGTTCGTCATGTCAGCGTTCGGACAGGCAAAAGGCACCAAGAACATACCATCCAAGTAAGGTATTGACATAGACTAGAACGATCGTCAGTACCAATAGCCAGGCGCAACGAGATCACCTACGCTTGCTTGCGACCATTTGCATAGGTATCCACAGTTGTCTCGATGGAGCTGCTATGAACTAAGAGGCTGTCAGAATTCAGCCCATCGAGAGCAGAACTAGTACACACAACGCAGAAGTATCCCGTTTGGGCAACACTGGTTTTCTCCGTGAGTGACTCAATATCAGGGTCACAAGGACACGCACGTAAATGCCAACCCCCGACAAACGAGGACTCTGACAACAGTCTGTAAAACCCCGTCAGGTCTACAAGACAAATCAAGTAAAATGAGTCGTCCAGCCAAAAAGTAAAGAATTAAAATATGAAAACTCACACCACCATCTCCGGGTATTTCGCTCGGCGTAGCGAGTAACACATCGTCGCAAATACGATCAAGTCTGTCATAACTCCCGTAACTTGACTTATCGCAGCGGTGACCTGCGATACCGACGTAAATGGAAAGGCAGGTTGTTCCAGACTCCCAAGGAAGTCTGGGAAAAGCGACACACGAACCTGCATCTGCGGAGAGCCGAATGCCGAGAGTCTTCGCTGTACAAGCCTGATAACATCAACGCACATCAGCAATGTTTAGAAGGCGAGGTGATGGCTTTTCACTAACATTTGTCCCGTGGCAGCTATGTTGGAGGACGGCCGAGGACGTTGATTAGGTTAACACACAACAGGTGTTATTTCAGGAACTCACTCAATCCAAAGACTTTTGGTTTCCTCTCACGTCAATCAAAGTTGATAGCAACAAATGAAAAAATGGCGTACCCAGCGCGATAAACGACAGAAATATCTTTGGCATCAAGTCAGAAAATTGGTGGGTACCAACGGGCACAAGACATACCAATGCTAATGCCACTACCCGGGATCCTCCAGTGACTACAATGAAAATAGTCAGTACTTGGCGACTGCGGTTGAGAAAATATTGGCTTATCAAACACACCCTGAAAAGCACGATGGGCAAAGAAGCTACAACCAGACAAGTCAACTTGGAGACAGATCAGGTAAGCGACCATGTCACTCACAGATGTGAAATAAACGTGAGAAGGACCTAGACCAATGATAGTTCCGTCGATAAAAAGTCCACTCTGGAAACCGGGATTACACACCGATAACATGTACTGAACCTTGAGATAGATTGGAAGGAATTAAACCTCAATGAATGACGAGAACACCTCATACTCACACAGAAAGTCCTGGAGGAATACGTGAGCATGGGGCACGGAGCGCCGGGGGTTGCATACTTACGTAGTTGCGTATAAGACGTCCATATTGACGTTAAACAACACAATCAGATAATAGTATAGCCTAGACAGTGCGTGAGAAAGGGGGCAACGGTGTACGAGAGGCGCGTACACTTCAGAGACTGCATGAACAGGGTGAGACAACGGTTCGAAAGACGTGTTGGAGGACCTACCTAGAGCTGATGCTGCTGTATCCAGAGTGCTAGAATGATTGAGGAAATAGAAAGTGACGTAATAGCGATCTTGCTCACCAGAGCGTCGCAACCTGAAGAAATCAAAGTGAGCAGAAAAGAAAGAAAAGGGAGAACGGATACATACGAGGTATCTTATCCACCGGTAGTCCTTTGGGTATCGTGAGTAGTAAATGTAAGTTTCTACAGGTGTGGATCGTTCTCAGTCAAGGGAGAATGGGAGAAAACGTAGCGTGCGAGAACATACGAAAGAAGGTGAGGCCGTAGAACACAGTAGCAATGACGAACCCGATGAAGAGAACACCCAGGTTCTCGAGTTCTGCAGGGGAAGGGAGGGTGGAGGACGATGCAGAGCTCATTGTCGTCGCCTGGAGAAGTAGCGGAATGTGGACGACATGGTGTGCGAGCCTCAGCCAGGGTTATATCTGCCTCTCAATTGAATTCAGCCCTCTCGTATACTATATACCCATATCCTTTGTCACGACATCCTATATCCATATCAGGATGTCAGTTTTTCACGACGTTGCGCATTGCGGTTATTTTGAAACCCCGCGAACAATACCCACAGAAAATAAGGGTCCCGTTGGACCCATACCAACGAATTTGCACAGGAACTGATTGGCGCGCGTGTCGGACGGTACTAGTAGTACAGTATCTACTAGTTCAGCTAATCCTGGCTTGTCCAACAGGGTTAAAAGCACTCGAGTGATTTATATTGCTCTCTCGCTTCCGACGCCAGGCCCCCAAAAACACTGTCCTGCGCAGATCCAAGTCTCACACAATACTTACATTCAACTTAGTAATATAGCCAGTCTTGAATGCACCATCAAGGGGATTTATGATCCCTCCCTCATAGTACTAGACAGTCAGATCTAGACCAGTTGTTGATCATGACACTCCACTCTGATACAGTTCAAACTCAGGCCCCGGCCCACGAACTGAGGGAATCTTGGAGTATATAATCCACCTGTCTAACATACATTTCACTGCATATTGTCATTTCTCCTGCATCCCATGATGAGAATTATACACTACTACCAGATATGTTATGAAAACGCTAACTGTCCCGTCGAAAACACTGGACCAGGTTCGAATTACCTTTCCAAATAGATGCCTCCATTGGAGACAAGTCAACATTTCATCTTTGCAAGCGCGAAGCGAAGAAACCCCAGTAGTGGCCAACGGCTCTGACCATCGTGCGAGACAGATAGAGCGAAAGAGAACTGCACATACCGAGTACCCTTGGTGACAAAGGAAGACTCTGGGAGGTATCATTACCTGTGACCTTGGCATCACTTCCCTTTGATCTGTGGACGGGAAAGCATTGCCGACCTGAGTGGTGCATGTGAATGACTTAATTTAATGCCGCATCTGCGTGCCACAGATGCCAAGTAAAACGATGCAACGCGCAGTTGAACGACTCGGTTTAACCCTGGACCTTACCTGCAGCATGGCAAGATCTTCCAATGGCAAAATGGGAGCCATACCCGGGGACGGGTCAGCCCTTCGCTAGAATCAGACGAGAAAATGAGCGATGCTGCCACGGTCGCTTTCAGGCAATTCCGTCCGATTGGCAATGCTGTTTGAAGTTCTCGATTCTGAGACATAATACTCATCAGACCAGCAATGACGGAATTTCCTAATGCGATTGTGGCCGTGCACCAAAGTTCTCGCCTTGGCCACATCTTCCACATTGTAACACGACTCACAAGGATCCCTGTCAGTATTGTGCGTGTCGCTCTGCTCGTAAAAAGTGACGATCGTGACTGGGTTTCGTTTTATGTTGCTTATCCAGGCACGATACGATGGGCGGTATCAAGGATGTAAACGTGAGTAATGTGCCAAGCCCGTCACTGAGACCCAGATTACCGCCCTTTGTCCTTGCTCCAATTACCCGTGATTAGATATTTCCTCATGGATTTCTTCTCGCCTTTTCTAGACGTTCTCGGCTGACGCAACCACCCCCCGCAAATCTCTTAACTCTCAGGTGACCACTTGTCTTTGAACTATTCTTTTCTTGCCATTCTTGCCTGTTGGACCAATTCTTGTTTTCTTTCATCATGGTCGAGCCTCCTTGTACCGTCCCACCCCATCCCCATCCCCGCAGAGCTAGTTGGTTGTGGTCTGGGCATCAGAAGTTGTCAAGCAGAGATCTTACTCAGACTTCGCGAGATCCTGTGCCACCTTCCCCAAGGCAGAATTCTGAGGAGCCCGCATGCGATTCGCACCCGAGTTCGCCCCGTACAGAACCTGGCTCTCGCACTTCTTCGAGACCTAGCACACCTAGACGGCTCTCTACGTCCTCTCTCTCCCAGTTCCTTTCATTTCAGTCCTCACCACGCGCTTCGATATCTCATGGTATTCAGCAGGTCTACCAGTCATCTCCCACGTCCAATGATGGCTCTGCACAACCGGTCGTGTTAACACGGTCGGAGGTGTCCCCTCGTACGACTGGTTCCTTTGGGAAAATGGCATTCAATTCCATGATTGGTGGCCTCACTTCTCTGTCCCTCTCTCGTACGAATGCAAACAATGACGAGAAGGAATCTCGCGGGCGCAGTTCCTCAAGAAGCAAGCCACGTTCCTCTTCGTTTGCTTTCCCCTCTACGTCGAAGGACAAATACAAAGACAGGGATAGGGACTCTGCTTCTTTGGCTTCGAAGGAATCTTTACGTGCACGTTCGCAGTCCCCTTTTACTCTTTCTCGCTTCCGTTCTCGTGATCGCGACCGTGACCAGTCGCCGACGCCACTCCCACTCGAGGAGTCGGACAGCGAATCGATCACTTCTCGGCGTTCACCCGCCGTCCGTCCCCGAAATGCATTCACAGACGATGGGGATTCGGGTTCGGAGTTTGCGGGTGAAGAAACCGAGGACGACGAGGATGACTGGAGCGATGAAGATGGTATGCTCGATTCCGTCACCGAGCGCAACACAGAGCAGAATGCGCAGATCGCCATCGTGGCTGGCATCGGCGAGACCGATGTGGATGCCGATATGGATGCCGCGATGGACCCCGATCCCTTGGGTGAAGGGGTCAACGTCGTCGTGCCACCTGAACCATACTTCCCCTCTACCCTGAATCGACCGAGTTTTGGTTCCGCCCGAGGGAGACGCGGTGTTCCGAAGAGAAGAAAGTCAAAGCATCACGAGCTTCTCCCACTTTCCACCTCGAGGCCTGTGTTTCAACGTGACCGGTGTACGATTACGGTCACACAGGGCCATCCTGAGTCCTCTGGAAGAAGGAAGAGGAAATACGTCGTTGCGAGTGACCTAAGTGATGAAAGTAGATATGCCGTCGAGTGGGGTATCGGAACAGTGCTTCGTGATGGTGATGAACTGTACGCATCTCGAACTCATCCACATTTGATTATGCACCCCATCACTCTTGCAGGCTTATCGTTACCGTAGTGGAGAACGAGAACAAAGGTGAGTCTTATCACGTGGAAGGTGCTATTGGTCAGGGCCTGATGATTGCCGCTAGTTGACCCACTCATCCCGAATCCCGCAGACCGAGCCACGAAGTTGCGTAGCCAACAGGAAGTGTGTTGATATCCCCTCGACTCCCGATTGTGCTTCTTACCCACCTCACAGCGTCAAGGTCTCGCCTACATCCTCCTTCGTCAAACGACATCGCTCCTCCAGCGGACCAGATTACATGTAGCCGTCTCGTGTCAAGCTTGGCACGCAAAGAATGCCCGCCACATGCTTCTCGATATCGTCGATCACAATAAGCCGACCATGTTGATCGTTGGCTCGCGCGGCATCGGCAGACTCAAAGGGTGTGTCACAACCTGATTCCCACCAATATTGTCTACTCAACCTCACGTAACGCTATGCTTCTAGTATCCTCCTCGGGTCGACTTCGCACTATCTCATCCAGGTGTCATCTCACTTTTTCTTTCCAAACGCTCATCGTTGACCCCAGTTTTGTTTCTGCTTTCTTTTTCTTTTCCATTGTCCTTTGTGTCTCGTTCAATGCCTCACGTTGCTTGTCATGCGTCATGACGATCATCTTTTTTGATAACCATCACGATTTGCGTGTCTCAATATGTGCGCCGACATACAGCGGTGTTCCGTCCCTGTGATGGTTGCTCGTCGTCGTCTCAAACGACCCCCGAAACGGTCAGCGCATCTCGCCAAACACCGTGTACACGTGTCGCTCGCGGAAGCAGGTATCGATCGAGTAGCTCCCAAGGTGGATCACGCCGTGGCGGTTATGCGCGACGAGATGCAACGGGAGGACCAGCGTAGGGGTGAAGAAAGCACACGTAGCATCGAAGAGGCCGGAGAAGGCGAGGGCGATGAAGGCGAGGGCGAGATCGAGGCCGATGGTGAAGGCGATGCGGAGAGTGCGGAAGGTGAGGTTTTTTTGGGCACCAAGATTAGGGGATAGTATCCGAAACGTCTGAATGTTGGACGCGGAACGTACAAGAGAGGGCCGTCGGTACGTAAATGTGTCCTCTCTGGGGCATTGTACCAGGTCTGTTCTTGTTCTCATACCTCCATACACAACTTTCTGTTTTTCTTTATAGTTTCTTTTTGAACGTCATCGGCGAACAGGGTTTCACGAAGGGAGTCTCTTGGGATCGCTCGTGTTGTCTTTCTTCTGCCTGTATTTATATTCCCTCATGGCCTCGTCTTTTCTTGTCACATGTATCTTGAATCCACAATGCAATGTCTGCATCACATTATATCAGGCTCGCGATACATGAGGCTCACCGGGGATATTGATTAGTGCACAATGAATGTCATGGAACACATTCAACATCCATCGATTTCTGTATTTACTTGTACGGTACAGTATCTCATAAAGCATATTGTCGGTCACCTTCATTCATTAGGTCGGCAATTTGGTGGTGAGCTTGAAGGGTGAGTTTGTCCCAACATCTTGCTATGCGATATGAGACACTGCACCATACATGCAACTAGTAAATCAAACCTAAATTGTCCATTGATTCACTCGTGCCAAACCTTCTACTTGTCACCTTCCACACGCAGGCTGCGGGGGAAGGGAGAGGTACGAGGAAAAGAGAGGAAACGACGTGGTAGATGTGAGCATCCGGAACTACAAACGAAAACCAGACTTTTGAGTCACTCACACGTCCTCTTCGTGCTTCGTGTGATCCCGGACGCGGTAATAGACCATCGGGAAGGCAAACACCATCCCGGCAGCGGTCAACACCCACGTCGAGAGGAAGATGTTCATATATCTGTCATCATGCCAGTTTTCGAATGCGTCCAAGATCAGTCGTGTTTAGCTCGCAGGGGAAATGCAGGAGAACTCACGGTAACCCGACGCCGTCCGCACGCCATACACCTGCCGCACCACACGATTGGAGCGACTTGTCTATGTGAGGCAGGTACGCCCACCGTCGGATAAGCTCACTCAATTGTTTACCGGGTGGGAACTGTCACTTACAAAACCCGGTGAAAACGGCGAGTTTGGCTAGGTCATTGGACATGGCACCCATCAGCCAATATGCATACGTTTGCAACATGGAGTCGAGAAGGCTGTAGAAGATGATGAGCCATACGTGTGCTGGGTAGTCTTCGCTGTAAATATCGATATCGGTCGCTAGCGATACGCTCTGACGTGTGTACGTTCTGGCGGTCAGACAGAATGAGTTCTTGAGACCACATGGGCATCATGTCATGGTCTACTCACCTTTGGTAGAAGTAAGCCCAGATGTGTATGACGAATACCATACCAAACACGAGGACCCAACCAGCAAAGGCACGAACTCTTCGTCGGTACCGTGTTTGGTCGAGGATGACGTATCCGATGAAGAGGGAACCAAAGATCTGAGACGTCCAGTAGACGAAATTGTTCAATCCCCGAGCACGGATAGTGAAGATGGCTCCATTGTAATCGTTGAATTCTGTGTTATCCCAAAACATTGCGAATTAGCTTGAGAGAATCGAAAAGCCTTTGGAAACGGAAGCTGAAACACTGACGCCAAGTGTAGAACCAGTTGGAGGAGAAGAACATGGGAAAGAGCAGCAGAATCCATGGATCCGTTTTGAGCGCGACAAAGAGACTGATGAATTCAGTTTTCCACGAAGGATGTCTGACTCGGACCACTCTCGTGCCATCGGTGCGGATTATCTTATACGGGTCGGCCATGAAAATCGGAAGGACGACCCCGACAAGCGTAAGGATCAAGAAACCGATCTATAGATAGCTCGTCAACAAGGATCTTTCTTTTCTTTTGTAGATACTTACGTAGGTTCCGTTGCCAACTGACATCGACAAAATCCCATCAGTCAAAAATTTCGGACGGCAGGTTGAATCATACCTGATCCAGCCTGCAAAAAGTATGAGTATGGGACTAAGTTACCAGACAAGTTAGCTCACCGTCGAGTGAAAATTCTGCCCGAAGGCGACCGCAGAACCAACCGCACCACCCAAGCTTAAGATTGCCCAGAACAAGCCGATGAAAGCTCCCTTCTGAGCCTCAGTTGGATATGCCATCATCAAAGCACCTTGTGCAGTCCATAACAAGGAAGCACAAACTCCAAGGATAGCACCAGCAGTGGTGACAAAATCACCTGCGCCGGGGTGAATATTCACAACCCTAACGGTCAACTAAGCGACGACGTTGAAGCTGACTTGAAGAGGGAACCACACAAAAAGGCAGAAATGTATAAAGAGTATCCCCATGTCCCCAACATGAGCGTTAGTCGTGGCCCAAGCAAATTGTTGATCGATCTTTCGCGAATCGTTAATTACCGTCCATTCTCCGAATGCCAGGGTGCATTTCTGACTCACCCAGAGAAGAATCCGAAGAAGGCAAAAGTCGAGTAAAGCGCGGCGCTTGCGTTTGCTTGGGCTGTTGTGTTCACTTGTCCACCTCCACCAAGGCCAGTGAGCGCGTTGAACATGCCAGGACACATGAAACAGACGAATCCTAGTAGTGCGACCTGGAGAACCGGGTGGTAGTAGATTCGTCGCCATCCTGTCGGACGTTCGAATATCGCAGGCTGCTGCTGTGAGCCAGAGTCTTCAGAAGTACGACCGCTACCAAGGTTTGCAGCTTCTGCCTGTGAGTCGGACATGGTAGTCCCAGCGAGAGGAGACCTAAAACGAATAGAAGAGTATTTATGCGAATCGTCCAAGTGGCGTTCGGCGAATCAACTATGGAATCTGAAGAGGCAAGGTTCCATGCAGACGAACTGAGAACTTGGTATGCCATTGTGATACTAAGATCATCACTGAATATTGAATCTTCCAACATCGACCACCACCTAAGAGTTTCAAAGGCAAAACTCAATTATACGTACCACAGAGACGTACGAAGGTGTTCCACCACGCCAAGGGCTGCGCAAACTAGGAGTCCTGGCACATAGTGCCTGGCAATGTTAGACATGCTCCGGCCATAGGACACCTGGATCAAGCAGACCCCAATACGCTCGTTGTAGTATGGTGGCAGAAGTGTGAGACAAACTTGTCGGTCGTCGGTCGATCAAACTTGTGGCTCAAAAGTTAGCTTGTAATGTTCGTTATGATCAGCCACGCTAACTCGTCAGTTTCATTGACACAACATTAAGAATTCCACTCAACCCTTTCATTGTTCACACATAGGCATCGTTTACACGATTTTTTGTTCGATGACGATCGCGATTTCCGTGTCTCGATGTGTGCGTCGACATACAGCGGTGTTCCGTCCCTGTGATGGTTGCTCGTCGTCGTCTCAAACGACCCCCGAAACGACCCGCACATCTCGCCAAACACCGCGTACACGCATCGCTCGCGGAAGCAGGGATCGATCGAGCAGCTCCAAAGGTGGATCACGACGCCGTGGCGGTTATGCGCGACGAGATGCAGCGACTAGCTCAGTGGTGAAGAAAGCACACGTAGGATCGAAGAGGCCGGAGAATTAAGGCAAGGGCGATGAAGGCGATGGCGATGGCGATGGCGATGGCGATGCGGACAGTGAGGGTTTTTTGGGCACAAGATTAGGGGATAGTATCCGAAACGTCTGAATGTTGGACATGAGGTGCGCGCGTAAAGGCTAAAAGAGGCGGCGCACGACGGCTATCGAGAGATAACTCAGTCTTCGTGCAGGAGAGTCACCGTAACGACGTTGTTACCTTTCAGACTTTTTGGACAGATCCATCATTCGTTACACGACATTGTGAGTCGTCGTTTCCGTTTGCAGATTGACATTCGTGCCACATCGTGTCATAGTGTTGCCTGAGCACACAATACCTGATCGTGCCTATTGCCCTTATCGTACCGTATATCAGAATTCGTTCGTTATCGCGCACCTCCGTTGCCTCGGACCGGGACTGGGCAGTGCACGAGCTTGCGGTGTCCAACAGCGTGCCGCCGGTACGTAAATGTCTCCTTCCTGGGGCATTTGGCAATGTCTGCACCACAGCATAAGTCTCGACGGAGATGTCGAATACATAATACACAATGAATGTCATGGCGTCGCCCGTTTGACACACCCAACATCGATTTCCGTATTTACATGTACATGTTACTAAACCAAACCCAAATTGTCCGATATTTCCCTCATGAGCAAGAAATTGGCGAGTAGTACTTCGCCAGTGAAACCGTTAACATCGTCAACCTTATTACGCTTGCCAAACCTACTCCTTGTCGCTTTCCACACGTAAGCTGCGAGGACGTGAGCATCCGGAATCACAAAAACGAAAATTAGGCTTTTGAGCCACTCACATGTCCTCTGCGTTCTCGGTGTGATCGCGGACGCGGTAATAGACCATCGGGAAGGCAAACACCATCCCGGCAGCGGTCAACACCCACGTCGAGAGGAAGATGTTCATATATCTGTCATCACGCCAGTTTTCGAATGCGTCCCAGATCAGTCGTGTTTAACTCGCAGGGGAAATGCAGGAGAACTCACGGTAACCCGACGCCGTCCGCACGCCATACACCCGCCGAGCCACACGATTGGAGGGACTTGTCTATGAAGGGCAGGTACGCCATCGTGGGATAAGCTCACTCGGTCGTTTACCGGGTGGGAACTGTCACTTACAGAACCCGGTGAACACGGCGAGTTTGGCTAGGTCATTGGACATGGCACCCATCAGCCAATATGCATACGTTTGCAACATGGAGTCGAGAAGACCGTAAAAGATCATGAGCCATACGTGTGCTGGGTAGTCTTTACTGTAAATATCGATATCGGTCGCTAGCGATACGCTCTGACGTGTGTACGTTCTGGCGGTCAGACAGAATGAGTTCTTGAGACCACATGGGCATCGTGTCATGGTCTACTCACCTTTGGTAGAAGTAAGCCCAGATGTGTATGACGAATACCATACCAAACACGAGGACCCAACCAGCAAAGGCACGAACTCTTCGTCGGTACCGTGTTTGGTCGAGGATGACGTATCCGATGAAGAGGGAACCAAAGATCTGAGACGACCAGTAGACGAAATTGTTCAATCCCCGAGCACGGATAGTGAAGATGGCTCCGTTGTAATCGTTGAATTCTGTGTCATCCCCAAACATTGCGAATTAGCTTCATACAATCGAAAGGCATTTGAAAATGGAAGCTGAAACACTGACGCCAAGCGTAGAACCAGTTGGAGGAGAAGAACATGGGAAAGAGCAGCAGAATCCATGGATCCGTTTTGAGTGCGACAAAGAGACTGATGAATTCAGTTTTCCACGAAGGATGTCTGACTCGGACCACTCTCGTGCCATCGGTGCGGACTATCTTATACGGGTCGGCCATGAAAATCGGAAGGACGACCCCGACGAGCGTAAGGATCAAGAAACCGATCTACAGATAGCTCGTCAACAAGGATTTTTCTTTTCTTTTGTAGATACTTACGTAGGTTCCGTTGCCAACTGACATCGACAAAATCCCATCAGTCAAAAATTTCGGACGGCGGGTTAAATCATACCTGATCCAGCCTGCAAGAAGAATGAGTGTTGGGATTAAATTGCCGGACAACTCAACTTACTGTCGAGTGAAAATTCTGCCCGAAGGCGACCGCAGAACCTACCACACCACCCAAGTTGAAGATTGCCCAGAATATGCCGATGAAAGCTCCCTTCTGAGCCTCAGTTGGATATGCCATCATCAAGGAACCTTGTGCAGTCCATAGCAAGGCAGCACAAACTCCGAGGATAGCACCGGCAACGGTGACAAAATCACCTGCGCCGGGGTGAATATTTACAGCCCTAACGGTCAATTAAGCGGAATTGCCTTGAAGCTGCCTTGAAGAGGAAGACATACAAAAAGGCAGAAATGTATAAAGAGTATCCCCATGTCCCCAACATGAGCGTCAGTCGTGGCCCAAGGAGATTGTTGATCGATCTTTCGCGAATCGTTAATTACTGCCCCATTCTCCGAATGCCAGGATGCATTTCTGACTCACCCAGAGAAGAATCCGAAGAAGGCAAAAGTCGAGTAAAGCGCGGCGCTTGCGTTTGCTTGGGCTGTTGTGTTCACTTGTCCACCTCCACCAAGGCCAGTGAGCGCGTTGAACATGCCAGGACACATGAAACAGACGAATCCTAGTAGTGCGACCTGGAGAACCGGGTGGTAGTAGATTCGTCGCCATCCTGTCGGACGTTCGAATATCGCAGGCTGCTGCTGTGAGCCAGAGTCTTCAGAACTACTATCGCTACCAAGTTTTGCAGCTTCTGCCTGTGAGTCGGACATGGTGGTGGTGAAAATGCTGAAACAAGAATAGAAGGGTATTTATGCGAATCGTCCAAGTGCGAAGAAGGTAACTCTGCACGTGTGCGCGTTCGACGAATTAACTATTCCGAGTTGATCTAAAATGGCAAAGCTCCATGCAAACGAATTAAGAACTTCAAACCGTGATGCCAAGATCATCGCCGTATATCCCCCAACGTCGACCACCATCTAAGAGTTTTAAAGTCAAAACGTAGTGTTAGACGTACTGCGTAGACGTACGAAGGTGTTCCACCACGCCAAGGGCTGTGGAAACTAGGAATCGCCTAGACACAGTGCCTGGTGATGTTAGACATGCTCCGGCCGTATCACACCTGGATCAAAGTGTGGCGAGATGCAGTGGGGGACGCGGAAGTAGGCAAACCCAATACGCTCGTCGTGGAATGGTGACAGAAGCATGAGACCACGAATCGATCAACCGTGATACCAACATTAGCTTCCAACTCCGCGCATCTCCGTATGGGTGACGGTCAAGTTTACAATTTCTCACACGGCCTCCAGAACGCCTGCAAACACTGCTGGAGCTTGTAAATTTTACTGGCTCCCATCGTGATGATGTTGCTAATCTCCACCTTGTATTCCATTTTTTAGCGACCGAGATCTTCATGTACACAGTGTAGGTCGCTCAGTTCGGGATCCTCGACCCTCTTGCCCTTAACTTGCAATCGTTTCATGCTCTTTACACACGACTTATGACTCCAAGTCCACCCTGACCACATTCAAGAGTGATGTCAACACCTGTCGAACAGTGAATGAACGGGCCAGGAAAGTAGGAGGGCCACGTGCAGCGGACTGAGAGGCAATATCGAACACTGTCGCTGGCGACACAGGGCTATTGTAGATGTAAAGCCCTCGCATGATGATCGTTGCGCCTGCAAGCAGGCTAGCAGCGCCTGATTGGATAATGACATAGTCCATTAACAAATACCGATTCACCATCCACGACTGGCGTTGAACGACGCGACTATGCGGCCCATCTACCAGAGACGGGAAAATCACTGGCAGCGTGAACAGCGCATGGGAAGCGATACTTATCCAACACTCAATTGGTTAAGCCGAGGCGGGAAGCGATCGGCTGCAGGGGCCAATACCTGGGTTTATGGTGACCTGACATACTGACAGACACTGCTTCATCGCAGGTGAAACAAACATGCATGTCGAGCTAGCGCACAGGCGCAGACAGAGAGCAGTTCCTGTACAAGGTCCTCCTTGTATCTGTGAGAGTCTCCAGTGTCTATCGGTCCACCAACGACAGCGCCAACAGGCCAACTCGGAGCCATCTGACAGTCAACGCATAAATGCTCGACAGGGACCATTGAATGTGAGCCAGCCCAACAACCAGCATCATCCAATGACCATTGCTATAGATGGTTATCGTCAACTGGGGAAGAAGAGTGCTGCTATGCACGGATGATCCATGGAACACTCAGCGCGGGACGATGGGGAAGTACGGTTGTGGTAACGAGTGTGGCCGCTCTGTTGAGTACGAAAGCAGCTAAAGTACTAACCGCTCACGCACAGGACACATCGAAATGCTTTCCCAGCGGGGGTGATTTGAAGGGCAGATCGGCGCTCATCCCTCACTAATTCGAGCGCATATAGCCAACATCGACCACCCTGAACATGTCGCATGCTCGTCGCTATCACATCGCTCGCGACAGGGGTACTGCAGACCAACTTACAGTTCTCCACCATTTCCCCAGCCAACGCATCCACGTTCAACGGAGACCATTGAACGTGAGCCACCCCTGCCACCCGCGTCATCCGACTGACCACTATACATGACCGTCGTCAGCTGGGCACAGGCGTGCTATGCACGGATGATCAGTGAAGCAAGGACATTATCAGGCAGGTGAACGACGTGGAATCCTGCAGTGGTTGATGCGATGCGTGCCATGCAGCGGGAGCAAGCTCAAGTCGGAAGTGGGAAAGTTGGTGGCGAGAGAAGCAAAAGAAGAGACCCACTCGCTCGACGGGTAGGTATTTATATGCTAGCGTTCAGTGACGTGTCCGTTTCTGGCCACGACGTCATCGAATTCTTGAGAGAGTGCTCCCCTTCCATACGAAGAAATTTTGTCTTAGCCACACGCCCTGCTGCACGGGATCACCAAGTCTTGTCGGTTTCGTCCTTCCCCACCACACCCGAAAATGCTTGCTCTGTGGTTAGCTACTATGTATACATGTCAAAAGGTTCCCTCAAGCGTTGGTATCCGTAGCAAAATGGATAGCCATGCACTCACATCGCGCCCTGTTCAAGTTCTTTGCACTCGATCCAATACCTCCATGTGTCCTTGACCACCGTCTCGACATCCTCTTTCTCGTCTTCCTTGTGTTGCCACAATTTTCGTGGAGTTATCAAGTTCACCATGACCGCCACCAATCCGGCAGCAAGGTTGTCTGTGTGAACCGCATGTTGTGCATGATCAGATACTTAGCATTCGCCACATTGGTGTCACTTACACAAGGGTGTGCTCAACACGATCACGGTCGAGTCAAAGAGACCTTGTTACAAGTAGATATCACGGGGGCCAGCGGTATTGACGCAATCATATATATAGGGTAGCATGGGCAGGAGTGTTTCAAGTTAGGGCGCAGAACCCCGCCTACTTGATAACATCACCAACTACGCCTGACTCGCTCTGCCCGACTTCCACAAGGGAGGTCCTCTCCCATCCACCCAGGGTTCGTACTTCCTTGTGAAAGGAACCTAGCTTCTAATGACCATCCGTACTGAGGCGCCTCAGGATCCGGAGGTTGTTGTTCACGCGGAACTGACCTATGGTGGTGACGGAACCATCGTGAACCGCTTGAACGTGGCCAATGTTGGGTTCGAACATAGTCCCGTCGGGACGACATACTCGTACAACTCGCGTAACATTAATGGCAAGATGTCGGTTTTGGACGACGAGAACATCTCCGATTCCAATATCAACCATACTGCCACAACTTATGCCTAGACTATTCGCCGAGTAAAAGATGAACTTGAACAACACAGAATTCGAGAGGCTTGAACGAACTACGCTTACCTTCTATCCAATACTCAGGCGGTGTAAGATTTTCTGTCGTTTAAACGCACAGGTTTATTCACCTATGCATGCATTCGATATCTACAACTGGGGTGCCGACGCACTTACGGTAGACCAGCCATTGCGATCAGTCGCGTTGTATCTTCTATCAGCAGTGGTTGCCAAATCGCCTACCATGACCATCATCAGGGATCTTTCCGTCCGTCGTCTAAAGGTCGCTCCGCATGCCTCAACCCAAGCGCCGACACATCCGCTGTGACACCATCGTCCACAATGAGCTCCCCCCCGTTCCCATCGCCCACGCGCATACCTACCACCACCCCTCCCACTTTAAAAGACTCCGACCGATCGTCGGCGCCCGGTAACGTGCCACCACAAAGTGTGGAATAGTCCCCCTCCACCGGCCGCGATTGTGCATCCCGCCAACTGTCTGCCGAGCCCCACACAACCTTTTCTCGACCCTCTGCTTCCTCTCGTAACGTCTCTTCTCGGCCCTGAAGCGCAAGCTGACGGAGTCGTTTGATGTTGTTGCCAGGTTCGCGAAAACTTGGAAAGGGGTGTCGGAAAGACGATGGACGAGACGGGGATTTGGACGGGGCAAGGTCGTGCGTCTCCTGTGCTGCTTCGTCTGCGGATGATGCACGTGTACTGTCGCTGTCATCCTGACTCAACACTTCCCGCTCATCAGACTCCAACCCATTCTCCTCGCTCACAGATCGCTCACGTAAAGCAGCATCCCTTGTCAAATGTGAAAAGCGTCTCAGGTCAGCGGGTACTAAAAAAGCGAAATGGACGGGAGCTCACTTGGGGTGCGATTCAAGTCTCTTCATCACGGCAATCATCTCTTGCGCACTCTGCTTGCCCCCAAAATCGATTTTCGCCCATGCCTTTTCCATCTCCTCAATCGTCTCAATTCCAACAGGGAAATTTAGTGCCCTAAACTGGCGATCCCGCGAGTCTTCAAGTCGCCGACGAATCTCAACCTCGTCGAGGGCAGATTCAATCAACGTCCAATGAACCACCCCTGTCAGATGAAACAAGGTGAGTGAGGTCCCGAGAACCAGTCCATGAAGTGCAGCTAGAATTTCACCCACATCCACGACCATCTGCAACCGCCCTCGCGCCATCCGTCCATTGGTCATCTAGGTAACTCACCACTCGAACATCGAGTTCCGTGATTGGACACGGTTTCCCTTCTACTTGTTCATCCCATTCGACAGGTTGGATCCAAACGTTGAGTTCCTGGCTCAACTCGCGTGTCTCGAAAGTGCACTTGACGCTCTACAGATGGAGGTGAGCACGCATTGTCCTGCTTGGTGGTGATGATCCTGAAGAGGAAAGCACAGGATGCACAAATGGAACAAACTTACCCGTTCTCCATAGATTGACACGACATCACTCAGAACTCTCTCGAGCAACGACACGCACTTGTCAAACACCCTCATGCCATTCCCTGAGCCATATAATCTCTCCTCCATTTCCTCGAGAGATACGTATTGAAAGCCGAAAATCCGCGCTGTGTTGTGGTAAGCAACCAGAACGCCATCCATGTTACCAATGCGTGCTTGGAAGCTGGTTTGGAGCAGGATGGGCATTTTTTGTGAAAGAGAGGACAGACTAATTTACCTGTATTTCAGGAAAGCGCTCCGAATGAGGTCGTAATATTCCTTTTCGAAACTCTCGAGAGGACCTGTCAGCGTCTTGATCAAATATCCCGAGTTTTCCTGCCAATGGACAACTGTCAACCCAGACATCATGTCAATTGTAAGGAGCGCATTTATATTTTACCTCGTAGTTGAGAATGTCCAGCCGTATAGGCACAGCGGCACGCGTCTTAATGTCAAAGACACCGGTTCCCGGTAGTCGGGGGTCAAAACAATCAAGTTGGGAGCGCATGACGAACCGGTCGGACTACGTTGGTTATGGACCACGGAACCACGACACAAATAATAATAAAATAAACGATTACACATTGCCAAGAAATCGCTCACCATCGCATACCGATAGGCTTCTCGCTTTGCATCGAAGTCTTCCTCGACATCGGGGGCAGAACGCAAAAGCTTTTTGAACTCTCCCTCGGAGGCAGTCAAAAATTTCTCCAGCATCGTTCCCTAGATTGCAGTGATTGACATACGATTCCGGCAACCTGAAATCGACGAATAAACCTAAAGAAACGGCTCACCATCCACGTCAGTACGTTCTTCTCACCCAACTCTTCCATCTTATCAGAGTCAATTAGCCACACCCCTTCCTTATAGTTGAGCACAACAGATGTAGGCATGCGTTGGCCGGGGGTAAAGTTCGTTGGCTGACAAAAGCTCGTCAGTTTCGATTGTCAATAGTTCACGGTCCATGAGTGCGAGGGAATCGATAGTTGTCAGACAACCCTCCAAAGGAAAAGAGGAGATAGTAGGTAGATTAAGAATGATTATCAAGATCGCAAACTTGCTTCATGCTAATGATACTCGGATACTCACCTGGTGGAGAAACGCGCGACTTAATGATCTCGTATCCACCTCTTTGTCACTAGAAATCAAAAAATAACAATGACTCAAGAGACCAGTCAACGAAGACGTCGATCCTGCAAATGGCCGTTTGTGTTGTTTTGCTATCTTCCAAAGGTCCTGGGTGATGTGCAGATGCGAGTTCATACAAGACAACAAATCAGGAGACGTGAATGATCGGGGGCGAACCCAACGAATGTCACGTACATTATCCGTCGAGCTCTTTACGAACCCTGTCACCCGCTCGAAAGCGAAATCAGTGACTGCAGGTATGGATTCCAGCCATGGTGTAAAGTTGTAAATGCGAGAACGAGGATCTCGAAGCCAATATACGCCTGGGCTGGTGCGAGACCACGTGGTTTGGGATATAATGTAAATTGAGCGAAAGAAACTGAACAATCTAACCTCACTGACTTGAATAACACACGGTCGAGACCATGCGCAAGCTGAGCGATAGGTTTATGCTCAGAAGGAGATTTGACGTCTACAGAACATGATTTCGGCGGGCTTCACTTTGATTGTACTTGCACATCAAGAAATCTCGCGACGCACCTCGGAGGACATTGTTGCATTGCTTGACCTCGTCAGAGATGTAACCTTCCGAACGGCGCACATAAGGAATACGACGTGGAGGAAGTACACGACTGTGTGGCGATAGATTAGACGCTGCCAGCACAGACTCCTTTCTGGCCCGCAGCTTGGGTGCAGTACGACGCTTCGTTGTAGGCAGCGGCGCCAACTCTACGCAATAGCATCAGCCAAATTCAGATGTCCGGTAAGTGGGCCTACTATCCATTCCCCACTCAGCGCTCCAGCTCTCTAGGGCAAAACCACTCCCACTAAGAACCTGTTCCCGTGATACTTTGTGCTCGCGCGCGGCGGATACCCCCTTGCCTTTGCGTACACTTTTCTGATGTTTAGAGTCCCCGGTGATAGTCTGCGTGGACTTGGATTTATTCCGCGTCACGGGGGAATGCTTTTTTTCCTTTGGCTTTGGAGAAGGTGGCGGCGTCTTGCTCCTCTTCTTGGGTGGCTTCGGAATGCGAGACTCACGGGATGCAGAGGGGAGTTCACCAACATCACCGTGGTTTTCAGATAGGCCTGGTGTTGGTGGGTGAGAAACGTCGGGAATGAGCTCTTCTCTGGAAGGCAGCGAGACGAACAACGTCCGAGCATATAATGGTTGCACGACGCGCCGCCCGGCGACGATTGATGCGAGTCTTGGAATAGCGGCATTTTGGTGCAGTGTCTGCATGGACTCCCCAACAGCCTCACAACCAAGGTTCACGTTGAAAAAAAAAGTCTGCTCGTCGCTGTGGACGACGTCGAGGACAAAGTCGAAACGTCACTTTCAAACTCTCAATTCACGCATAGATGTACACCGGTCACGTGATCACAGCTTTCTTTGAAAATCCCAGGCCGTGCGCCCACACCGAGCACGCCGAGCAAGACAGTTTTGAGACGTTCGTCAGCATAGAATCTGATCGTTGCACGGCGAGGGCTCCGAAACAAACAACATGAAAGTACCCCAATCGACACGTAAATACACGCCTGAAGAGAAACAGCAGCTCATCAAGAACCTCGACATCGAAGGTATGCACACCATTCATGTCCTCCACATCGTGTATCACCCTCAACGAGCTTCGCTTCCATCTTGACGTCTCCTCCTTCTCGTAAACGTCTTTGACACGGCATTGTCATTGTCATCGTTTCTTATCACGACGCCACTCAGTCGAGCATCGCGTTCGCCAACTCGAGGAATGGCTCGCCGTCGCGCTCGAAAACTTTCGGCTCCACCAAGAAGGCCTCATTTCACGTATTCCGAAGCTCGTTCGGGGGGTTACCATGGGCGATTTTGCGGATAAGTACAACGGGGATATCCAGGCTTGTTTGCGAGGTTTGCAGAGCGAACGGATGGGTGGAACAGAGTTTGGGATCGACAGAGATACGCGGAAGCGAAAGTGGGCGGCTGCGCAAGAGGAAGCTGAAGCATCTGGATCTGGGCAGAGGCAGGGGGAAGACGGAGACCAAGCGAAAGCTCCAAAGAACGGTGAGCTATCAACCGTGCCCTGCGTTACCCAACCGGATTGATCAATCCTACACCACTCAGCGCGCATGATGACTACCACACCGAAAAAAACCGTCGGCGGGCCCTCGAACATGGCGCGTGCATTTGCCGTCAACCGCACGCCAGGCGCTTCCAGAACGACGACCACGCGTCCACCTGTCCCAAAGCCTTCACCTCATAAGGTCAATAAACCACCTTCGTTTGTCCTTGCTCGGGCCACATCACCGGCTAAACGACCAAATGTTACCACCAATCAACGCACACGTCCACCCTCCAGCGCGACGTTCAATCCAACCATGTTACCTCCCAAAGCACCAACATACCCCACACTACGTGCACCACGACACGATGAAAACATGCTTAGCGTGAACGGATCCCCACTTGCCAATCCATATACCCTCGGGCTGGGCTGGTTCACTGGGGAAGACATTGAAGAAGAAACACTTCTCCAAGGAAAAGGCAAGGAGAAACAAACAGACAACCATGCATCGAGGACGTTACAGCGCGTCAATAGCTTCGTCATCCGGCGTGATCCCTCCGTCAGCCTAGCCGCCGAACCCCAACCCCAAACAAACGGGACGCACTCTCAAACGCACACCCGCACCAACTCACAAACGCAGAACGTTGCCCCTCACACTGCCACACACTCACGCTCCAATTCACGAACGCAACTCCTCTCATCATCCGTCGCAGTCCCGCCACTTTCAAATAATCCTCCTGTTCCGTTGGCCACAGTGCCGTCGAGTTCTGCCTCCGCGCTCGTGTCTATACCCATGAAAGACGGCCACCTCCTCGAATTCGACCCCCTCTCTACGTCTCCACGTGCGCTCGACAAACTTGTTGGTATTACCGACAGCGCAAAGAAGCAGGCCAAAGAGGAAATGGCTAGACTCGTGAAAGAAGCTGTCAGAAAATGGGTGATCGAATAGCCAAACCTGTCTCGGCAATTTACCCGTCGACAGGGACTCGGTTTTGCATAGTTTCGAGACTTTCTTGTCATCCAGACCATATTTATTCAATTCCCGCAGTATCTCTTTACACGACCGTCACCGATGTATAACTGCTCCGTTGGTTGCATTCAGATAATCTAATCGTGGCCGGTGTCACCACAAGTACAAGTCGATCCACAGCATTACCACGGTACCTGCGATCCCTGAAAGCCTGATTAATCGACAACGTCAAGGATAACATCGAATTAGATTTTGGGCGATAGCTCAATATCAGAAATGTATACAAAACGGTTCGTGGTTCGCTCAGCGATACGGATAGTTACTGTAAGCGGAACCGGGCCCAGGAGGCTTGTTCGCGCAGGTGATACATCAGTAGCACCGCGCACGACCTGCACTTCTGAAACTACCATTGGCCTTCGTCGTTGCCGACTCGAAGCCCGCAGGACTAAGAGATCATGAGCTGACGATGTCAGTCGTGAACCGAAAACGAAGTAAGAAACGAATATCGGTGATAACTCACGCGTCCGTTGGGGCTCGAAGTCTTTTTTTTCGGACCCATATAAAGGACATGACGCGCTTGATCGTCTCTTTGTCGTACATGGGCAGATAGATCGTAGACGTTTTCATCGATGTCCATTGCTCATAGAGCCATATGAACCAAATTAAATAATATCACCGCGCCATGCAAGTACGCCCCGAAGACGAGCGCAGGGTCCCAAGCGCCGTCTCATCACATAAAGTTTTGGTGACAGATATTGGTGTGTCAACACACAGCGCTGAGCGCAATGATCCATCGTGTATCAACCGCCGATCGTTGCGCGATCTATGATAGATTGGTTGAAGTTGGAGAACGGATAGAGGGCGAGTTGATCAGAGTGTTGACTCGGAGTATAGTTGGGGGGTAGTGTTCATACCTTGGGCCTTGATGCTTCTCACTCCAGTCGGACACAATACTATTCGTCAACGAGCTTGCATTTGATGTCGTTTGGTGAGGTCCATTGACTGGTCAGCCCGTAAATTGCAGAGCTGCGCAGTGGTATCCTTCGGAGTTGGTCAAGTTGCCACTTAGTCACGAACAGTAAAGCGCTAAATGAGGTGTGTTGACTATGTATCACCTCCTCAAGGGCCTACACGAATACCTTACTCGGTGAGCACTTCGTTGGCAACCTCAAACATATCGTCGAATGCTACAGGAAAGAAGAATTTTCGATCATCATCATCGGTCTCGATGGTGCCGGTAAAACGGTAAGCACATCCATTACCCCAGATGACGCGCGCGTGTCTACTTGCACTGACGATGGCACGCTTGGGAACTCATGGGCAGACGTTACTGGAGAAGATCAAGACGCTTTATAACGATGCCCCTGGCCTCGAGCCTTCGAAGATAGGACCGACAGTAGGGCAGAATAGTGCGTCATTTCAAGTACTCCTCCGAGTGGCACATAAAGTTCATCATTTTATCAGTGGGCAAGGTCTCGCTCCCTTCCACGATTCTCAGTTTTTTCGACCTTGGTGGCCAAAGGGGGATTAGGTCGATATGGCACCGATACTACGAGGACTGTCACGCCGTCGTGTACGTGATCGATGCGCAGGACAGGGAGAGGCTCGGGGAAGGGTGGGAAGTGTTTGGTATGTCAAATATTCCCTTGCAACACGCTGTCCACCTGTTGGCTATCACTGACACATTTATACATCCTGCCTCACACACACAACACGCACAACAGACAGTGTCCTCTCTTCACCTCGAACCCTCAACGTCCCACTCCTCCTTCTCGCGAACAAACAAGATACACCTACGAGCATGTCCGCGACCGAAATTCGACATGACTACGAAGTGTGGGACCACCATCGACGGGACAGCGCACGGAGGCGGTACGCAGACGAAGAAGGTGAGGAAGAGGAAAGGAAGAAGAGGCGGCTCGCGAGCCTGGAGGTGTTGGGCGTGTCAGCATTAGAAGGGTACGTTCGTTTCGCTCCTTCATTCCCCATTGTTGGTTGAACGTATGGCTTGTATAGGCAGGGTGTGCGTGAGGCAGTTGACTGGTTGTTCCTGCGTGTCCAGAATAGTAGGCAGTGAGTGCGATTTGTTCTCGTCCCTGGGATCTCGCTGATATTTGGTTCCAGAGACCTTGGAGATCGTGCGACGAGAACAGGCTGGAGGACAGGATGACTTCCAGACGATTCTTCGTAGTAGATTACTTTTGGATATATAGTTCTTTGCAATGGTTTGCGACAGGGGCTATTTATCACAGCCACATGTTGAGTACAAACAAACTACGCGAAAGTGGCTTTGCCACTCGCCAACCACATCAACGCAATGGGGTACTACGCAACTTACTACTCCATCGGTTTCCCTGTTTTCCTCGTTTCAATCATCGCTCTCTACCTCTTGTTCACAGGTTTGTTCTGTCCCAGCTCAAGCAGCAACACCATCACTAACCCGATTGATGCCGCAGGCTCAGGCGAAGCGTTCAATGTCGGTCGCTTTCTCGAAGAAACGAGTCCTTTCGTCTGGGGGTCTCTTGGAATAGGCCTTTGTATCGGACTAAGTGTCCTCGGAGCTGGATGGTACGTCATTTCGCGGCAGAAACTTTCATTCTGCGTCGGTGTGTTTGCTGATCCAGCGTCGTTCCTGCAGGGGCATTTTCTTGACCGGATCCTCCATCCTAGGTGGAGGTGTCCGAACGCCACGAATTAGCACCAAGAACTTGATCAGGTATGTTGGGATTATTTGTGCTGCTTCTAACATATCCTCATCCTGCACGTCTCATCCGTATCCGTTTCTGTGTCCGACTAGCATCATCTTCTGTGAAGTCGTGGCCATCTACGGGGTGGTTTGTCAACCAACGCGTTTTGTCGTAGTCCCGCAGTAATGACTTAGGATGTGATATCTAGATCCTCGGCATTGTCTATTCCGCAAAACTACAAGCCGTACCTGAGGCGGCACTCTACACACGCCAGAATTACTACACCGGTATGCTCATTCTCGCTTCTTCTCCTAGCTCTGATGATCTCCATACTGATATTGCACCTACTTCCAGGCTTTGCCCTCTTCTTTGGCGGTCTGACGGTCGGCGTGTGTAACCTCTTTTGTGGTCTTTGTGTCGGCATCGCAGGTAGCACAGCAGCCCTGGCAGATGCTGCAGACCCCACGTTGTTTGTCAAAGTACTCGTCGTGGAGGTGTTTGGAAGCGTGTTGGGCCTGTTCGGTTTGATAGGTGAGTTCAACCCGCATCGTCGGCTCGGTGATGCGGCTCTTCTTTCTTGGTCAACGTACTGATTATGTTCTGTTTTTAAATAGTGGGATTGTTGATGACGTCGAATGCGCAAGAGTTTGTGGCGGGTACGCCTGTGTGGAGTACGGTTGCCAGCGCAGCCAGTTCTCGTGCTGTGTACTAGGCTGTACACTAAACTGCATGAAGAACCATACGTTTCACAGAACGACATACAAATGAATCAAAGTGAACAAGGTAGACCCATTGCAGCCCTTTCCGACAGAAAAGAACCATTTGTCTCTTGTCTATCAACTCCTTGGTGGAACTCGTTTCCTCGATACTCTCGTGCTCGCCGATTTCGAGGAGTTTATCTCCTGCACCTGAGCGGTGACTCAGTCCTGAAAGTAGGGCATCAGTGTCTCATTACCAGGAAGCTGAATGACTGTGTGCCGTTTATGAACTCGATATAATATGCAGGGAGCCGCGCACAGGTCTTTAAGACCATTCGACATTCCGCTCGAGAGTGAATAATAGTCTAATATACTCCTGTAGGCCCGAGCAAGCGATGATTCATAGGGAATAAAAGCCCCAGGACAGTATTTCGCGCGTCAAAAAAAATCTGGATGCGCAGGGGATTGAACCCTGGACCTTATACAAATTCTGAGCAGCTGCAAAGCATACGCGCTACCACTGCGCTACGCACCCATGTTTGATATCCCGGGCCAATCCTACATGGCCCGCTGTGTCCGCATATGAAACACCTTGAAGTTGTTACGATTCCGGCTGAGGGGCCTTATAAGAACGGCCATGATATGGCAGGCTAACTAGCCTGCTTATCCTCTAGTATGCCACTCACGAAAGGCCGCTAGTGGAATATGAGGGCTTACGCCAACTTTACCAACGACGACTTATCTGAGGTTAGCGTAGCGTGAGTCCCTGTTGCACGACAACTTATGGACGGAGAATGTAAGAGGTCGAGTTGGTATACCTCAATCCTATCCCTCTCTGCATAATATCCGCACCTGTATTAGGGTGAGATAATCGTATTACTGTACTGGAAACCATTAGATAAACGTATAGACGGTCGAATGATTCTTAAGCGCTAAACCTCTGCACCATAGGCCGAGATAAGGTGCAGGTTAGATTAGGTTCGACTAACATACACGTTGCCTAGCAAAATGTGATGCTACTCTTGTCGCATCCTTCCCGTAGAAAAGCCTACGAGTCCATGAGTTCCAGGCACGCCACACGGCACGTTGTACAGTCCCGGTCCCTAATCTTCACTAATACGGACGGTTGAGAAAGTCTATCAAGAATCAACATTGGCAAACCGAACAAACGCCTTAAAGATGTGTACATACCTCAAGGCCTGTTTGCGCAGCGCCAAGTACTGTACGACGGGAATTGCACCAATCGCAAAGCCCTCGCCACGTGATAGCGAGACGTCTCCCGTTGTCACGTACCCAATAATGGTCGTCTGAGGAGGCTTGATCTCTCCGAGCTAGAAAGAAAACAAGTGTGAAAAAATATTACTGTCCGCTGCGCATCGAAGAAGCAAGGGATACCATACCTCGTGCTCGTTAGGCTTGCTTGATTCGTCCCAGTTTGCAGCATTTTGACTCTGTTTCTCCAACGTCTTGATCCATTTACGTGCTTCTGGGTCGTCCATCTTGTAGATATTCGCCATGTCAGTCGGTGCACCTCTCCGTACCATTTTCGCCCGAACCATCAGGAGCCCCGATCGCATCACATCCTCCGCAGATAACGACATATCCAGAGATGTCATGTGGTTCTTTTCTCGAAGCTTGTTTATTCCACCCAGAAACTGCGCTGGCGTAATGAACGCGTTGGAAAGCATCGTAGAGACTTGAGGTCCTCGCAGGAGCCAGGGCTGCAAGTCAGAGCCTTCCTCGTCTACCCGCATTGCGTCGGAGCCAGGGAGGTTTTCCCGTTGTGTTGACACCAACCCTTCCTCCCCCTGTCCTCCACTCCTCGAAGTCTGTGTCGCAGTCGACTGCTCCAATCCAAGTACGACGCCCCAATCCGCACGCCAGGGACTCCTCGTTCCCAACTTCTCATAGTTTGGCTTCTTCGCGGGAGGGGTTCTTTCCCAACGCGCTTTCTCTTGCTCAGCACGATCGTTGGTGACAATGTCATATGCAGCGACGGCGGGATAGTCATTTGGGAACCCACGGACCCCGGCTTCGAAGAACTGTTTCATGCGTTCGCGTTGGCCAGCAAATCGGGTTCCTGTATACAGAAGGGAAGACAGGAATGCCATAGCCCAGCCTGCAGGGAACAACAATGTCCATCCATAGATACCTTGAACGTTCCCAGATGGTGATTTAGAGCTTGAGGAAGTTGAGGGACATTGTTCGACAGAACGTTGTATGAGAAGAATGGGAATTCGATCATCCTGACGGAGAGGATTGAGAGGGGTACCTGGAACGAGGTTCTACAAATCGGTGGCATGTCAATACAACGAAGCAATGGAACAGTGATGGGCCAACCTTGGAACGCCTATCGTCGAGATCCTTCTTCTTGTACTTTGGCTTTTTAAGAGATCCTCGCTTCTCCTCATCCCAGATCTCGCTCTGTGCCGTAAGAGCTGTGGGGAAGTGGAAGGCTTGGGACAGTTGGGTAGAAGGTTGCGCAACGTCGGGGTAATGAGGTTTGGCGTTCTTCGGAGGGAACCTACAAAAAGCCACGGTCGGATGTCAGCGCTGAACATTACGGGGGATCATTAACCATACTTCAGACGTGGATCAAGCACTTTGAGCCCGATTACCATCCCACGTGGTATGCTGTCAGATTGTAGACCAGTCAATGAACCCCAAAACTGCGGATCCCCAACCGTCAGAGACTTGACAGTATGTTCAATTAAAATCTCCCGACCTTCTTGACATCCTTCCTGTCATCCATTTCAACAGGGGACAAGGCGCCTTTGATCACCTGGCTCGACTTGGGTCCCATAATCTCAAAAGCATTGATACACCCTCTAAGATCTACGATCTCAATCTCCACATGGACCTGTGGGTCTTTCTTCTTGCTCTGCTCCAGGACGTACGAAGCTGAAGTTTGCAATGATTCGAAAACATCTTCGAAGATAGCTGGATGACAACGGACCCAGACGACCCGGGGGCTAACATTGGGCTCAGGTGATGCGCTGTCGTCCACCTGCTTTTCCTTGCCTTTCCCTTTGCCCTTTCCTTTCCCTTTCTCTTTCCCCGGCCGTGCAGGAGGTTCAGGGATGCGCGATGAGTTGCCTTCAGGAGACGACGGCTGCCATATGATCATCATAGGACCTAACAATGCGAATGGATAACTAGCGTGCTTGTACACATGAGTGTCGCAGGCGCGACCACCCGTTATATAACTACAATAAGTGTCAATAACGGGAAACGATCAGATACACATCACAAACCGCGTCATTGGAGAATCTTGTGGATCGCAACATCGTTCAAGCGTTGCTTGGAGAAATAGTTGTGGTCCTTTGAGCTCTATCGTCGCATAATAAGATGCGTCATGTAAGATAGAGCCATGCATCGATGCGCGGTGAGACGGTCGGAAAGCCTTCTCGGTAGGAGTTACAGCCTGAGGGGAAGATCCATCAACTGGTGCGCATTTAAGTGGTGCACAAGACATACGAGCCGATAACCCCATATATTCTGCATCTCTGCCCGTTTGGCATGCCAAATATGTGTCTCAAGCCATGACTTGTCGCCTAAGATAGGATTCTCCGAGTTCGATATGCAAGAGGATGACGCCTAACGGAACTCACGCTGCCGTCTCAAGTAATCCTCCGTACGAGTGATTTGGTTCGCCTTGCCTCGTTTAGGTCGACCGAGGAGTCGACGTTTATTGGCGTCCATCTGTAGTATGATATATGTATCATATACGGTACCCCAGAATGAAGATAGACTTACCTCTGCCCGCGCCTTGTCTCGTAGGCGCACGGGGACGCGCCGAACATCGTGACTGGCTGCCCTACGACGAAGGTGTCGAGGCAGGGTTTGCCACGCACGATGCGTCGAGCTTTCACTGTAAAGCAGCGTCAGGAAACCATTATTATGTGTAATAGGGTGACATGCCTGGCTGTCTTTATCGCCTTTTGCATTGCATCAATCTCGTACGCACGCGCCTAGACGATCGTTGGTAGCGGCGACCATTAGACAGCGAAATAAACGTACCTCTGTGAATCTCTCCACGTCTATAGAGGCCGGCAGACCCTGCATAGCTAGGCGCACCATCGATATCGCCCCACGATAAAATGGAGTTCGGGAGCACGTACAGTCGAACTGAATGACCGTCTTGGACGGACCTGCAGAAGATGACGCCACAATATTCCTCTGATTCTTCGTGAGGGAAGAACCACTTCCGGTGGATGTTACAGTCTCTTGAACTGATATTGTGCGTGCATCGGCCATCTTGAGTTTCTTGCGCTCTCGCATGCTCGGTTCACTGGTGTCGTCGCTCTTTCGCTTTGGAGGCATCGTCTTCTTAATCCACGTCGCAATAGTACTAGTGGTTGGTTGTAGACGCGTGATGCTCAATTTAAACACACCAACACGCGACTTGTCCGGCCAACGCCGAGCCATAAAGCTCCTCTGTTCTCTACAACGACCACGATGGCCACGACGATGCGCTGCCCCTCGCTCTCACGAAGCTTCGTCCAGCGCACGAGCATAAGTACAATCCACACGAGGCTCCTCTCTACCTCGTCCATCCTCCGCAATGAAGCTACACCATCGCCCAATCTCGGAACCGTCTCCAGTCCAAAGAAACCCGTCGGTGGGTTCCGTGGCGGGTTCGGGTTTCGCATTCCTGGTCCTATTGGCCTTGTGTGTACTAATACTCTTTATTCTATTGGGGGGTGGGACGGTGTGGTGTAGGATTATCGGTTTCTTGTTTGGTTTCTCGCTGGCGTCGACATATGCTGCGTATCATCTCCTCGACGAGTACAAGGCTGCCTCGGCAGCGCTGCAGGCCAGCGTCGAAGAACTACAAGTTAGTACTGCCAAGGTATGGTTGGGAATGATTTTACTGCATGGACGGTACTCCTGAAGTTCGTATGACTGTCTCCCTCAGGTGACCGCACATGTGCGGAGAATCGAAGCGGTCGAAAAGGACTTGAAGGCGCTGTCCCAGAGCACTGCCAGCAAAGACGACCTGTCGCGGGTTCGTGCAGAAGCGAAAAAGCTGTATGACGGCCTCCATATAGGTATGTTCTTTTAAGATGTGTTGGGCCTCTCTGAGAAAGCTGTCCTACAGAATTCCTCGACCTGAGAAATCATGCGTGGGGGATGCGTAAGTGACTCTGCTGTTACCGCAGTCCCTCGTCCCCCTAATTTTGTGCCACATGGTAGAACAAGATTTGCATGCGTTAGCTAAGAAGGAGGCAATATCTGTTCGTGAATAGAGCAATACCCTATCTATATCGACGCTATATCTCTGGGCATTTTCTGAATGCAGCATTGACATGCAGGCTTCAGAGCTTTACTGATACCAGAACCGTATAACATAACCCCGTCATCGCTTACAATTCGACTTTAAATTTTGCAGGTCGCATATATTCGCTAATATCGACTATGAAGCGGAATACCATAATACCATGTGAATAGTGAGTACTTGAGTGTCCTCCTATCTTGAAGGAGCACGAACAAGTCCTGTGTTATCCAGGCCTATTCGAGTCGCTCTTGGCGCCTGCGAAGTACTATTCCAAGAGACGACAATTTGTCCCGGACGACGAGTGTTATTCCTCATGGCGTGACCAACCCTCGACCCAATCTGTTAGCACTCCTCATTCAACGAAACTACATGAAGACTGTCATTGCAGAATCAAGGTATCAAAGGTACCGACAGAACAAGAAAAGTGGTAAGGAAAACATGCCTTTCATAACAGGGTATACACCGTCCAGAAAAGAAGTAGAACTGCTTCTAGAACAGACCCCGTCATAAAGAAAGGAAGAGAATGAAAAGAGGTAACACTTTTACAAGTCCGAAAGTTAAAAATCTATCGTCCTGTAACTTGAACATGAACATCGATTCTGACTGCTCGCTCTCTGAACGACCGGAAAATGATCAGCAAAGACTATTGGGCAACAGCATCGATTGCTCCGAACGACGGATCCTTTACTTCCTCTAGACAGGGCTTCCCTCCGAGCGTTTCTCCACTTTCTTGGAGATCGTGATCATGATTGGTGGCTGGCAGAAAGTATCAGTGATATGAATCGATGGTAACAAAGGCAAGGCACATACTCTCTTGACGCACTCATTGATGAGATTGTCGCCGATCTTGAGTGTACGTTGATGCTGAATGTCATCACTCAGACGCCCGCGAGTGTTGAGTCTGGTGCAGATTACGGGGGGGTTCAGTCATGGAGTTACGTCGCATGGGAAGGATATTAACTGACCCAGCAAGGAGGGTGTTTGCGAATACTGGGTTTTGTATGACATCAAATAATCAGTTCCTAGTGTCACAAAGCGTTTTAGCAGAGTACTTACCTCCAGGCATCAGCACGAGTAGACCAACCCATGCAACTGAGCATGGGGTTCGTATGTCAGGTTGCACATGGACAGATCGACAAAACTTACAGTTCGTTTTTGTCAACCAATACTGCAACAGGATTAGGAGAGGCTTTGTCAGAGAGGGAGGTGAACACCCACGGCGAGAACAACGGCGATGTCAACGAGGCTGTTGAGGGAAATCAACTCGTTCACAATCTACATGTTGATGATATACGCAACATACCTCGCCACCAAGCTCGTTTCTGAGACAAATTAGTCTAGGTCAAAGCACTCGTCGCTAGGAAGACTGACCGGCTACGAAGAGAAACAGACAGGTAACACGTCCCAAGGCACTGCGCAGATAATTAATCTATGCATGTCACAGGAAGGGGTACCGCGCACGTTACTACTTCCATCGGTGTCTGAGATCTGAGATGAAACGCAGTCGTGATACTGAGCGCCAGATCACAGACTAGCCCGGAGATGATTGCAAGTGGGAATATCCAACCGTTGCCAAGCTGATTCGTCAGATTGGCGGTCGCATTTATAAAAAATACACTCGCTGCCCCCGAGGCAGCCGTGAAAGAGAAAATACATAAAATGAAGAATGCGAACGCCAAAAGGTGGTTGTTCGACGCTTTCAGGATACGATGGGCAAAGAAACACTAACATGTTCCCGGTCAACACAAGAGCGGAGAGGCGGGGGGTGACTCACTCGCTCGAGAAACAAGATCGTAGCGCCGAGGACACTAGAAACACCGAAAAGAATAGTGGCATATTCGGGCACGGATGCGTCCCCAACTTGCGCGCTTGCCAAAAGCCAGGCAGACGTAAAACCGAGGTGCGAAAGTAAAAGAAACCTATTATTCAGAGCGCAAATTCAGGGACTAATCATTCGAGATCGGAGTCCACTTTGTTACTGACAAAATCAGTGATGCCTTGTGGATCTCTCATCAGCTCTTTGCACTCCAGTAATCAGTCGCTTTCCTAGGGACGCAGACGACTTACCAGGACCTTCAACAACCACGTGTCGCGTCTGGAGTTCTTGTAGTACACACACGACTGCACGAAAACACAGCCTAACAAGAAGGCATCGACCAAGGCGCCGACACCAACAGGCCCTTCCAGAGGAGCCATCGTGTCAAAAGTGAAGGAATCAAAGGATTGCGAGGAAAACGCTGGCTCGCTGCGGTGAATTTATACCGGGCGAGCGACCGAACAGAAGTATTACTGTAAAGTATTTCATAGATTCCTGAAATGTGGTCGAGGTCGGCACAGCAACGACGAGGGAGTCAGTGAGTCTATGGATACGTTACCAAACTCACAGGGGAAGAAACCATCAGAATTTGGCTGAACGCGGACGTGATTTAGTCAGCCCATCTTCGCAAATTCTTCATATCGGAGGTTGGGAGGTGTGAGGTTCGCAACATTTTTAGAAAGACTGGCGGTCCAGGAGAGAGACCGGGATGTGGTGGAGATGGAGACTCAGGCTGTTATGTCCCGGATACTATTTCAGAACTTGACGACTACTACGAAACTCGCGAACAGAGGAGTGAGTGAACTGATTCCAAGGGAACGACGGCGCCGCCGCTCTTTGGGTTCGGGTTGGTGGGAACTTCAATGCCAAGTCGCGACCATCTTCTCCTCGGAGTCGGCGTAAAGCCGCCACGCCTCGTGCCAGAGTAGGGGCCCTCCTTCCTAACGTTGCACTAACTAACACACTGGTATATTAACACAGAACATCGCAGGCTGGTCGTCTCAAAATCTCCACGCATGTCACATCTTCCACCAGAAATCGTCCTAGTGATCCTTGAACATGCCTACTACACACCTACCGGATGCCCCGATTACACCTTCCTCGTCAACTGCTCGCTCGTATGTGCTTCGTGGTCTGTACCAGCGCAATCACTACTCTTCCGCAAGACCACCAGATTGCGATCGCACACGATCCCATCGTTCCGTGCTGCGTTAATAGCACCCGCAGTCCGCCAAAAATCCCTGGGCCACGCCGTCCGATCCCTTGACATATCTATTGGGTGGTCGTTGAACGAAAGTTGCCAGCCGGAGGCCTTTGTACAATTGCTGCAGGCTTGTCCTAGACTGTACGAACTCTCGCTGAGCACTTATGGTCTGCACGAGTTCGACCAGTTCGCACTCGCCAAGCTCAAAGATTCAGGACAATGCATCCGAGCGCTCGATCTCCAGTACTGCGGCGTGCAATCGCTGGTGCTATTTCAATTACTCGGCATATGGCCGCATATCCGGTTCTTGAAAATTGGTACGGAGATTGCTTGGCCTTGGCGTCATCCTGCGGAGACGCCGGTCTCGCGCCAGTCGAAAAGCAACTTCGGGAGTCGTAATGACACAGTGCTGCGGCCTCCCGCCCGCGTCTCATTGTACGACCTCGCGCTCTCACGCATTCCTCAACCAGCAGTTCTCACCTGGCTCCTTGGCTCCTCCGCCTCCTCCCTCCATATCTTGGATCTGCGCGAGATTCCCGGTAGCGCTGCGCGGGAAATCATGGGAGTCCATGCCCCACGTCTCCGTTCACTTCGCTTGCTTCATTACAATCTCGACTCGGCGGTATTTCTACGCCAATGCACATGTCTCGAGGAATTTATCATCTACAACATCCCCGTTCTTGTCCCGCTCGCACCGGAACTCCCACCCTCGATCGAATTTCTGTCCTTTCGAAATCCGATACACACCTTCCGGGACACGCTGCATCCCATCCTCGATGCTATTGAGGTCCTACCGAGATTGCGTATCCTCACGTGCGATAAGAATTCAGAGGGTTTACGTGACTTTGCGATGTTGAGGACGAGATGCGCGGAGAAGGGTGTAGAGGTGGTGATATCGGAGGTACCATTCTGGGTGGTAAGGTCGTATCAAGTGAACAAGGCTTGAGTCATTCATCGTTTTTTTCATCAGTATGAAGATCCTGTGATCGTTCGCCGGTTTCCCAGGCAGCGCTCCGTCTCGAATTTTGGGCTGATGACAAGTTAACGACCTGGTGATTACTAGAGGGACTTTGAGTACTGAGCATTGGAGACGCATATCTGGAGCTGTTTTATAGACGGCAACAGGGTTCCGTGACAAAGGTTCCGAGTTTCAGCTATTGTTTTTACATGTTAGTAAATACCTTATAACCCGGGCTCATCAAAAGCACGACTTCGGTAGATCTGTCATGTCTGAATGGCACGAAACGGACGTAAAATTTCAGCCCTCACTGGCATTCCATCGCTGTGACGCGGCGCACTCGCACCCTGCACCAGAACCCTTGTAAAATGGAACTCCTCCGCACCTGAACGTTCGAACGCTCATAGGCTTATCGCCCTCCCCTCAGAACTCGCCAGTCCTCGTGTTTCTGCCTCACCCGCAAAGCACCCACTACAGTAGCAGATACTCGCAATCCCTGTCAGTTGATGAAGCTGGTCAGTACCCACGCCTTTAGCTTGTCCTCCGATTCTGTACTCATTCCGCATGACAAGTAGTCCTTGAAGAATGGGAACCATGCAGACCCAGAAGACTGAGAAAGACCTTCATGTACTCCTCCTAAACAATCCTTTCATTCCTCCGAGAGGTGACGTCTGCTTCATCAATAACCTTCCTCCCGAGCTCCTTTCTGCGCATATTCGAGGTCGGTACCGCGGATAACGATATTGACTCGGAGGACGAAGGCAACATGGCTGCTTACTCGGATTACGTCCGCTACTACCGTCTCGACGCAAAGGATGCCGATGACAGCGATATCCCTCATGGTGTCAAAATGACCGAAGAAACGTGCAGATGACGATAGAGAAGGAGAGGAGGAAGAGGCTGATAACGAGGGATCTGATGCCACCGGATCCTCTGTCTCATGGCCCCCGTTCCAGGCCGTCGTTTCCCATGTCTGCCACCACTGACGCATTATAGCATTCTCGACCCCATCTCTCTGGACGACTATTGTAGTCAGTCCAGAGGCCCGTCCACCGTACCACTACGTATCGATGCGGTTGGAGCGGAGTAAAGACCTGCCCATAGATATCTACATCGAGTGTGAACGTCAGGAACCCACTAAACCTGACGCAACAGATGGCGGCATTCCCTTTCGACGTCGATCGCAAAATTCTTATATTCTCTACTCATTCCCCACATCCATCGCTGGCGCACCATCGAAGTCTCGGTCTCGGAGTACCGCCACATGCATGCATTTCTCAGCGCGGTCTCTGATCCCTCCATTTCCGCCGCTCCTCAGCTCGCGACGCTCGCTTGAATTATATCACCGCGAAGAGATGGAAGAATTCGACAACTTCGGGTATCCCAGCATGTCAAAGCATTTCATCCTTTTTGGTGGTTCGGCGCCTTGCCTTACCAGCGTCGTCCTTTGGGGAGTGCATGTTGATTGGAATCAGCCATGGATCACTTCCGCGTCCAAACTTACATATCTCGAGCTCGCATTTCACGCAGAAGATGTTCGTCCCTCTTGGGCTCAATTTGCCACCAACTTGCGTGGTGCTTCAGCCCTCGAGAGACTCAGTCTACGTCTGTCAGGACCCTCTGGAGATCCCCCGGTGTGGTTTATCGAGCCGACCCCTGGAGGTCCCATAGATCTCAATGCTCCTGTCCAACTTCCCAAGGTGACAGACTTCATCTTCGTGCAACATTCACCTACACGTTCCATCGGGCTCCTTCGCAAATTCTGTCTGCTCGCACTCCAAAATCTGGTTCTAGAATTGGACGATGGCGATTACACCGAGTTCGTTCGTGAACTTGCAGGGCCAGCTACTTCATTATCTCTGCCTTTTACTCAAGAACAGCCGCGCAGCTTGCTGACGAGCCTTGAAAGGCTTCAAATATCCGAGCTCACAATTACTCAATTTCCTTTCCTTACGCAATCTGTCTTGTTGCTCTATGACGAGCTCCGGAACCTTACGTCGCTCAACATTTCGTTGACGAACCTTTCTCCGCTGTTCCTTCACATTCTTACCACACCCTCCGAACGTAGTGGTATCTTGTTGCCTCGGCTTGTGACACTGTACGTCTCTGGGACATCCGGGAAAGTTCTCCGTACGGTAGTTTAAAAAAGAAGGGACGCAGGAGTACCCCTCAATTCGTTGTACGTAACGGTGGAGGAATATGCTGACTTGGAGAAATAGGTTAGGAAGTGGTTAAAGGAGAATTTGGAGACGTTTGATTGCTTCGACGAGGAGGATTACGAGGACTCCCTGTGAGAATGGATCGTACGAGATATGTTTTGTGAGCAGATAGACCATATGAAATGAACAGATGGAGGAATATTCGTCGCCCTGAATCTTTCTTCCAGCGTCGCGCTCACTCGCAGGTCGTATATCGACGTTCCCTGCTGTACTCTGTTGTCAATTGTTGATCAACTGCATCCGTCTGCTTTCAAGTTCGTCACACAGCGTGCTATTTGGGATCCCGGAATAGATTTTAACGGTCATAGCAGAAGTATAAAATATCAGCGAGTTCCCAATGCCTGAACCAAAAGCATAAAAATAATGCTGCGGTCGCGTGGCTTTGGTTGTGTGCATGTGGCCATGTATGCTAAATAACTACTGTAGATCAGCGCATGCACTAATTCCATCAGGCTCATATCAATACCCGGTTTTCACTGGGCATACGGTTTTCTTGGCTGCGGTGCCAATATTGTCGACGCGTGACCGGATCTTACCATCGTCGCCCAGACCCACATACCTGTCCAAGTCCAATATGAAGGCCTTATCGCTAAGCGCTAAGCGCCAAAGAACGAGCCGAGATTATCTCCGATCTCCCTCACCCATCCGGCCTGAACAGTTCTCGATCAGTCATGTAAAAGCTACCCTACTACAAGGAACTCGGAACTTGGGCACCCCAGTTCCGAGTCGTGTTGTTACTAATAGACTGGATCTGGATTTGGTCATGGCACCGCTACTAGTAAATAAGCGGGGGCAAGCAGGGGCGTAGAGGGATGATGGTGACAGTGTGAGATGATGGCAGTAAGGTGGAGGGACCTTTTTACGTAGGGAACGACGACAGTTAAGTGCTATAAGTAGATGGGGGACGACTGAATGAAGCATTACGCGCGCAAAAACATATCTGATGATGCGAGAGATGCAAAAACGAATCAGAGACAAATAAAAAGGAAGGGGAGGGGGCAATACAAACAACGCCGCTACTCATGGATCCTAAAAGACACAGACAACTCAAACCAGTCAGGATGATACAAAGGATAGTGGGAGAGAAGGCGAAATTCTACTCATCCAAGGCATGCATGGAGAAAACACAGACGCTATGGCACCACACCCACCGCGATGCCTGTCAGGACACCTGTAATAACAGCCCCCGAGAACCCCGCTCGGACGACGACCTCCCATTGTGCACGTTTCACCGCCGCCGACTGTATCTGCGTGAGCGGCGTCGCAAACGCAGGCACACCCGCCGTAAACGAAGGTATAAAGAGGGTAAGCCAGAACCGTTTTGGTGGAGGGCTCGTGGCCGATTCCTCGTCCGGGGGCGAGGGCTTGAACGCCGGTGACGTGCGTTGGTTACATTTATATTGGGCACGTCCGAGGAAGGGGCCGACGTCCGTAAGCGTGGGGGACAACAATGGCGCGGGCGCAGACGGGTGCAGACCCGATGGATCCACAACAACCGAGGGTGACTGCGCTATGTTCAAATTCGTGCCTCCTGCGGGCAATGGCGCACTATCACCCCCACCGGTGCTGTGGTGACGCTGAGTGACCATGTTCGCCGGGCAACAAATCAAAGTCAAAGCAACGCGCACTCCTTTGACTGCGCAGCGACCTCGAGGTATCGCTCAGACTACTAGCGCTGTTGCTGCTGTAGTCGTTTGGGATGAAACCAGCTGTCGGGCCGTACTCGGATGGGCCTTTCGTACTACTCCGGGGGCTCCGCATACTCTGGCTCGGATCCACCATGACAGGGCTACCGGCGGCAGACCCCGAGATGGACACTCTTGTGGACCAAACCTCTGGTCGCAGATGCGCAGGCTCCAAATATGCGATAGAAGTCGGCGGTAGGCGGTATTCAGGTCGGTGTAGACACGACGCCGTCGCAGGACCCTCTGGCGCAGGAACGTCGTCGAAAAACGCAGGCGAGACATCGATCTCGTTGCATCCTATCGACGAACACACCTCTGATTCGCAGGATTCGCACGACGTTGTGGCCAGACTCGCGTCGGAGAATTGCGCACGTGGGCGTGCAGGTGGAAGGAAAGAGGTTGGGGAATCAAGGGACGACGCCGCTCCAATGGTTTTCTCCTGCATGGGAGCGCTATGAGGTGGTATAAAGAGGGTTTGACCACTGGCGTGTGTTGACCTGGAAGGCGTGGGAGGGGGGATGGGTATCGGCATTGGCCGCGATATCGTCGGTCGAGCGAGTTCATACTTGCGAAGCTGCCGAAGGTCGCCAAAAATATACACCATCAAGCAAATCTGACGATGATGCTCAGTCCCTCATCACACCGTTACCAGTATCGTACGTTTGACTTACACCTTGCAGACTGGCAATCAAAATTGTCAAACCTAACCAGAGGCCTGGGAAGGCAACCAAACGAATCAAACGTTTGTGCGGACCATGATTCCAGCGTCCGATCGTCAACACGAGGGGAAGCACGCCGGCAACAAGTGTGAAGAGACAACCAGCAATGATTCCACATATTGCTCTCTGCGACCCCACGTTGGTGTATGCAGCACGCACAAAACGATGGAGCGACTCGTTGAGCATATTCCGCGCCTCGATCGCTACTTCGGTGAACACGGCAGGATCAGGATGAACACTCTGCGAGTGCCACAGTAAGGACCGGCTGTGATCTTGTGGATGTGTATGCAAAACATGGGCAGGTGGCGTAGTATGAAACGGCGCGAGGATGTCAGAGGGAATATTGAGCTCATACTCGCCGTTGGGCGTAAAAAACGTTTGCTTTGCGCGAAGATAATACATGGCGAGGGCAGGGTCGGGCGTGGGCGGTACGGGAAACTTTTGGCGCTGCGTTTGGGACGGCATCTTGTTCTTTTTGCTGAAGAGGGACGTCTTCTCGCGTTGAGCCCACGCGTGGTAACGAGCAGTATAATCCTTGAGCCAGAGAATGAAGTAAAGGTTCTCGGGGGCATGCTCAACGTAAAGGAGATACTCTTCCAAGTCCTTGAGGCCGATCGGAGGGAGGTGCCGACGTGCGAGCACGTCTTCGAGGCGGACGTTGAGGACGGGGGTGAAGCTGCACGAGCGGACCTTGCCTACGGCAGGTGGCGGATTACAGAGTCGATACTGTGGAGGAGAACTGGTCGGATGAAGGGTATGGCAGCAAGCAAAGGAGACTTACCGGTAGAGAGAGGAGGCCTCTTGGAGCGAGTCTTGACGGCGGAGGCTGAGCCATCGAGAGGAGGCGAAAGTGAGGAAACCAGGGCGATATCTATTATAGGCGAGCATGAACCAGATAAACTCACCGTAATTCGGGTCCAGGCAAGGACATGCGTCTGCCGTAAGGTTCGGAAATTGTCCGTGTTTGGAGTGTTCCTGCGATCGCAACTCGGACACGTCACGATGCACCACCTGACGCGTAAAATAAAAAATAATCGAATTCCGGATCCATGCCGTCATGCCGCACAGCCGAACACACAGCGCTCGGAAAAGTCAAAACCGACTCCACATGAAATGAGCTTCAATTTCTTAGCGCACGTACACGTACAAGGAGCCATCAACTACCGGAATCTCTGCCGCTCGATGACCGACTTCTGTCTTGAGTCCCGCGAGACACGCCTGCAAACAGTAAAATAAAATGAAATACTTCTCGTATCAGCAGGGCATCGTCTTACCAATAATACTCCATCACGTCGCTCTGGCCCAGCTTCCGCAGGAAAGTCTCGTCGTGCGTGATGATAATGAGCTGGAAATTTGACCGGTTCTTGCGCTCGTTGATGATGCTGTGGTATCAACGCCGCTTAGCCACAGACCCAATGTCGAACACCGCACTTACTCGACCAGACTCTCCGCCAACGCATCGATGTTCTCAGTGTCCAACGCGTTCGTTGGCTCATCCAGCGCCAGTATGCCGCAATTTTGCCCGAACGAGTCGGAGAGCGCTAGCCGAATGACAATCGAAGCAAGCATCTTTTGTCCAGCGGAACACCGTCCCCGCATATCCATCTCAACCTGGTCCTTCGTCATAACAACCTAGCATGAGGCTCAGCAACTGACTCAATGCACGTCTTCTCTGAGAGAAGCCCACCCGATAGTTATACGACCGTTTCGAAGCTCCACCTTCCACATCGGACCGTATCTTAATCCCATCAATGTCTAGCCAATCTTATGAGCGACCTAATCGGAAATTCGTTCGTCTTGGCACACCTGTTCCCTGATAGGTCTTGTTCCACAGATGTCGCATCGTATCGTTCACCTCCTCCATCTTCAAACTGTGATACTTCATGATCGCGCTAGCACATGTCAGCGCCCGGCCTCGTTCAAGGCAGTCCGACTCACTTGTCCAACGCCTTTGCATACTTTTCCAAATCATTGTTTGCCATGTCCGACATCTATTTCATATTCTTGCTTAGCGCCGCAGCCATCACAATCACCATCGAACCTTACCTTCACTTTGACCAGTTGATCAGTATAACGTTTGTTGATGTCCTTGTATTCCCGCAGGTCCTTCTCTACCTGTTTCAAGGTCTCGCTATGGGAACTTATTTCCCCACCGATATGAGCGTACTATAAAGGTTTCAACAATCAGATGAACCATATGAACGCCACCGGCGCGTCATGAAAAGAGAATACCAAACTCACCTTGCTCTGCATCTCCGTCTCGCGCTGCTTCTCAGCCTGATAACGGTCCTCAAAATTTCGTTTCGCCTTCGCGGCCGCCTCCATGTCGTACGAGTCGATGTCCGCCTGGGTAGCCTCAATGTCCTTCACAAGCCTCCTCATCCGAATGTTGTCGCGCAGCCTCGACATCAAACTCCCACTCTCGTTAATCTCCCGGTCGATCCCGGCGACCGTCTCACGCACGCTCTCGATCTTGATTCCGAGTTCCGTAATCTCGCCTTCATAACGCTCAATCTTCCCAGCGCACTCCACCAGCATCTGGGCGCGTTTTTCCCGGACGTAGCTGTTCACCGCGGAAATGAGCCCCTGAGCAGATAAAGAGGTCAGGAACAAAAAATTCCCTCACCGATCGATAACCTTGTTGATATTATCGAGCTTATCAACGCTCATGTTCATCTCCTGCGAGGACCTTTGGGCATCGGCCAACCTCGCATTCAACTCGGCCTGGACCTGTTGGTGCTCCTGTTCCAGTCGTTCAATAGGAGCTTGCGCCTCGGCAAGCTTCCCGTCCAGTTCCTATGAAGTCACAGAACTCAGCATGTGACAAACATCATTGACAGGGAAGATGAAACCTTTGATCTTGTGGCGAGCGCACTAATCTCATTTGTCATAACAACGATTCGTGCTTCCATGATGTCCTTGTCCCGAATCTGATTCGACAATGTGTTCTCTTTCTTCTCCATAGTATGAAGGTCGCCTTCATACGTTCGGAGTGACGAGTTCTGTCGATCGCGTTCGGTCATGATCGCCTGTCGCTCTCGCTCGTTCGTCCGACTATCAGGGAAGACATCAATGATCATGAGCAACTTCCGGCAGAGGATCTGCGCTTACATCTCATTCGAGAGCGCGTCCAACTCGGTCTGAACATCGTCTGCCGTTCTGGAGCTGCCAGTCGAACTGAGCTCCTCTTCTAAATTTGCAATCTCGGCCTTAAGACGTCCATTTTCAGACTGGTTCTTCGTGATGGCCGTCGCGTGCTGTTTCAGCGTGGTAATATCTCGGATGTCCTTCTTGATACCGTTGACCTTTTGTGCAGCCTGACAAGCGAGAATTGCATCCGTTGAGTCCTGAAGCTTACCCAGCTCAATAGCTTCACGCACCTGTTCCGATTGCTCGCTCGCAAAGGGAATTTCTGCTTCGGCTGTCTTGATCTGCTTTTCTAGCGCCGGGATTTCACCGTTCTTCAACCGGTCCCTCGATGCCTGGTGCGGCAGGAAGGTTTCCAGTCGGGACAGCTCCTCCTGCCACTCCTGGAGTTGGTTGGATTCATGTTCTACGACTTCCGGGGAGTTCTTTCTGATTTGCTCCTTGAGCTGCACATGGTAAAAGACGTCAGCTCCGGGCCTCAATAAACCTCACAAACACCACAACTTACGTATTTCTCAAACACGGCAAGTTCCCTGTCATCCATATGTCGATTACAAGCTTGGCAAGTTTTCTTCGCATGGCCAACTTTAAGGAACGTCTGGTACACTTCCACCATGCCAGCTTTACCGCTCGATTCGCTATTTGGGAGCGCACATACACCGGTTAGTCAAAGAAAGACAGAAATATCCATGCGGGTACATGCCTGGTGAGGTCGGCAACGTTGTGTCGCGCTTCTTCTAGTGCATCATTCAAGGGAACGCCACCCGCAATGCCTTTCTTTAATACTTTCTCATAGTCTACGTGGCGAATACCATATAAACGAGAGGGACATGCCAAAAAGGAGGAAGACAGGGACGTACGTTTGAGTTCATCTTGCTTGGTTTTGAGTTGTGATTTCGCTTGCGAGAGCGTTGTCTCGGCTGTCTGTAGTGCCTTGTTGGCAGTAGCCAAATCACTCTCTGCTTCTGCAAGCTCTTCTTCTTTATCCCTGCACCCCACACATGTTCACCAAAGTCGGCACACGAAAAATGACATCGCAGCACAAACCTTGAAATGTGGTCGGTCTCGCGTTCCATATTCTCCGGGCGTGCATCCTTGCCGACCAGCTTCCTAAACTTGGGATTACACATCTCAAGCCTGCCAAAACATCCCTCAGCAACCCAATTCAAGTCGTGTAACGCCCCCTAGAAATTTACGCACGTGTTCTTGACTTCGAGCGTCCTGCTTCTCACTTCCGACCGCTTCAAATCCAGCCTTGCCCTTGCATCCGCCTGCAGACTTAGTCCCCTGAGTTCCGCATTCATATTGTCCCGCTTGTCATCCAACGCTCTCGCCTTGGAAGCTCGTTCGCTCAAACGCTCCTCATAGTTTGCCTCCTTGATGTCCTTCTTCAACTTTTCGAGCCGCAGCTTCCTCTCTTCGATGTCCCCAGATAAGGTCCGTAGCTCCGAAACCAATCCTTGCATCGTTTCGACTGCCACCTCCGCCTTCGATATTGCCTCCTGTTTCTCCCTCTATGACATGACAGCGGAACCGGGGTCAGCGACCGCAAGCGGCGATGATGACCATGGGACTGACAATCTGCTCCCGAGCATTACGCCGCTGCATCTTCAAACCTTCCAACTCCGTGTGAAGCTGCCTCGATTTGTGATTGAACTCGTCGTTCTTGGCGCGAATCTCACTCTGGAGCTTCTCGTACTCGGAACGTTGCTTGCGCTGCAGATCACCCAGTCGATAGATGAACTCGTTGACCTTTTCGCGCTCGAGGGGACTATGGCTGTATCCTTTGATATTATACTTGTTGCTGATCTCTCGAATGAGATCTTCGCGTTCGGTCATGCGACGATCATGTGCCTATAATATAATACAGAATTGTTAGGGGAGACATCATTGTGGAACAGATGGATTCGTGCCTTGGCCTCCGCAGCCAACTCTCCGTGTTCGTTGACGAGTTCGACGTGCGTGCGGCGAGCTTTCATAAGCTCGTCTTCGAGATCTTGTCGTTCCGATTCTTGTCGTCTTCGATTCTGCTTCTGCTTGGCAATGTTCTCGTCAAAGTTTCGCAAACGAGACTGTAGCTCCTCGTCGGAACCTATTCCATGTGGTATTCAATCGTCATTCCACTCGTAAACAAGCATTACAATATCCATACCGTCGATCTCCTGAACGGTTTCCCGGGCTTCCGATAGTTCCTGTTGATAATGTTCCTTCTTCTGTTGCAAGTTCTCTACCTTGACATACAGCTCCCGGAACTTGGTTGCAGACTCGTAGAAGCGCGCATTGTTCTTGACAAGTTCTTCGTACTGTCCCTTGCATTCCTCATACTGAAGCTGTTTAGAAGTGACGGTATTGTTGAGTTCGACAACGCGCGCGCGGAGTTTGTCTGCGTAGGCTTTTTCCTTCGAAAGAGAGTCGAGACGTTCTTTGTCTGCCTTGAGATCCGCAACGCGATCTTTGCGTAACGCTTTGATAGAGTCGAGCGCCTTAGTGTACCTACAAGAGTGATTATGAGAGTGATCATGTTGAAAAGCGAATATACAGGTTGACCGAACGTACCTCGTCGCCTCGAAAATGTCGTCGAATTTCTTCTTCAAGGCAGAGGGTTCGGCGAGCGGCCACCATGAATCTTCCTGATGACAGAAAATGACGTTCTCGAGCACCGACTTGGAGACGCCGAGCAAATGCGGAATCTCAGCGTCCATCTCGGCGCACTTTGTCGAAATCACCCCTCTCTGAACATCGTCTTATCAGCCCGTGTATCCAATCAAGCCGAGAAAACCACACACTTTGCCACCCTTCTCGGCATTACTGTCCGCCAAGCCCAGGATGCTCTCCAGCGTCTTCATCGTCAACCCCGTCTTCTTCGCTGTCACCGACAGGTTCCTCACAACGAGCATCCGCTGTTCATTTGCAGCATGAAACCGCAACTTCACTTGCGCCTTGACCTCTTTCTCGTTCGCCATCTTCGGGTCGTGCACGAAAGCACCACCGCGCGTGTTGGGCGGCTGATCACCCGTGGTGGCATACTTGAGACACTCGATGATAGTCGTCTTACCACTCCCGTTGTGCCCTACAATGACAGTGACGGGCGAGAAGAACTCGATGACGGAGACTTGTTTGTCGTCAAAGGAACGAATGCCCCTGATGGCAAGCTTGTTGAGGCTGGACATGGCTCAAGAACTCCAATGAAGATGATGTCGGTCGTGCACGCTCTTTTGTAGTACGAGGGACAGGTATCAGAATCGTGGAAAGAGATAGCAGTCAAGTGAACCAGTGTTAGTGAGGACGAGCAAAAGGATGTTGTGGACATTCGCGCCGTGTGTGGTGTCACGCGTTTCGTCACGTTCCTTCTGTCAGGGGCTATTGTTCTGCACAGCTTCCCCTTGGATTTATTACTGTACCCTCTAGTGTTGTGCTTTGTGCTCCTTAGACTCCCACTTGTTCATTTGTGTGTGCAACTATACCTCCTTGAAGTAACCATCACAAGGTCTGCTAGTGTCACCACATCCTCAGAAAAACATATTGCCAGGACAGACTCAAGGAAGCCAGAGCATGAACTTTGTGCTCTACAGTGGCTTAAATAGGTGTCCCAATGTTAGGCCATTTTGGAAAGACTTAACATTAGCAAAAGAACTGAAATATGTTAACTCTAATCCTTGCCCTAAAGATGAGCTTTTAGTCATGTGATTTGGTTGCCATGGCACTGAAATATAACCATATTAAAATGTCATGTCATTGGAATACTTATTTATTGTATATACACTCTATATTTTCTCAAGGATACAATGCCAGTGCTCACCATGTTCACACGCAGTTCACACGCAGTCATGCTCACTGCTGCTTTTGTGGGCAATTACACATCTAGTGCTTTCAATAAGTGTAAGGCCATCAAGTTATTTGATCTCTGTGCAACATCGCTTCTCTTTGAATGTTATAACATGAAAGTCTCCAACTCAGTTTTTGATCAGTCACTGAGGATGGAAAATGTCTATGTTATTGACCTGTTTCACCTACCTTTGGCTCAGCAAAATAGACAGTACATTGGTTATCTGGTCTCTGAACTAATATAGTCTTATCTAACTCATTTTGCAGTGGTGTGTATCACTTGATTGTGTACCCATTAATGTGTATGTGATCACATTGAAGCATACTAGAACAGGCAAAGGATCATGTTAAAATATTCAAACCAAATGTACATTTACTATCATAGTATATTTCTTTCTACAACATTTCTTATGCTGCTTTCAAAACAGATCCTTCCTTATATCATTCAATGGATGTCTTATGGACTGTGTTCCATCCTTGGTTCCCTTTATGAGCATTTCAAAACAAATCTCCAAGAGGGTATCAAGATAGAATTCTACTGGGTTGAGCTGATACAGTAGGTGCTCTTGAGTGTATGCTCAACTTTTGTCACACAGGAAATGCCAAGGTTTTAACTAGGGGTGTTATGGACCCAACTTGGCTGTCACTTTCCTGTGGAAATATAACCATATTAAAATGTCATGTCATTGAAATACTTATTTATATTATCAATCATCATTTGGTAAATAACATAATGTTCTAATGGATGCTGTGCTTCAACTCTGTCTTGTTATGTAGCTTACATAGCCCTGAGCACTATAAAGGGCAGGGATAACATCCAACTAACTCTATTTCACCATGAAGCCCATTTCTGCCTCTGCTAGAGCCAATTCTGTTTTTCTCTGAATCTGGCCTTTCTGCTAGAAAAATATTTTTCTAAACTGGTCTGGGAAAGTCCATTATGGCCAGTGTTATCAAAGAAATTCATTCAGGCAAGGAAAACATTAAATTAGGTCCTTCTTCCTAGCTTTCTTCTACTAATAAAAAAAGAATTATCATTATCTCTGGTATTATTTCTAGTAAAATTGAAAATGCTGTTCAGGCAATCCAGCTCATTAATTCTACCCTCTTCTCAACTATCTCTTTCCAAACTGTTCGCCATATGCTGAAGTCTGCATCTCTAAAAGCTACATATATCTCCATTTTGGAGAATAATCTGCTTCCTACTATGGAAAATTCTGGAATCCCTGAGAAGAGCATTATTTTTCAACAAGATAATGATTCTGAGCACACTTCTAAAAGAGCCTAGGAGTGGCTGGAATCTCAAGGAATCAAGGTTCTTGATTGGCCAGCACAATCTCCAGATCTTAATTCCATTGAACTTCTCTGACAAATCCTCAAAAAGAAGCTCAATAGCTATGCAATACCATCAAGAGGGGTTTAGGAGCTTTGGAAAAGGATTGATGTAGAATGGAGAAAGATAGAGGTTGAGGAATGTCAAAGATTGATAGAAAGCATATCTAGAAGACTAGAGGCAGTGATAAAGGCAAAGGAAGGGCATACAAAATACTAAAATTATAGAATAGAAATGTTGCTCAAATAAGTGTTCTAATGACATGTCATTTTGAAATGGTTACAGTATATTTCACTTCCATGGCAATCAACTCATATGACTAAGAGCTCATCTTCAGGGCAAGGGTTAGAGTTAACATATTTCAGTTCTTTTGCTAATGTTAAGTCTTTCCAAAATGGTCTAATATTGGGACACTTATTCGAGCCACTGTAATTCACCATTAATAAATCACATCCATGCTATGGGAGATATAGTGCCTTGGTCATATGATTTCCCCATGGTTGGAAGGGTTATAGACACCATTGAGTATAGTTATGAAATGGTCAGTCATGTTATTAATATCATGCTTTATAGAGTATATTCACCAGTTGATAAAGCAGCTTCCTTTGAATGCTACCCTTATCAACTAGTTGGCCAGAGAGAACATGCAGCATGTAGAGTTTGAATATTTCATGAAATACCAATATACAGCATCATGTCAATTGTAGTGATACAGGCTGCCAAACCAACTATGAGATGTTAAAATTGCCAAGTAACCAGAGGGACATGTTGCAAGGTATGCCTCAACATGAGTTAAGGCATGAACTAGGTGTTCTACATATTTGTTAAGGGTCTACCATGAACATGTTGCTTAATAAAGAATCTTCAATGAATCTATGGCTCAATGCTTACCTCATGGTTGAATGGCCTAGTGAAATCAAAGATCTTGCTTATGATGCTGTGACCAGGTCTGCTGATTTCTTGCTTCATAAAGTGAATTTATTGATCAATGAGTGTGCTCTCTTTTAGATCAAAACTCAACATGTTAACCTTAGTTCCAAGACTATTCACTAGAACAAGTGAGTTTTTGACATGTAGCAAACTTAACACTTACTCACAGTAATGTGGAATCATTGTACCCTTGACTAGCTGGAATTCATCTAAGCCCTTGAATGTGGAAATCTTGCCATAAGAGAACTTGGATGTGAATTTAGCTGGTTTATTTAGGAAAGTCCACTTAGATTGCTCTAGCTCTAGATCACTGAGAGCTGCAATACTGAGGATCTATGAACAGAGATCAGTGTATTATTGGTGTGATCTGAGGCCTACAAATTTGGTTTGAGGTTGGTAAAGTGCACCCCAAAGAATTCCAATAAGTGCCATGTCTTCAAGGTTCAAGGTTTAACTTTCAATCAGATCATCAAATGGGCTGGAATGATGAGGATATAGAGAGCACACCCAAACATTTTATATGTGGTACAATCCAAAGATACAAGTCATTGTTTTGCTCACCTTCCACATGTATATATTGTATGTGTGATACTAGTGATGTGACATGTGCTGAAGTAGTACCATTAAAATCAGAAGTGTTTGAGTGGATGCTGCCAGTGGGAGAAACTGACTTGGAAGCAAAGTTCAACCAGTTGCTTGTTCATCCTAGCAAGATGTGTGGCATACTTGCTGCACAGTGGATCAGTAAACTGGCTACCCAGATAATGCTAAACATGTTCCACTATGCCAGTGTTTCCAGCAAGAACATGACCTTGGATGTGCAACATTTGAATGAGAGTATCAACTTTATTACAAACATCAAAACCATTAAAAGCAAGGTTTGCTATTTCCAGGATTGCCAATGTGAAGACATATTTAGTAGGTAGTACTTGGGGATCTCATCAGAGATTGAGCTGATTAGATGTGTCATGCAATGTGGGTGTGTATTGAGGCTCCCACATTAAATGATGCAGATATTTAAAATCCTAGACTGGATTTAACAAGGCAGATTGTTATCTTTTAGGACACCATATTTAGTTAGTCCAGGGTCTATGTATTATAGACCATATTATTATTATTATTATTCTAATTTTATACAATGACTTTCATATTTAGCCCCTATAATTGGCCTCAAACCTCCTAAATGCTCAAGCCCATCAATAGATCTAAATACACAGACCTTATGGTATTCTCATGCTATTCCCCTTGACTCATCCTAGATCTAGATCACCTCATGCTCACCTCATGCCCAGCTTCCCTTCTATTCCATGGTTGCACTAATACACATATTATCCTTATATTAAACCTCACTAATTGTGCATGTAGCATAGTATATCATTAGATCTAGTGTACACAAGTGTAAACCCTAGATAGTATATAAAGGCTCAAGAGCCATCAGAGGACCTCAGTCTTGTCCTCTTGGTCTTTTCCATACTCTACTAGGCAAGCCACAGAGCTATAAGATTATTTCTACTTGCCTATTGACAATGCTAAACCCCAGATAGGATTTGGTCATTTCATTAGGGCAAGACTTCTAACTGGCCCTTGGACTAGCTATTCAATCACCTGCTCTTATCACCTCTTGTCTTGAGTTATTAGTAGGATTTCACAACCCTTGCCATCCATAGTTTCCCACTAATCATTGTAATTATTAGTGTTATTCTCCTCCATTTTGACAAAGTCAAGGAGACACCATCAGAGCACATAGGGAGTGCATACAGCCATACCTCTAGTCATAGTAGCACTCAGTATCCTAGCAGACCCCTGAGCCCATCTTGTCAAGCCACTAGTAGGCTCTTATCCTACTGTATCTGAAGCCTGGTGCCTCAGTACATGCCATACTCAAGTACCTACAGGCCAGCAACATCTGTGAGAGAACCAACCCTGCTAGTTGAAGGAGTTACATAGTTGGGATTAGATTGTTAGTCACCATAGAGCATCCTCTGATGCCACCCTCCATGCCCCCACTATCTCATCAGAGGCAACAATGTTACTTGATCCTCTCTATTTCCATTTCCAATTGAGCTTTTCTGCCATCAGAGATCTCAGATATTATTAGAGAAAGGATACAAATGGGTTTACAGAAACAAGCCTCTTGAAAACAGATCAACCAGATCAGGAGAAGAGTACATGTGGCTCATGTCCATATTGAGGCATGTCTATGACTTGAGTTGTCATTTTCAGAGTGATCAACCCCTAATTGTATCCTGACTACTCTTCTGCAATGGTGGTCATGACTTTCTCTTCATCCTATCCCTGTACATGGTGTTCCATCTACTCTTAGACCTTGAGCTATACTCAGGACACATGCACATTACCATATAGATTTCAATAGGCACTAGCATTATCATATCTACAATCTACAGAGTATCTAGATTCCATCCTCATCCTATCCCTATTCTGAATAGACCAGCTGCTGCTCCTTCATACCTCAAGTCTGACAAAGAGAACTCAGATATCATCACTTAGTAAGTGTGGATTATTTAGAGCAACATCAAGGGGTGAAGAGGAGATGGGCAGCAAAAGAGTTGCACTGACCTGCACAAAATAGGAATCATGCAGAATTATGATTTTATATTTCAAAATTCTCAATACCATATGTAAAATGCTACACTAAGGCCTATTTCTCTATCAAGTTTTATACAAATCCAACCATCTACTGAGAAAATATGAATAAATCTTCCACCACCACTATTATTACTAGCTAATGCTAGCTACAACTATTACATATTCTTTAATTCTGTGACTGGTATCTTTATTCTCATATCCATATAGCATAATCACATGACCCTTGCCTTGCTTAAGATGTCCCAATGTTTGGCTATTTTGCAAAGACTTGACATTTGCAAAAGAACCAAAAGGTATTAGCCCTAACCCTTGCTTGGCCATTGATTGCCCTAATCCTTGCCCTGAAGATGAGCCCTTAGTCATATAATTTGGTTGTCATGGCACTGTGTCATAGCCATATTAAAAGTGACATGTCATTGGGACACTTTTTTGAGCAACATTTCTATTCTTCAATTTAGTACTTTGTATGCCCTCCCTTTGCTTTTATCACTGCCTCTAGTCTTCTAGGCATACTCTCTATCAATCCTTGACACTCCTCAACCTCTATCTTCCCCCACTCCACTTCAATTCTCTCCCAAAGCTCCCATACTCCTTTTGGTGGTGTTGTATAGCTATTGAGTTTTTTTTTGAGGATTTGCCAGAGATGTTCAATGGGATTAAGGTCTGGAGATTGTGCTGGCCAGTCAAGAAGCTTGATCCCTTGAGATTCCAGCCACTCCTTGGCTCTTTTAGAGGTGTGCTTGGGGTCATTATCTTGTTGAAAGATAATGCTCTCCTTAGGAATTCCAGAATTTTCCATGGAAGGAAGCAGATTATCCTCCAAAATGGAGACATACTGCTCAGCATTCATCCTCCCTTCAACCTCTGCAACAATCCCCACTCCACTCCCACTCATGCATCCCCAAACCATCAAGGAACCTCCTCCAAACTTTACTGTTCCCTGAACTTCCTTGTCTTGCAAAGACTTTCCTGCCAATTTCCATACATACTTCCTTCCATCTGACCCAATCCTGTTGATCTTCGTTTCATCTGACCATATAACCCTAGTCCAGTCCTCCACAGTCCAATGTTGGTGCTTGAGAGCAAAGGCTAGCCTATGTTGCCTATGCTTCACAGACAAGAGTGGCTTCTTTTTCTTGACTACAGCCTTGAGAGATGCAGACTTGAGAACATTCCTAACAGTTTGAGCAGAGACAGGAGAAGAGAGAGCAGAATTGATGAGATGGGTAGCCTGGACAGCATTTTCAACTTTGCCAGAGGTAATACTAGAGACAATTCTCCTTTTATCAGTAGGAGAGAGTTTAGAAGGACATCCTAATTTGATGTTTTCCTTGCCTGGGTGGATCTCCTTGATAACCCTGGCCACAGTAGACTTCCCCAGACCAGTTTGGAATGATATTTGCCTAGTAGAAAGGCCAGATTCAGAGAGAAAAAGAATATTGGCTCCAGCAGAGGAGGGAGTGGATTTCATAATGAAGTAGGGTTGGCTGAATGGTATCTCTGCTCTTTATACCATTTGGAGTTATGTAAGTGACATAATCAGACTGGGTTGAAGCACAGCATCCATCAGAACCTTATGTTATTTACTAAATGATAGTTGATAATATCAGGGTCAAATAAGTGTCCCAATGACATATCCTTTTAATATGGCTATAACTCAGTACCATGACAACCAACTCACATGACTAAGGGCTCATCGTCAGGGCAAGGATTAGGGCTATCAATGGCCCAGCAAGGGTTAGGGCTAATGCCTTTTGGTTCTTTTGCAAATGTCAAGTCTTTGCAAAATAGTCAAACATTGGGACACTTTTTTGAGCCACTGTAATATTACAAATCCATTTTTTTTGTGATGTACTGCCTACAAGGAAAATAGATCTCATCTGAGTGTCACCATCTACATTATATATTAGTAATAAATATATGGTGTCATGCTTGTGCTAATTTGCAGTGCTAAGCACTACTATGGCACTTTAGCAATTGCTGCCCCACTCAGCAGTCCAACTTAGGTCTGGAAAATAAATCAAGGCTTCTGGTAGATAGATTAGATAATAAGATCAATCTCTGCCATATTAGAATGAATCAAAGATTATCTCCTGCTTAGTCATGGACTCTGATGCATGGCAACTTCCCAGACATCTTCCACACTGCATGCTCATTGTTGGCCATAGTAAGCAACACATATCCACCAAATATTAATATTTTAATATGATTTTTGTTGTACTTAATAATAATAATTGCTATTATCTCTGTATGCTGAATAAATAGCTACTTATCTACCAAAATATTACCATACAGACAGTAGTTGAAAATGAACCACCAGGTATTGCTATATGCCATGTTAGCAGGCACCACTTCCCATAATGGAGTTTGTAAATAACCTTTCATGTTAACAGGCACTACTCCCACATTGGAGTTTGTAAACTCCCCTTCAACTACACCCTTTCTCATCATTGATGGTGGCAACACTGCCATTTCCACTCTCCTCTCTGTTGGCCGTCTAGTCTGTTGATGGCCCAACATCTTATCATTGTTCATGCTCTTTTGATTATTCCAGTCCTGTCAATGCTATAAAATTAGCCTCCACTCTTGCCTGTTGATAGGAATTCTCACCAGGTTTGATGTTCTGTGCATGTAATGTACTCCTACTAACATCTACCTCATTGCTCATGTTCCTTTAACTATTCTTGTCTTGTCTATGCTTGAAATTGACCTCTGCTCTCACTTATTAATAGGTATCCTCACCAGATTTGATGGTCTGTGTGCATAACTGACTTTAATGTATTATTCATATATAAGCTACAGTATTAGCAGTCAAGGTGTTTGCTCTTTTCCCTTTTTTCTTCTTCTTTGTCTTACATCCATTATATCAGGCAGCTCATCATGAAACAAGCTAAAGTGATGTCAAGCTCACAATTGGTGAAGATGACCATTGTTCATGAGGGTGTCAACATTCAGACAAATACAGCAAACTTCATCCAGATCTGCACAAATTGATTGACAAAGAAGAGGAAAGCATAGAATGCCTTATATCAGTACTTCATTTTATGAGTGTTGTTTTATTCTAAACATTTTTATAGTAACTGCCCAACATATGCAGGAGCATGTTGTTGAAGCAGGCATGGAGATCAGCACACTAGAGAACAATATGTACAACTACATTTATCATGACAATGACCTGTCTACATGGCAGGATGTCATGTTATTTTCTAATGAGGATAATGAGAATGATAACAAACTAGCCAATGGGCATTCTAGGTTAGCTGAGCCATGAAGCATTTCTAGAATATAGTCTGTGCATGAGTCAGTGAGGTGGCACAGCTCTCTTTTTTTCTCCCCATCTCACGACTTTGTAGTGTTGTTATAGTAGCCATATCTCTGCACTACACTTTCTTGCTCACACTCTCTCCATGGATCTGCTCACCAACTGTGACAACAACAACAACAACGAGCCAGACCTCGAAGGTCCCCTTTTTGAAAGAGAGCACCAAGAACTTGTCAACACAGGTCTCACTGCAGTCCTTGCCATTGCCTCACTAAAAGCCATACACTGTGCCATCAAAGAGAAAGAATGTGTGGAAAGAGACCATGCCAGATAGGAAGAACTCATAGCACACACCAATGAGCGAGAACAAGCAGAGCAAACTCATCAATAAGAGGAAGAAAATGAAGCCCAAGTCTTATGGGAGGAATGAAAGAAAAACAAGTCCAAGTTTGTACCCATTCCAGACTGTCCGGTTCCATCAGAATCTGTTGTTGTACCAGCGCAAATAGCTCTTCACAAGCTAAAAAGCCACCAATTTGTCAAACTATGATACTAGACCAATGAAGGATTGGATGTGGCCAACCGCATCAAAGCTAACATCTCAGACAATGCATCTCTCTCCCTCATCATCTCAGATGAGGGCAACCCCACCTTTGTCCCTTCCACTTCCACTCACAGCAAGCTACCTGTGGTTTCTGACAAGGACCTCACATTCAAACAATTTGGACAAGCAGCCATATGCATGCTCGAAGCAATGCACTACTGCAACTGGGACTCTTTTTATATTGAAATGTTCATATTCTTCTGGGGAAACATTGAGAAGCATCCTTGCCGATACTCATGCATCACCCATCAACAAAAAGTGCTCCTTGTATATCAAGGACAGCAGCATCTCAACTGGCACAAAATGATTGGCTCCCCTAATACTTTCAGCTTAGTGATAATCAATGAGACAACACTGCTCACAACCCTTAACAACCTCAAAGACTCCGCTAATGAACAACAAGCCAAATTCATCCAAGAGGTAAGCCTAATCACTCCTGTTGTACCACTCTCATATCACTCTCTGCGTCTACTGATTCACACCATACGCTGACCTTGTCACTGCACTGCACATGCCATTTGCACTCCATATCACTGCTCTGCACACACCGACTGCACTCTGCATCACTGCGCTGCATACGCCCTTTCTCATACACAATGTCACTGAACCCATATGTTACAACAGATTACCAAAAGGTACTCCAAACTATCAGAGCAGCTGAATGCCCTTGCTGCGTCCTCACAGACAGTGCAAAGCTTGGGTCACAGCAGAACCAACAGCACATCCAAATGTCCCATTTTCCCCTCAGGTCCTTCTTAGGACCACACATCCAAAAGACAACAGTCCTTTTGTGCTGCAATGAAAGAATTTGTTGCATTCATCCTCTCCATCTGTGCTATATGCCTCGGTAGACACAGGCATAATGTCAATGCCTGCACAGTAGCTCAGACCTGGGATAACAAACATGACACCCATACCTACCACAAAGGCCCAGGCTTTTTCATCAAAAATGACAATTGCCAATTATGTGGGGCATGGCAATGCCCTGATGGTTGTACCCAACAACACCATCCCCTACACAACTGCTCAGGATGTGACTCCACCTTGCACAGCACTCATAGATGCCATCATGCTTAGGACCCACTCCCCAACAACCCCATACAAGGCTGACACCTGGGAAGCCACGCTCTGCTCAGCCAATCTCCTCTCTCATTTTGCACACATTCCCATAGGCTTTCATAAATGTTTCATTGTCAAATTTCCACTTGTTTCACATGTACAAACCTGGGCACCCTGGTAAATACAGACTAGTACAAAACTTCTCATACCCCATCTCACCCTTCCCCTTTTTTCCCAACCCATCCATTAATTCATTCATTGATCCAAATGACTTCCCTGCCTCATAAGGAAAATTCTCCATAGTCTACCTTCTAATTTCCCACCTTCCCCCAGACTTCAAAGTAGCAACATAGGATGTGGCAGAGGCTTATTGCACCATACCTGTCCATCCATCCCAATGGCCTGTAGTAGTAGTACAAGCTGGAGATGACCAATTTTACATTGATTCATGCTTGGCATTTGGGGCCACCCCATCAGCAGGAATGTGTGGTGCCATTGCAGATGCGGGCACTGAAATCATGAGATCAGTCAATATTGGTCCACTAGACAAGTGGGTAGATGACCACATATTTGTATGCATATGAAGACAACACCTGCTTCATTACAATGTAGACTGCAACCAATGGCACAATGACATCAAACCAAATGGGGGCATGAAACATGCTGGCAGCCATATATAGTTTCCTGGATCAGACATTTGAGGATGTCTTCAGGAGGAATTCAATAAAGACAGCTCATTCCCCATAAGAGACTTGTCCACACAATCACCAAGATCTGCACACAACACTCTTTTTACATACAACATACAGGACATTGACACCATTTCACTCTCCCTCAGGAAACAAGCAAAGACCAACCTTTCAACACATCCACAATCTACATAGGCTTCAAATGGGACATTAAGGGCTGAATGGTCTTACTTGCACCTGGCAAAGTTGAAAAATATCCACAAGCCATCTGCGAATGGAAAGCACAAAGCACACATGTGCTCAAAGTTGTCCAACTCCTTTATGGCAAACTCCTACATGCAGCATCCTTGATCCCTTGCGGACATGCCTACCTAATGGGCCTTGAGTGCATGCTCAGTCTCTGCTCCAACCGACCATTCATGCCACATTGCCCAGTTAAGTCCATTAGTAATGATCTTGACTAGTGGACATTGAGGCTCAAGGAAGGTGATGTCCAGTGCCTCATAAAACCACCTGCCCCCTTCAGTGACATCTTCACATTCTCAGATGCAAGCTCTAGTGTTGGCATCAGCATCACAATCAACCCCTTCTGGCAAGCCTGGAAACTCCTTCCAGGCTGGCAAACAGCCAGAGGATCCACCCATGACATCGGATGGGCCAAAGTAGTAGGCTTCAAACTCCTTATCCACATCCTCAATACATTTGCCACTTAGTGGGCCAATTTCCTTGTCTTTGGGGACAATATGGGAGTCGTCGAAGACTAGTGGAACAACTGCTATCGGAATATGAAAACCAACAATGTCTTCAAGTGCATCCACTCCTTCCTCACTCGGACAAATAACATCCTTGAAATCCACACAGAGTATGTGCCCAGCACAGCCAATCCTGCCGATGGCCCCTCACAAGGTATTTATCTACCACAAAAATTTCTCCTTCCACACATTCCCATCCCTCTCCCTCTTCTGCCATTCATTGTCAATGTCATTGACTCCTTTCCAAGCCCCAGCACCCAAAACCCAAGCTGCACCCTTCTGCCACCATTTTCTTTTTCAAAAGCAGAGCACATCTATGCAGCCCATCAGTGTGCATGTGCCCAAGCAGAGCTTGAAGACAACCTTATCCAAGAAACCCTTGTGCAAACAACTGCCTGAACCACACTTTAATTCACCACTTTTGGATACAGCATCCTCCTCTACCGCACCATCACATAACAGCAAACACCCTTCCCCCCACCCCCATCCATACAACCCCCAGCTACAACCAAAACCATCCCCTCTGTGCCCACACTGTCTGGCCAAAGACCATCTACAACTATGGACACCTGCCTCCACTTCAACCAGGACATTACCCCCATTGAATACAGATAATGCCAGCTCATCAAGCACCATCTCTGAGCAACAATTTGACCGTATTCTTGATATAATGTGTGCAGCATGGACAGAATGAACCAAAGAGACATACAGATTGGCACTCATTGTATTTCATGTCTTCTGTGACATTAACAATATTGCAGAACCAGGTCACTCTCCCGCATCTTCATCCCTAATTGCAACATTTATAGCCAGCTGTGCAGGCATGTATTTGGGCTCAGCACTCTCCAACTTCACAGCAGGCCTCTGTGCATGGCACCTTCTGCACAGCCAACCTTGAGAAGTGAACCAGAGCAAACTCACTGCCATTCTCCAAGGAGCTCACCACCTTGCCCCACCATCCTCCAAATGCCCCAAATATATACCAATAAAATGCACCCTTTTACTGCAACTACTCACATACCTTGACCTAGACCATCCATGAGATGCTGCCATCTTTGCCTGCATCCTCATCACATTCTACTCGGTCTCACACCTCAGAGAATTCACTGTATCAGCTATAGTGGCTCAAAAAACTGTCCGCATGTTTGGTCATTTTTCACTAAACGTATTATTCCCCAATAACCCCTAATCCTTATCCTAACCTATAGGTGTATGAAATAGAGCACTGACTCTTGGCTTTCTATCCATCAAGGTTTTAAGACATATAAATAAGAATTGATGAACTGGCAGCCATTTCAAAACAATGACTCATTCGGACAGTTTTTTGACTCTAAATTTATCTAGGTATCTAGTACTTGGTATGAGCTCCTTTGGCCTTGATAACTGCTTCAATCCTTCTAGGCATACTTTCTATCCATTTCTGACACTGTTCCTCATCAATCTTTCCCCACTGCTCCACTACTCTTTCCCACAATTGATGAACACCTGTAGAAGCATTTTCATAACCTGAGAGGCATCTCTTGAGGTGATTCCAAGTATGTTCAATGGGATTAAGGTCTGGGGATTGTGCAGGCCAGTCCAGAAGCTTGATTCCTTGCTCTTTAAACCATCTTTGGGCTCTTTTAGAGGTATGCTTGGAATCATTATCTTGTTGAAAGATAATGTCATCTTCTGGAATTCCAGATTCCTCCATGCTTTGCAGCAACCCCTGCTCCAATATGGCCACATACTGTTCAGCATCCATTCTCCCCTCCACCTCACTCAAAATCCCCACTCCATTCCACCCTATGCAGCCCCATACCATCAGTGAACCTCCTCCAAACTTGACTGTGCCTTGGACCTCTCTAGCAATTAGCCCCTCTCCTTTCTTTTTCCACACATACTCTTGCCCATCTGACCCAATCCTATTTATCTTGGTCTTATCTAATCATATAACTCTCTTCCAGTCCTCCACAGTCCAATGCTGGTACTTGAGAGCAAAGGCTAATCTTCTTTTCTTGTGACCACTAGAAAGCAGTGGCTTTTTCTTCTTTACCACAGCCTTTAAGGAGGCTTTCTTGAGAGTATTTCTAACAGTCTGAGGACAGACAGGGGTATCAATAATGGTATTGATGTATTGGGCAGCATGAACAGCATTCCTGGCCTTGCCAGTAATAATTTGCTGGACAATAGCTCTTTTGTTGGTAGAGGTAAGCTTGGAAGGACAGCCACCAAGAAGCCTAGTCTTCTCTGGCTGGAGTTCCTGAAGCACTTGGCATACTGTAGACTTCCCTAGGCCAGTTTGGGCAGAGATTTTCCTAGAGGGAAGCCCATGAGAGGAGAGAGAGATGATATTGTTTCTTTGAGAGATGGAAATGGGTTTCATGGCAATGGTGGGAAAATAAACATGGAATGATGGGGTTTATATATGTTGTCTGACACTCAGTTACATAATGGTGACATAATAGAAGCCCTACCAAATGTATGTAATCATATTACAGCATGCTAGGGTCCAATATATGTAATCAAAACTTAGAGTCAAAAAACTGTCCAAATGAGTCATTGTTTTGAAATGGCTGCCAGTTCATCAATTCTTATTCATATGTCTTAAAACCTTGATGGATAGAAAGCCAAGGGTCAGTGCTTTATTTCATACACCTGTAAGGGTTAGGGGTTATTTGGGAATAACACGTTTAGTGAAAAATGACCAAACATGTGGACAGTTTTTTGAACCACTGTAGGTGATGTAGGATTTCTGATGGATCCAAACCTCATATGTCTGTCAGTTTGCTCTATCTTAATCCTGAGATACAGAGATATCACCTCCATGTCACTGATCCCAAACCTGGCATAAATATTCTCTTTGACCCAGTCTAAGAACTGTTAGTTGTTGCTTGTGCTGAGTCCATCATCAACATGCCAGGCAATGATGCACAGGATTTGTTGCCCATCCAGCAGGATGGTCTGGTAGATGAACATGGCTAGATCCACCTTTGACTTTTGAAATCCAAGGCCCATGAGTACAAGTGAGAGCAACTTGTACCATTTAAAGGCAGCTTGCTTCAGCCCATATAGGGATGCAAGGATATGGCACATGAGCAGGGTTCCTTCTGTGCTGTACTGCTTGAAACTCCTTGGCTGCTTCATGTAAATTTCCTCTTTCAACTTCCCATGCAGGAAAGCACACTTGGCATTGAAGCAGTTGAATTCAAGGTCAAGTTTGACTGTGAGCACTATGAGAATTTTGATTGATGATTGCCATGTGATGGGTGCATATGTTTGGTGAAAGTCAATCCTGGGAATCTGTGAAAAGCCCTGCACTACCAGCTGTGCTTTATACTTTCCTCCACCATTTTGATCATTCATCTTGAACTCAAAAACCCATCTATTTCTAATTGGTCTGTGACTGGCTGGTGGTTCTACCAATTCCCACTCATTCATTTCTTTCATCAGGCCCATCTCAGTCTGCATTTCAACCATTCATTTGTCTTTGTCACCTCACTTTATTGCTTTATTATAGGTTGCCAGCAATAGTGTCATGTTATAGTTGGAGTTGGCAGGATTGCACCACATGTCGCTAAGGATAGATAGGTGGGCTTGCTCTATGATGATGAAATTGGCCTACTGCTCTGGAATTGGCTCAGCCTCATTGTTCAATGTGTCACTAAGATCACTGAGCTCACTTAAGGTGCTAAGGATCTCTGCCTTAGATGGCAATACCCTCTCAGTCCCAGTGTGCAGCATATCCAATGTGCCCACACAGAATGCAGCAAGATGTTTATCACAAAGCTACATGTTTTTGGCATAGTCAGCATCACTGTTAAGAATGGATAACTCCGATGAAACTCTGAAGGACCGGAGTTTCTTGAGGGTGTTGGGACTTGGCTTCACCTTATGTGGTGCACCCTTACTTGAGTCTGATGTCCCGGATTTCAAAGACGTAGGAGGATCAGAGGTTTGGACTTGACATAGTCGAACGTCAAGTCAAGCAGAGGGTCAGAGTGAGTCGTCAAGACTCGGATGGGAGACAGGAGGAGTGTTCAGAGTTGATATTTGAACTGACTTTACAGGAGTAGTACAGAGGGTTTATATACAATTGGAATGAAGGTATTAGTAACAGAGTTCGTAAGGTGTAATGAGTAACAGAAGGGAGATGGGACCTCGCCAGAGCAGTGCTTCTAAGCAAGACAGACACTGGGTCGGAGACAACTATAAGGCAGGACTAGGACGGATGAAGAAGCATAGGTTATGTACAAAAGGAGAAGTATGATTACTATAGTGAGGGTGTTACAAGTCCAAGGATATGAGGACATACTTCGAGGGAGAACGCGCCAGAGTTGTGGACAGAGTGCCGGAGTTGGACTTGTCGAATTACATGGGATATGACAACCACACTGAGTAAAACAATGAAGGCAGGAGGAGCAACAAAGAGGAGCAATTGGCACAGGACTGATGGAAACTGGGGCTGAAGGACTATCATAGGCAGAAGGTGAAATGTGGGATGAGCTCAAAGGGAAGATACATTGTAACTATGACAGAGGAAGAAATTCTAGAGAAGGCTGTGCTTCTATGCAAGAAGTGGAGTGAGGGGCATGTAGTTGCTCAGAAGAGTTGCATGGGCCTTCCATAGAATGCTTGTCAAAGATGACATTATGTGAATTGAAGAATGAACATGCACTCAGCAGGCACAAATGAGGCAAGGTCAAGTTTGACTACAGGCATGGTGAGGCATGTGATGTCTGGTCATTTAAATGCCACATCAAGGTGACAGAGGTTGTTTGTTATGGGAATGCACCCTAGAGACTCCCTCTGAAACAAAAGCTCACATCTTGCAGGGTTCCCCTTGAACTGGATCTCCCAACCTCTATTGATCATGTTGCCGACTGAGAGGAGGTTTGCCACAGCATCAGGGGTATAAAGACAATCATGAAGATGGATACAGACTGTTCTACCTCTGATGGACAGAGCAGCTATGTAATCCCCATGCCCAGCAGTATGTAGAGCACCATGGTTGGCAGTTTTCATCTTGATACTATCATCAGGAATAAAGGTCCAGAAAAGGCTCCAGTTGCAGATCAAATGGCTAGTTGTGCTGGAGTTGGGGATGGTGCATGTCTCAGTAGCACCATCAAGTAGGTGCAACTGCTCAGTATCATAGTGCAAGAGAGATCTTTGAAGTGGTTTGACTTGCATAATGAGACAATGTCTATGAACCCTCAGTGACACTTTGTGCTGCAATTTCTGATCCTTTCTTAGTCTCACTCTCCCTTCCCTTGCTATTGCCACCATTGTATTGCTTATCCCCTTTGTTCTTTTGCCATGGAGCTTGACCCTCCATGCTGCTATCCTTCCCATAGAAGTATATTATGTGTACAAACCATCAAACCTGGTGAGGATTCCTATCAAAGGGCAAGAGTGGAGGCTGATTTCATGGTGTTGACAGGGCCAGAATGATTAAAAGAGCATGAACAATGATGAGATGTTGGGTCATTAATAGACTAGACAGCAGTTGATAGAGAGGGGGGTGGGAATGGTGGTGTCGCCACCATTGACAATGAGGAAGGGTGTAGTTGAAGGGGAGTTTACAAACTCCAATATGGGAGTAGTGCCTGTTGACATGAAAGGTTATTTACAAACTCCATTATGGAAAGTGGTGCCTGCTAACATGGCATACAGGAATATCTGGTGGTTCATTTTCAACTACTGTCCATATGGTAATATATTGGTAGATAAGTAGCTATTTATTCAGCATACAGAGATAATAGCAATTATTATTATTAAGAATAGCAAAAACTATATTCAAATATTAATATTTGGTGGATATGTGTTGCTTACTATGGCCAACAATGAGCATGCAGTGTGGGAGATGCCTGGGAAGTTGCCATGCATTAGGGTCCATGACTAAGCAGGAGATAATCTTTGATTCATTCTAATGTGACAGAGATTGATCTTATTATCTAATCTATCTACCAGAAGTCTTGATTTATTTTTTAGGCCTAAGTTGGACTGCTGGGTGCAGCAGCAATTGCTGAAGTGCCATAGTAGTGCTTAACACCACAAATTAGCACAAGCATGACACTCAGTGAAAACTGGGTATGACCCATTAATATCATATATGGGCCCATATGGATTTATAATAGTTCATATCATCAGATCTTACATTTTCACACATGTGATACAATCCAATCCAATCTTTAATACCCTCAATAAAGGTGCTCAATACACAATCTTTTGATATTGTTGTTACTCTGTGTATCGGCCCATTAATGTCTCCAACACACCTCTGTGCAGATCACACATGTATTGTGCATATTATGCACTTCAGCACTGCAAATTAAATGCATTATCTCTAGTATGCACTCCTCCAATACTACTACCAATCATAAATCAGAATGTTCTTTCAAAATGCTGCCAGAATCATCTACCAACTTGTTGGGGGTGCTACCTAGCACTGGATATGTTCATGTCACAAGCATTGCAATGGTAAACTGACTTTCCAATCAAAAACTATGTTCTACCAGCACTGAATGGATGCAAACAAGGATGAATGACACAGGATCAATACAATCAAGAAACTGCCTTCACTAGATGCTGCAAAAGCTTTATTTTCTGCCCCACAAAATCACAACAAAGCTGGTTCTGGTACTAGCAGAGCAATTTCTTGAAGTGCACATCATGCTGTCAGTAAAAAAGCCTTGTCTAGGCAAGCTTGTGAAGGTTCTGAATACCAGTGCCAAGTCAGAAAAAGAAAGTGTGTGCACTCAAAAGCCAATGACTTGGATGATTCAGAAGTACATAGATTATTTTGCAATTTTTCCTTGTACTTGTATAGAAGACAAAATTTGGTAGCCCCAACAACCCATTGAATGAGATTCAAGATCCCCAAGTCCTGTGTCTTGTGAACAATTCTCCTCTCCATTGTACTTTCCAGCATCTTTGACATTGTCTCCTCAGGCAAATCATTCAGAGGACCAGCTGGAAGAACCAATAATAGATGCAGGCTGCCAGATATTGATCTTGAAGCCCTTTCTCAAGCCACAGTCCTCCCAAAACTCTAAGATGCCATGAACCCCATTAACATCATCAGAAATGCTTCACTCAAAGATCCAATTGCAAAGATGACAGGCCCAATGCTTACTCAGATCCGAGATCCTCCTACTGCTCCCATATGGATTGAAAACCCAGGTGTTAGATGCTCCATCTCAACCTACAATATCTTGCACTTGAACACAGTTCTCAAAATACATATCAGCAGATGATTTGTTCCATTTGGGAGAACTTTCTGGAAGCATATGAAATCAAGAACCTCATCTCATTTCCTGGAGTTGAGAATTTGATTGCTTCATACATTGGGATCAAACCTGTTGAACATGATATGTGTCCAAATTCATGCATTGAATTTACTGGACCTTATTTGGACCTCAAGAACTGCCCTATACATGTATGTGGAAAATCATGCTGGAATGAGTCTAGGTGAGACACTATAGGCAGCCATATCAAGGTTCCTGCCAAGACCTTCATAACACTCCCCCTAGGACCACAAATTCAAGCTCTTTTTCAGGACCCTGTGACCACATGGTTGATGAAATATCTCTATGAATGTTCACAAGACATTCTTGATGAACTTGAACAGGCCATGAAGGTTGTGGTGCTTGATGATATTGTAATGGGCTGGAATTTCTTAGGAGGTGTTATTGCAGGGGACATCAAACAGCACAACATCATCCACATGGCCTCACTCAATGGTGCTCAGCTGCATGAAGACAAAGAGTTAGATTGCTGGCTCTATATCTGGATTGTTCTCAACCTCACCTCAGATCATCAATATCACAAGTCCCATGTTCTCCCTGGCAGATTCATTTCTGGGCCAAACAAACCAAAGAAGCTTGATTCATTTATGGTCATTGGCCTTCACCATCTATCTGCCCTATAGAGGGAAGGGCTCAAGATATGGGACTTGTCTCAAAACCAGGTTTTTAAGTCAGACATCTACTTTTTATTCATGACCACTGACTGCCCTGGGCTTGTACATTGGGATGGACTTGTTAGACACTGCAGGAAAAATAGCTGCCATTTTTATTGTGGTGTCAAAGGACGACACAAGGATACCTGCTCATATTACTATCTGGCACTCCTACTACCTAATAATAGCTGCAAAGGGACTAACCATCCAGATATATCCTCAGTTTCCCTTCCCCCTGCTGGTAATCAAAAATATTCTGCTAACTTGCTCCACCTTATGTCCACACCAAATCAATGCCAGTTTGAGTTTCGTCAAACTGAAACTGGTATAATAAAACCTCCATTGATTTTTGGTCTCCTTCCCACTTGCTCTCTTAGTGTACCCCTTTGCATAACAACTGACATCATGCACTTGGCAGGTAATCTTAGTGACCTTTTTATTTCACTCTGATGTGGAACAATCAATTGTACACCAACTGACCACATTGAAACCTGGGATTGGATTGTTTTACATGATGATCTCTGGTGATTGAGCAAGCCAGCTATCATATACCTGGTACATTTGATGCAAAGCCCTGCAATATTGCTGAGAAACTAAATATGGACTACAAGACATGGGAATTTCATCTATACACTTTTGGTCTTGCTCCAGCCCTCCTCTCTTCCCTTCTTCCCAAGTGATATTGGTGCAACTTTTGTGAGCTTGTATGAGGGTTCCAGATTCTCACCCAGCATGCAATCAAATATGAAGAAGTACTTCAAATATGGGTACTACTAGCTGCTTGAGAGTGAGAATTCAAGGAATTGTACTACCAACACTGGAATGATTGACTGCATTTTATTCAATCTTATGTATATCAAGTTCTCCATCTTACCCCTGAGATATTGCAAAAAGAGCCAGGTATCTGTACTGCACAGAAGACTGTCGAGCAGATGATTGGGAACCTTAAACAAAAGATACAACAACCATCTAAGTACCTTGTCAACTTTGCAAGGAAAGGCCTTCAACATGCACATGTAAATGCACTCCTTGCAGTGTTACCTGGCCTGGTTGAGTCTCACACTGTCCATGCATTTGATGCTCTTGACCTCAGCAATGGCTATGTACTCCTTCATAAACATGACAAGGTACCAGTCCTTCCATCTGATGGCACTATGCCAGCCATTCTCAAATTTCTTGATCATCCAGCTGGTCCAATTCCTCATATCAGATGGTGGGCACATCTTCAATTATCAAATGGTCAAATCACTTGCAGTGCATGGCATGAAAAATTAAAACCACTCAAAACATTGCATGTATCATGCATATTAAAAATGAGTTCTTTTTTTTCATCAATCGTGTACTCATTGTAGTAGTTTACTCTAGTCAACATGATTATGTTTGGAGAGGCTGTTTACTATGTGAGACTTGTGCTTCAAGATGTGAACAACAATCCCAGCTTTGCAGATGTTGCACTGATCCAACCCTTCTCGCCACCTGACCAGAACATACTATGACTCTCTCATATGACTGTACCTTTTTGCTAGACAATGGAAGCAGTTTTAGTTGTGAATGTATGTGATATTATTAGTGTCATTGCTATGATATCATACACACTTGGACAAGGACAAGGTATTGAGGAAGGTGAGGAAGTGTTCTATGTAATGGAGAGACCCAGTCTTGCTGTCTCTCATTTCTTGGGTAGAGAAGGGGCAGGAAATCTTGATGATGACATAGATCCAGATGAAAATGTAGAATAGCACAGTCAATTGCATCAATTGCATACAGAAACAATTCTACACCATGTATTGTACACTGCTTCTCGACCTCCACAGCTCAAGCACTCAACTGAAATGCTTGACATGTCCAAATCTACTTGGAAAAAGTGTCATGCATAGCTGTAGGCTTCTTGTACTTGCCAGATTGCAAAAGGTATGCAAAGCATGCCATCATAACACTGACCCATAGTTTCTTTGGGGGGACTACCCCCCCTGTTGCAGTGATGATCACAACAGATTTAGTCTTAGTGTCACACAATATATACATCTTGAGAATTGATCACAAAGGATGCGTTGGTGGTGACAGGACCCCATAATTGCAGCCATACACATAGAGAGTGATGGCAGAAAGAGTGACTACCTATAGAAAAACGACAGTAGTGCTGTAAAGAATGTAATGGAAGGCAGTGGAGATGATAGCATAACATATGAAATGGCAAACTTGAAACTACATCTGCAAGAAAACATGCAAAAGAAGCCAACTAGTCTTTTGCTATGTATATGCATTTCATACCATTGGATGAAGTGATGATGATTCTAAACTGTCCAGCATCAGCCTGTCTCTTTCATCCAGAGGATGTAGATGCCAGTGGGTGTATGCTCTCATGGTTTGCAATTTGAGAAGGCATCTTGGGTCAAGCTGGAACACCAAATTTCTTCTTCTCTAGCACAGTAAGGATGACAGTTCTGATTATGTTCAAAGGGAGAGGTAATCCCAATAACTTCCCGGGATGTGCGTATTCTAAATGTAGGAGATTCAGGTGTTGCTCCATATTATATCTCCAGACTGCAGGTTTGGCATCAGTATCTTTCTCACAATGAGTACAAAGTGTCACCAGTATCTAGAGTAAAATGACTGCAGTCCAAGGAGTGGGCATAGGCTTGACCATCAAGGATATTGAATGTGTATGGTAGTTCATTTAGTTTGCCATATAAGGTGTGTAGCCAAGGCAAGCTAATCTGGATGTTCAAATCAGGAGCAAGGTCCCACTAGAATGGTAATTAATAACAAGAAGGATGGGGTGGTGGAGTATATACAGTTAAGTTGGAGTCAGAATCTGAGTTGGATGCAATGAATGGACTGCAAACATGGCATTCAGTTAAAACTTCATAAAAAACTTGTAAGGCTTAACTAACGATGGGAATCAAGATGAGGGATGATTCAGAAAGCATAGGAGAAACAGATGGATGAGGTGTGGATGTGAGGGAGTCTAACATTGTTGCTATCTGAGAACTAATCGTGTTGAACTTCCTGCATTGTGTGCATACTGTGCTGTACAAGACTTGCAATAATAATGATTGCTGAGAATAGTGAAATGACTCATAATGGAGAGAGAAACAGAAAGTGAGATGCTGGATTTGACAAAGGCAAGGCAGTGAGGACAGAGAAAAGCATGAAATTTATTGATAGGGGAAACAGTGAGAATGCTGTGTTGATACAACATCAAGAATGGAGCAGGAGAGCCTGTGTTGAGAAGATGCAATATTTGTGCTTGCAAGAGTTGGTTTGACAAATGCTAGATAGACTAGATGGGATGAGGTCTGAGAGCAGTGAGAAAGAGGTCAAGGGAAATAACTTATATATACAGAATCAGAGACTGCCTCATGGCTGCCTGCAGATGCCTCAGAATTATGAGGATTGTTTAATGTCTGGGAGAGTGGTGGCAGTGCACTGTCATCACTTACTGTAAGTCACTAGGGCCAAGTGCTCCAATGCATATGCAGTGTATGTGCAAACTCCATCACACATGTGAATGTATCAAGCAACTTGAGATCAAGCTTACTCAGGTTACTACCAAGTGCAACACTCTCAGATATGATAGCTTTACCTAAATTGTACTAATCCCGCACTATTCTCTAGGAATGTAATGAATCAAAAGGGTGGTCCAGTAATTGACCCTTTTTTATCTGACCGTCCTACTCAAGAATTGCATCCACATGTTAAGTTTTGGACAGTTCATAACTATGAGGGTTGGCTAGACTCTCCCCAGGCACAGCTAGCTCAGTATGGGAAAGTGAGGAGGAGAATGGTGAGCCAGTGTCTGCCCAGAAATTAATGAACATCTGTGCCTGTATGTGGAATGCCTGGTCAGAACTCATCAATATGAAATGGGCCCCACAAGTTTGGAGGAAGCTGGATGTGACTGGCCAGGAATTCTTTCACTCACACATCGAACAATTGTACCCTCTTTTTAGATGTGCAGTAGACCGATGGAAACTTGAGCAGTTGGCATGTACTTTCTATCCCATATGGTGAGCAGCCCACATTGACAAAAATGGGAACTGGATGATCAAGGAGGATAGAAAGAAGAGAAGATGCAAGGGCAAGGAGAGAGAGGGCTCTCTACCTGTCCTGAAAAAAATAGAAAAGCAGTGGTGAGTTGTAAATACATTGATTGCTTGAGTTCTAACTACAAAGGTTCTTAGTTTCTGGATTATGCAAATCTGTCAAAGACTCCAAATCTCTTCTTCAGCCTCCTGTTACCATGACTACAGCAACACCATACAAAAGATCAACAAGTCAGTCACACCCGAGCCTGAGCTGACCACAACAAACAATAAGAATATTTCAACCTCTGTCAACCCAACTCCATCACAACACAGCAACACCACACAGGAGATCAACAAGTCAGTCACACCCAAGCCTGAGCTGACCACAATAAACAATAAGAATATTTCGACCTCTGTCAATCTGTCTCCATCATAGGACAACAATACTGTGCAGAAGATCAACAAGTCAGTCACACCCAAGCCCAAGCTAAATGAAACACTTGCAGAACAGTCAAAGAAAAGTATTTTCAAGCCCTTCAATCCAATGTACAGTGGCTCAAAAAACTGTCCGCATGTTTGGTCATTTTTCACTAAACGCATTATTCCCCAATAACTCCTAACCCTTACCCTAACATATAGGCGTATGAAATAAAGCACTGACCCTTGGCTTTCTATCCATTAAGGCTTTAAGACATATGAATAAGAATTGATGAACTGGCAGCCATTTCAAAACAATGACTCATTCGGACAGTTTTTTGACTCTAAGTTTTGATTACATATATTGGACCCTAGCATGCTGTAATATGATTACATACATTTGGTAAGGCTTCTATTATGTCACCATTATGTAACTGAGTGTCAGACAACATATATAAACCCCATCATTCCATGTTTATTTTCCCACCATTGCCATGAAACCCATTTCCATCTCTCAAAGAAACAATATCATCTCTCTCTCCTCTCATGGGCTTTCCTCTAGGAAAATCTCTGCCCAAACTGGCCTAGGGAAGTCTACAGTATGCCAAGTGCTTCAGGAACTCCAGCCAGAGAAGACTAGGCTTCTTGGTGGCTGTCCTTCCAAGCTTACCTCTACCAACAAAAGAGCTATTGTTCAGCAAATTATTACTGGCAAGGCCAGGAATGCTGTTCATGCTGCCCAATACATCAATACCATTATTGATACCCCTGTCTGTCCTCAGACTGTTAGAAATACTCTCAAGGAAGCCTCCTTAAAGGCTGTGGTAAAGAAGAAAAAGCCACTGCTTTCTAGTGGTCACAAGAAAAGAAGATTAGCCTTTGCTCTCAAGTACCAGCATTGGACTGTGGAGGACTGGAAGAGAGTTATATGGTCAGATGAGACCAAGATCAATAGGATTGGGTCAGATGGGCAAGAGTATGTGTGGAAAAAGAAAGGAGAGGGGCTAATTGCTAGAGAGGTCCAAGGCACAGTCAAGTTTGGAGGAGGTTCACTGATGGTATGGGGCTGCATAGGGTGGAATGGAGTGGGGATTTTGAGTGAGGTGGAGGGGAGAATGGATGCTGAACAGTATGTGGCCATATTGGAGCAGGGGTTGCTGCAAAGCATGGAGGAATCTGGAATTCCAGAAGATGACATTATCTTTCAACAAGATAATGATCCCAAGCATACCTCTAAAAGAGCCCAAAGATGGTTTGAAGAGCAAGGAATCAAGCTTCTGGACTGGCCTGCACAATCTCCAGACCTTAATCCCATTGAACATACTTGGAATCACCTCAAGAGATGCCTCTCAGGTTATGAAAATGCTTCTACAGGTGTTCATCAATTGTGGGAAAGAGTAGTGGAGCAGTGGGGAAAGATTGATGAGGAACAGTGTCAGAAATGGATAGAAAGTATGCCTAGAAGGATTGAAGCAGTTATCAAGGCCAAAGGAGCTCATACCAAGTACTAGATACCTAGATAAATTTAGAGTCAAAAAACTGTCCGAATGAGTCATTGTTTTGAAATGGCTGCCAGTTCATCAATTCTTATTCATATGTCTTAAAACCTTGGTGGATAGAATGCCAAGGGTCAGTGCTTCATTTCATACACCTATATGTTAGGGTAAGGGTTAGGGGTTATTGGGGAATAACACGTTTAGTGAAAAATGACCAAACATGCGGACAGTTTTTTGAGCCACTGTAAGTAACTCATCTTCTGTGTTTCAATACTAACTCAATATTAGGAATGCCCTCACCAATGCTGCCACCCAACTTGACATCACCCTTCCACCAACCAGTAGCTCTGATGTAGTTTTTCCCCCAGCCAATTCCAATGCCTCCAAGTCCAATACCAGCCAGACAAATACAGCAAATACTCCCAAAGCAGTTTCATCAAAGAGAATCACAAAAATGCACCCTAGCCCTGCTCAAAATGGAAAGTAAATTATGTAACATTCACATACTGTTAATTTTTGCTAAGTGAGATATCAGGAACTTGTGTGGGCACCAATGGCTCAGAGCATTCAATGATACAAACAAAGGAACAACAGCCGAGTTCAAAAAGTACGACAATGGGTTAAGCAAGGGACAGTGAGAGGTAAGTCAAATCAGTACATTTGATCATTAGCTAATATAGTCATCCAGTTATATGATAAAGAAGTCAAGGAACTAGTAAGTAAAACATGCTTTCATAGCACCTGGCTGATAATCAAAAATAAGATATAATTTCCATTTTATAGGGATGATAGCATGAGATATGACATCTATATGACCTGCATACTGGAGCACATATGACCCTAATGGGTTATACCCAGTTTTCACTGGGCATGACACTATATGTTTATTACTAATATGTAATGTAGATGGTGACACTCAGGTGATGGGTCTGTAAGGCCATCGGAGTTTGAAAAAAGTGCTGCCTGAAGTGTGTGCATGAACATTTCAACAATGTTGTAATATGCATCTATACAGCAACATCCAGTGGAATCGCATTGGCATTACATATCATCATTCCAATACATCCTTAGGAGAACGTAAATGTCTTGGGTTCAGTGATTCGGACATCCACAAATTCCTCCGTCCCCCAGTACTGTTTCACCCTCTCATCTGCGGTCACTTTTGCATAATGAGCAAAAATGTGGGGGTATTGTGCGCGTTCAGCAGATCCGAGCGACACACGCGCAGCAGCAAAAATTACGCCAGCCAGAACAAAATCGGCGAGAGTCAAAGTGTCCAATGCCACGTATCCAGTCGGATGCACCGCAAGATGCGACTCGAGGTGGGCGAGGCCGCGAACAAGGCGCTCTGCATTTTTATCAAGAGTCTGTGACGAGCACTTTAGATATCTGACCAGCATCAGCAGTGATTTTAGTCCATACCTCGAGATTGAAAGGTCCATAGAAGCCGTAGATCAGACCCGTCATATTCTGAGTTGGTGCGCTGATCTCGTGTTCAGCAAAGTGCACCCATTGATCGACAATTGCGACTTCGCGCGCAGTGGATCCTAACAGGTTAACTTTGGTCCCGATGCTGCTCACTGGAACAGGTAAGTCCATGATGATCGTCAACTGAACAAATTCTGAAACCACTCACAATAGCGAGCAATGGTAGTACCCTCGATCAACTTCAATCCATCCGTTCCCTCGAAGGCAGGGATCTTTCCGTAGGAAAACTTGGCCGTAAACTCCGGAGGCTTGTTCGTGAACGACAACCACTCAGGTTGTTCGAGCTCAAATTCATTAACGGCTGCAACACTGAGTATCTGCAGTGAAACAATAAAGTTAGCTTCGGCCTGAAGACGCAGGTCAGTCATGAACGTACGACTTTGGACTGACGCTGGCGAACGGAGCCCCAGAGAGTACCGACAGGCGTCATTTCACTGTGTGTATGTAGAAGTTGTGCTAAACAATCAGATGATGAGGGTCACTGGTAACCAGGTCCCAGACGGTCCCAGATCTTATACCTTCGTGCATTGACTAATAGCGGCTCTCTCTGCGCCGGTAAACCTGTACCTGAGAAAAAGAAGTATGGCACAGTCAGCAATCAGTAATCCAGGGCACCTCCGAGTCATCGTATTCTATACCGGAGTTCGTCGCCTTACCACTGGCAGCTGAGAGTATTGGCACGTTAAGGCAACCGTAATGTGATCGACCCTACGACGTAGCGAAGCCGGTGAGTCAACCCATCTCATTACCAAGCTGCGACTCGCGTAATTGTTTCTGCTGACTGAGTGCATTAATAATGTCGAAGCTGCGAGCTGAATCACCACAGCTTCGCGGCGCATCATGATGATCAACCATGTGCTCGCTACAAATGACTCTAAGTTGAACCCTGCTGCGCATTGCGGCCCGTCAGGGGGTTCACAAGGCATGAAGGAGTCATGGCATTCATGTTGTGCAACATGATTATACAGCCAGTAGTACATATATCTGCGCGGTTGATGAGTGGATACGGGTAAACACATATGACAAAGCACCAAGATCGTGACTGGCCAACTTGAAACAGATTGCTCGACGACCTAAAATTACTCCTCGCCGAGTGCCGCTTCATAAATACTAGTGAGGACACTTGAGTGAACCATCGTGAAATCAAACAATGACCCGCGCTACTACCAACCTCGGAGGAACAGCGTCAAGTGTTGTCGTTGGTAAAGTCGCCGTGCGTCACGTCACGAGCTTCGGGTTCAACTTCACTTTGTTCTGAATTCACTCGTTCTTAGCATGGGTTGATGCTGATGACGTGAGTAGTCAGTCGTGTAACTCGCATGATCACTTGTCTGATCAAGGTTGTTCTAGATGGAAAGAAATCCCTGTTCCCGATGGGCAGTGTTTCGAAGCAATCAAGGCAGGTGTCGATGCTTTGCCGCCTGGTGCGAAAATGTTCATCAACGGAGGTGAGCTTCGCCAGTTCCCATCCAATTTGTTCGTGACACTATTTACACAGGGGTGTTTTACGGACACAATGCATCTACCACCAATCTTGAGATGATCGCCAGATTCTTCGAAAAGTATCCCGAATATGTCGACAGGACTTTCCTGTCAATTAAAGTTGGTATCCATGCCAGAAAGATCATCCATGATTGTTGAGGATACCGCTTGCAGGGTGGAAACAAACCAAACTCAGTGCAACCAGACGCCTCGTGAGTAGATGGTGTCAAATTCACGCCTTCACCCCGACCACCGAACGCTAAAAAACTGCAGGCCCGAGAACCTCGTTCGAGACGTCAACCTGGTCAATGAGAAATTGAGAGGTACTAAGCGCCTCGACCTATTCCAGTGCGCTCGCGTCGACCCCAACGTTCCCGTGGAAGTATCCATCGCTGCGCTCGCGCAGCTCAAAAGCGAGGGGAAGTTGGACCATATTGGGATGTCCGAATGCAGCGCAGAGACCCTCCGTCGGGGTCACAAGGTTTGCAGGAACCACGACCCTCACGCACGCGATTTAGCTCCTTTGTAGGTTCACCCGATCAGCGTCGTCGAGATCGAGGTCAGCCCGTTTTCATACGAGCCTCTCACACGCGATGGTGGGTGAGAATGTTTTACATTCTGGCAACTGGTCTCATCACATGTCCTAGTTATCGCGACAGCGAAGGAGCTGGGTGTAGCAGTTGCAGCTTACTCGTAAGCTCTCCCGTCTCACCTTGCTCTTCATCTTTTGAAAATGGTATAGGCCGCTCGGAAGAGGTTTCTTAACCGGGCAGATCAAGAGACCCGAGGATATTCCTGGTACGTGACTCCGAAGTGCATTTTTTAAAGGCACACAAATTGACGTACCTTCTAGAGGGAGATATGCGCCATCACATGCCTCGTTTCCAGGAAGAAGTAGGACTCCTGTCACACGCACACCCACAGTTCTGACTCTTTTCACGCCAGAACCTCAGGCACAACTTTGCCATTGTGGATGCTTTGACTGAGCTTGCCACAAAGAAGAATATCACCCCCGCACAACTTTCTATTGCCTGGGTGAGCTCCCTCGGCCCACACGTCATTCCACTTCCGGGATCGTCGTACGTGCAAATGCTGCCACGTGTCTGCCAATTTCGTTCCTGACTGTATGACTTCCAGGCATGCCAAACGTACCCTTGAGAATTCCGCAGGTGGTGATGTGGTGTTCACCGAAACGGAACTACGGGAGATCAATCAGGTCATCGAGAACGCTGACGTGAAAGGGGGTAGATATCCTGAGCAACATGCGAAGTACCTTTGGGCCTAAGAGTGCTTCACTAGCCTGGGCTATCTGTCTGCATAGGTGCGTAAGATACAGAGTTTCAGCAGGGCAAGAGTGTAAGGTGCGAGTTGTCTGTAACCGATAAAATGCGTGTATCCCGAACAAGTTGTCATAGAATTGAAGAGAATGTAGTTTGTCAAGGTTGAAGTTGTCTAATGTTTAAATGGTAGCCGAGCTGCTGGCACCATCTCAAACACTAAATGAAGGCCCTTGTACATGACAACGAGGTTCATGTCGCGAAATGATTGTCCAGCATTTTAGCGACGAAACTCAGAACGTGGACACTGAAATAGAGAGACCGACAAGCTGGCCAGTGCTGGCCAGTGCACCAAGTTCGCTGCTGCTGCTGGGATCAAGATAAATAGACAAGGATCGACCGTGTACAGCACGATGCATACCACGAATCCCGTCCAGCATACAACCCAGACTCCATCATCGCTCACCCTCCACCTCCACGCTCTCCGCTCGCCTAGACAACCTCTCCAAAGCTCGCCGCCTCGGATCCCTATATCCCCTCCCACCAACAACGCCTCTCTGACTGCTCGCATATCCCAAGCTCACCGCACGCATGCCCGCATCCCGGCGGACACCCCCCACTGAACGCCGAGCAGTCACACCCACATGCTCGTTCTCGCTCTCCTGCGCGCCGCCTTTCGCAAGCTTGATCTTGCTGTCGGTTCCCGAACCAGGTAGCCCGGCGATCGCCCAGCCGACCTCGATCCCGCGTTTGATACTCCACAGCCATATCAGCCCAAAGACGGGCGTGCTCACGAGAACGTTCAAAACAGGAAACAGGTCGGGGTAGCGCGCCGGAGGTGGCACGGCCAGCTCGAGGAGATGTAAAAGGATCATTGATATATTGACGACCTGGAGGGGTGCCTCGTCAATCACTTCCGACCCGACAGATAGACGTGATGGTCGGAGAAGTTACGCACCGTTGAGAGCAAGTTTACGAAAGAGTTGAACTGCACCCGGAAGGGGTTGTACCCTATGAGTCGGCACCAGAGTAAGAGCATCGCGAGGTATTGTACACCGAGACCGTCTTTCTTTAACAATGGCCACATGCTGTGGGAGCTTGTGAGAATTATGAAGTAGAAATTTTAAACGAACCTGACCTGAAGACGCCCACAATGTTTCCAAAAGCACCCCAGGCAAATACTTCTTCGCCGGGAATCGCGCCGGAAAGAAGGAGAGTAAGGGGAAGGAGGGGCAACAAGATGGTCTTCTCGTGAACCTGGAACGAAAAGAGGAAAAACGACATCGACGTCGTCAGAAGCGCGTAAGGGAGCAGAGGCAGAGTCGGGGTGTGTGCTTGCATCTGCTGATCATCTGAGGATGAGGAACGTAGTCGCGTCTTGTAACCTCCCCACAACAGTCCACCCACAGCCGGCAAAAACCCAAGTGCTGTGAGGGCTGTCGAGCCCTTGACGAGCAACGACTCCTTTCCATCGAATAAACGCTTCCATCTGAGGACAGTCACATTCGTGAAACACCAAAAGTTGGCGACCTTATCTTCAAAAAGGCCACGGGAGAACGGGAAGATGCGGGTTATTGTGGCCCCAAGGGTGGAAACGGGAGAGAACGGAGGAAGGAAAGGTGCGAAGAGGATAAGGAAGGAGAGTGCGGTGACCAGTGCTAGTCTGGTGAATAGTCGGAGTCTAATGTCCATGTCAGCATCACGCATATGCATATGAAACAAAGATCATACCCCTCCCTTGATCCCAGGAATATACATTTCCCGAGCAAATATGCTCCAATAGCTGGGGCATAGTAAAGAGACATCTGCTTAAAGCACAGACTGAGGACGAAGAAAACTGCCCCAACTAGATCAAACCCGGCAGCGAAGGCGTCGATTGCTAACAGCGTAAATCCTATGGCACGGACTACATTACAGTGCGAATTCCTGGGTTTGATGTAATTTACGCACCAAGCATTACTGAATTGTATTGAAAGTGGCCAAAGTCGATGAGCAGAAGAGCGGGGTGGAATAGTAGTGTGACAAGTGCAGCATGCTGTAGTTTTGAGATGAATCTGGAGGACGAATCTAACGAAACAAACATCATACCTGCGTCCTCGAAGAACGTGTTGCATGCCATGTCCGTGTGAAGGCATACAGTGCTGGAACGTATATGAGAGCATCGAGTGTAATTACGGTTGTACGCATGAATAACTTATTTCCCGGAGATTCCATTCCGCGAGAAGAATCCAGAGTAAACCATGACGGATCTATCCATGATCCACTTGAAGCAAGCGGGTTCAGATGAGTCACAGGCAAGAAGATTGCTCGGTCACTGACATTTTCCCACATATCCAAGAAGCATAAGCTGTCAATGGAGGGTAATCGAGGCCCCAGTATTGTAGGTCATAACGATACCACTGTTGAACGGGGACATGGATAGTCAACTCCATCCAATGTCGCTGAGCCTCATAATCACCGAACATGGGCGGAGTGGCATACCCTGGATGGTCGAGGTTGAATGACATTCGATATCAGGAATGATGTAGTATGTGCGTCAGGAACATACCCGAGTAATCACCCATACCTATGCACCACTTCACGTAGGTAGAGGCGGCAATTGCACATGGTACGACCCATGGCTTCATGCTATGTTTATGCATCCAACGAACCCACCGTTTCACAGCACCCTGGTCCATTGTGTCTTCGTTTTGAATCCTCCGGAGAGCTGTGGCACGGGCCTGTTTTTCCTGCTCCAAGAGTACGCTGAAGCTCAGTCGTGCGCTCGAGTTCAGAGGGAAAACGGATGGTGTGGATGAAGCAGCAGAAAGGGGTGAGATGGAACGTGCTTGCCAATCAACATCGGAGAATCCACCTGCTTTGAGCCACGACAGACTCTCGGAAGGGTGTAACACATGCCGCCGAGGGACGGGTGACACGATTTCGGCAGGCTCGGCATCCGAACTAGAATACAAGAAAACGGTATTCACCTTTCGTGGTCAGCAGTACCCACTAAGCTTATCCAGTTTACGCACGTGATGCCTTTCATACTGGCGATGGAATTGCGAAGGCGCAGCGTCGAGTTTCGGAAGTTGGCGGTCGACCCTTGTGGCATTGAATTCAGCGAGGTGGTCCGGTCGCGGTAGCTTTGTCTGTGAGTTTCCGAGTATTCCACATCCTCGGGGACTACTTCCATTTTAAAGTTGACACTGCAAAACCCGCAGGATCGAAGACGTCGAAGTGAGGCGCGCGTTGCGTTCAAGTTGTTAAAGATTACCAAAATGGAAAATGTTTGTTTGTTTTCAAGGCCGTTGCCAAACAAACACATTTACAATCGATAAAGAACGTACGCTTCAAGTTTGTGCGTTGCGACGATATGTACATGTGTCATGTCAAAGTGTATGATTTAGTCAGATGGTCTTCTATACGGTGCAGTTCCATTATTCCTACTGTTCCCGGTTTTGTTAGTATTGTTGCCACCGCGATGGAGGTCAGGCACGGTGCCCTGAAGCTACTGGCGACCAATCAGAACGACTGTCAGTTCTTCAATAGCGCCACATCCCGATCGAGTAAATATCCCGTTGATAATTAGTCACCATCTCCTCTCCACCTCCCCACTCACAAGTCGACTCACATGAAAAGGGGATTTCTCAACACCGAAGAGGCGAAAGCCAAGCTTGCCGCAGACACAGATGTTCCAAATGATTCAGAACAGAGCGACTCCATTCATAGGGGCAATAAGAAGGCCAGAACAGAAACGTGAGATGTTGTCGCTCCTACCTTCCCCCTGTCCGCCTCTCAGCAACTCATATGGATAGTGGTACAGACCTGCAGATCTCAGCAATCCCAAATCTTGCCCACCGCTTCTCGATTTCCATTCTGTCCCATCCTCCGTGAAAGCCATTATGAGCTACCCAGAGGATAAAACCCGCTTATATTCCTCCACTGGCCACGTGATCCCAATGGTCAACCCATCGTACCTTCCGACATTCGCGGCAACGAGGCGGGAAACGGCCCCGACCTGTGGGGGGCTACCCTCTACGACTTTTACTTTGTCCGTCGCATACCCAGCAATATTCATGGCATCACCATCTCGACTGGAAGCAAACTCGCCAACGTCATGAAGGCACTCGGCGAACTCGACCATGCCCGAGACGAGATCGCCTGGGCCACTCGTGAAGCGCATCCCATGGAGATCCCAGGGAGGGATACTGCCGAAGTGATTGTAGCTCAGAGCACGACGTGCATGCAGGTTCTGGCTTAAAACAGGAAACCGTTGAAAAAGCCATGGACGAGGCCAGAATGCACCAACTTCCATCAGAAATTCCCGTAGAGTCGCCTTTCCACCCCAGTCATTACCCCTCGCCATGGCCGTTGGTGTCGTTTGAGAGCCCATATTCTCCGTTTGCTCTACAGCGAGGAATACCGACACACACACTCCCAAAGAAGCTTCATATACATGATCCATGGAACCTTGTCAACGTCGACTCAAACGACTTCTACACGACCCGCGAAGGGTCTTGGACCTCGAAGACTGACCATGTACGCACGTATACGCTCTCGCTATCACCTGAATTGGAAATATTGGCGCATGCTGCGTCGAAAGCGGCTGCTGCTGCTGAGGACGAAGCGCTCAAGCTTCCCGAAACAGTCTTCATATCTCCACAAGGAACGGAGGGGCCCACCAAACAGCCCGCAATCCGTGCCTTCCTCCCCGAGCGACCCCGAAAACCAACCGAGGTACCCGAAGCCCATTTGTATCTCTCCCTAAAGGGTGGGCTTGGGACAGGACATCATTCCATCGTTTACGAGGCTGAATTAGAGCTCTCGCGCGACCTTTTCTGCGAGAGCACTTATTGCCAGTCATGCCTTGACGAGCAGATCATAGTCGAAGTTGATCGGCTCAAGGAGTCCGGAGAGTGGGAACGACGCCTGAACGAAGCGGCGAAAGAGTATCAGACCACCGAATCTCGCGATTCTCCTTCATCATCCTCTGTTCAGATCCCACCGCGCTACGTGGGTTTCGTTAGGGTGATACTGGAGCATGTGCCGATGCAAACGATGGACATGGTAGCTCCAGCCCGGGGGGAGTCGGGAGAGACCATGGCTCCCGCAGCGGATGCTCCCTCCCAGCACTTTGCGTGCGTGTCCGAGCCTCTGATTAAGCGCTACATTCAATATGAAGGGTTAATTGTTCCCATCCACCCGAATATCCAATGGCAAAATCCCTCGTTCCCTCAGACACTCTGCGAGCACAACGTCGGCAAACTGAAACCAGTTCCTCGGACGGCGAGGTTCCATGTCGCGGCGAAGTTGTCGCTTCCCTACGATCCTCACCTAGAGCGAGAAGCTCACAATTACCTTAACTTCCCCTCTCATTTCTTCCAGCACTGGACGGGGTACAACGTCGTCCCCCCTCTTCACGATCCGACGCCTGTCGGTGCACTCGTGCCACAGTTCTTCGGGTACTACACGCCGGATCCCCCAAGCGAGAACGAGTATTGTAGCCCGATCTTGCTCATCGAACACTGTGGTAAACCGATCAGTGTTGAAAAGTTATCGACCGACGATCGACACGAGTGCGCAGCATTGCTGTTCCGCTTCCACACTGCAGGGTGGCTTCACGAGTCGTTCGCCGAGCGTAACATACTCATGCAAAAGCATCATCCCACGTGCAGTCCTTTGGAATAGCATCAAGATCAATGTGACGTGCCCCACCAACACCGGCCCCATAGCTTCCGCTTGATCGATTTTGGTCGATCAGTGGAATATGATCGAGCGTTACGGCGATCCCAAGAAGAGATGGTGGGAAAGTATCTGTTTGGTATCCTTTGATTTTGGGGTCACCCTCACCGCAAAGTAAAGCTGTGGTCGTGATTGGTCGTCCTCGGAAGAATTCGATTCGCCGATACTCAAACTCAGTACTTAACACCCGAAACGCAACCGCATGCTGTCAATACCATGCCTTGTGAAACGAAGCATCTTGTGTTATCGCTTTGGTATCCTCCCTTGTTTGTTTGGGACGACTTCTTGCAGAGGGAATCTTCGTGTGTCAACCAGAACAGACAGCAGAACGAACTTCATTCAACCGCATAAAAACCTACATGTATTCAAACGACTACAGCTTGTACTCCAACCTTGTCAATATTTCGTCCCTCTTCCCGATGATCTCGTTGATGTCACCATACCCAGTGAGACCCATCGTGATATGCAAATCAGAAATGGTCTGCATCAAGATCTGCTCGACACCTTCCTGTCCGGCGATAGCAAGACCATACATGAACGGACGTGCGACTGTGCGAATCATAGAATCAGAATCGTGCGCGTGGAACTCAAACGATAACAAGACTGACTCAAGACACCTTGAGCACCCATCGCGAGGGCCTTGATAATATCACTTCCCGTGCGGATCCCAGAGTCGAAAAGCACGGTAAGCTTTCCGGATTGTTGGGCAGCGCGGACCTTGTGCGAGCGCATGATCCTGTCAAGTGCATCAAGGGAACCGATGGCCCCATCGACCTGGCGACCACCTTGAGTGTTCCAGCGTTAGTCCAGCGAGCGTGAACAGTCACACGAAGCAGCATACCATGGTTCGAAACAATGATGCCGTCGATTCCTCGTGCGATCGCTTGCTCTGCATCCTGCGCACCCAAGAGTAGCAGGCACGTCATCCATTGACGGGATCGACAACGATCTACCCTGGATGCTACTCACCGAAACGCGTTGGATACCTTTCAGCACGATAGGCCCATCCCAGTTGTTCCTGATGAACTTCAAGTCCTCCCACGTCCTAAAAACGCCCGAATTCACCTCGCCGAGCCACTCCCTCCCTAATAGCATCTCCCTTGCCATATGTTCGTCGCCCTTTTCGAAAGCCACTTCCCTGATCTTTGCAGGCTCAAACGGGAATGCGGTAGACTCGGCTTGGCGCGGTTCGAGACCGAACCGCTTCATGAACACGGGATCAGAAGTGCCAACTTGGACGCCAACCCCGTAGGCGAAAGGGAGAAACGCGGTTTCAATGTCGTGAGGACGCCAACCAAGGATCATAGTGTCGAGCGTGATCACGAGGGCCGTAAACCCGTTTTCTTTCGCTCGTTTCAGCAACGAGAGTATAATTTCTGAGGTACGGGGCCTAGAGGTACCCAAGAGCGGCATGAGCGGTCCGCCAAAGGCGACGTTGGCAAAGGAATGCGTTCACCAATAAAGTTGAAACCATCTGTGGCCATTCGTACCATTGGCTGTCGCCACGTCTTCGATTGAACGGGAGGATGCAGTGCTCATAATGAAAGGGACGCCGACGTTGCCAGCTGCGCGTGCGGTCGCGAGTTCACCATCTGCATGCAGAATACCTTGGACACCAACAGGCGCAACGAATAACGGGGCAGGGTATTTCACGCCAAAGACGGTGGTCTGATAAATCGTCTGTGAGAGTGGGCTAGAACGCAGAACCAACGAACACGCACTTCTAATCTGCGGTCCGTTGCACCGATGAGCATTCGGGGGACGATCTTCCAATTCTCAAGCGCCTTTTTATTTGCCAGGTCCGTTGAGCACGTCCCTGCACTTCCAAAGGTATACAAGTAGGCCGCTATGGAGGCAGGTAGACGATTCCTTTGATTATTAGCCATCGACAGAGTAGGCGGCCGAGTTTTCCCGGAACGCACGCAAATGGTTTCGCATAACCTCTCTTGCTTTTTCTTCGATTTCCTTGAGGTCGACCGTACCCAAGATAGGCTGTTGGGCCAATGCATAGATATCCGTCAAAAACTTGATCCATTTGTCGGGAAGCGGGGGCTGAGCAGTCATACTGGACAACTCGTATTTGTCGTGGTGATGGATGTCAATGTGAAGGCGTCGCAATGACATTCAAGCCTGAGAATGTGCCCCAAATCATTGCCGATGAGTCGTCCGATATGACGAAAATCTCCGGGCTCATACCACCCCGCTAGTACCGAAAGAATTCGCCAGTGGCTGTGCGGCGGTTGTGGAACGGTACTCCGAGTCGAAACACCCTGGATCCATCGAGCACTTGTACATCGACCTCGGTGGCGTTTAGAATCAGCGTGCACGGTGCATGCGCAAATTCATCTCCCTAATCTTCACGTCATCGTCCCTGCGCTCAAATACCGCAACCTCCACCCGCATCATGTGAAACCGACATACCTTGGCTGGCATAAACTCGACCTTCGTACCTGTATAAACCTCTATAGCCATACCCTGCAAGAAAAAATCTCGTATAGCATCTAGCATCAAATAGCAGAGTAGATGATCCGTGACGAGGTATAGAATGCATCAGTCCACATCTCAACGTCAAGGCTAAAACTGCCCAAACACATCACGCTCCGGCGATTTCAACACGACTGCGCCCTCGGCAACAGACACGTCATCCTCCACGTCCACGTCCGTATCGATCCACGCATCTGCGTCCGTACTTTCCTCCGAACTGCGCACCGCTCCGAACGGAGTGAGCGGTCGGCGCAAAACGTCCTGCGGTCTGTTCTTGGCGTGGGATGGCGACAAGGAGGGCAAGACGTTAAACACGTCCTCATGGTCGTTCTCCCGATCCTTGTGCGCTCCGGACCGTTTCCCACCCCCACTGCCGTGCCGCTCACGGAAGACCTTGATCTCGTGTAAATGTGCTGTTCGCGCCCAGCGTTTCGCAGAGCGCACATGAGGATGGCCCGATGTAGAGGACGAGTGCGATCGTGTAATGGATTCTGCCCGAGGAAGTGTATGTGGATCGATCAACATGAGTGGACGGGGTTTCGTGGGTGTACGAAAGGCTGATGATGTGTGTACGCGCTTATGCGAGGATGCTGCCGTTGACGCAACAGTAAACTTGAAAGCCCTTGCCACATGTTGAGGGCTTTGAGTGGTCACAAGTAACTCGGGCTTAGACACTGAACTACCCATCAGCTCGGGGAACAGTTTGTCTGTTGCTGGTCGTTAGTATTATTTCAGTGAAACATTTCTTGGATGAGAAGGTGGTAATTACCAGTAGACTTTTCAGCTTTTGTACTCCCACGTTCACTTGGGCTGCGACTTCGTCCCCCGAATGGATTCCAGCCATCTGCACTACTCCCAATGCTGAGGCTGCGAACACCCCCTTCACGTGTCGAACCATGCACTGTCGAAGGATGATGCTGTGCAGAAGGAGCACCACGTGTGAGACCGATAAACACAAGCACTGCTAGGAGCAGACACAGTTGGGCAATGCCGAGCCGCTTCTCAAGTACAACCTGTGAGGCTTCAGTGGTACGAAGCCTAACGAAGACGTGATATTCACCTCGTCTGAGAGATAGTTGACGCGAGAAAGCAGCTCGCCGTGTTCGAGTTCCAATCGCAGCCTTTGTCTTTCCCATTCATGAACCGTACGTTGATACATCTGTGCCTGCATCCGACTCTGGACGAAGTGTGACAATTCTGTTAACGCACTGATGGATCGCTAAAGTCGGGACACCTACGATACTCTCGAGTCTTCCGACTTCCTCGTTGAGCTTTCTCAACACCTCTCGTACACTCGCGGTTTGCTCCTCCACATATCGTACATATAAGGTATGATTCGCTTCGAGGATGGTCAAACGATTCATAATCGTTCGATAAATGGACTCTCCACTCCACTGTGGGGGAGATGGCGCATGGGTGGGAATCTGCTGAACCAGTGGAAGTATTGGAGGGTTGCTTGGCTGTGACGAAAGGGGGGTGAGTGTGTGTATTTCAGTATCGTGCGAATGAGGATGCTCGGCCGCAGGTGGTGTGGGCAAAACAGAGGCGGGCGAGGGCATAGATAAAAGCGACGAGATTGCCTCTGTTATCGAGCGCACCCCTGTGGATTGCGTCTCCAACGTCTGCTGTTCCCCATCACCGCTGCTCGATATCCACGTCTCATCACCAAGGACGTGGGGGGATGTTCGTCTCCAAGATTCAGAAGATGTGGATGGCGAGCTGGGAGAGGAAGGCGTCTCACGAGTTGGTGTGCTCGCTGCTTGAACAGGCGATGGCTGCGAGGTGAGATTTGAGCGTGCCTCGGTGGTCGCAAGCTGGGTCGTGGAAACGTGCGTGCTGTTATTGGATTCCACTTTGAGATCCATAACATTGCTCGCCGATGGGTGCTCTCCAGACAACGATCGTTGCGCAGCAGAATCCTTGAGTCGTGCATGACTCTCGAGTAGCCATGTGTCCCACTTCCATTCTTCCAGATGAGTCAGTCCATATACCCGAAGCAAGGACACAGGGCAATAATACTCATGCCCGTAGTGTGAGTGAAAGTCGATTCGAATGTACCGATAGAAATCACGCAACGACGTCGGAAGGTGGAAAGACTATCAGTACAGTGAGACAGGAAACCACTCGCGAACTGAAAAATCTTACCTGGACGCCTCTGACGTTCTTTGCACGGTAGCTCCCAGCGGGGGTCCACCCCTCGTCGGTACCAGTAAACGTTTTTGCGACGCTCACGGAGAAATCCTTGAATACCCCACTGAAGAACTCGAAATTGGCTAATTGCACCGTGTCGATCCTAATATCGTCACAAAGTTCCACCACCACGAACTGGACATCGGCACTACATGGCAAGAGCATGTACTTGTCCTTTTTGGACGAAAGGATTGACGAGGCTGATTTGGCAGACTCGTGGGCCGTGTGTACACGCGCAGAACAGTCCATATCGGCATAGTTGAACCTGTCGGTGATAGGTACACGAAAGTGTGGTGGGAGGGCGTCCTCACTAGTGTAATACGACAGGTTGGGAGGTAATTGCGCATCTATCGGTGGGACGTCGCCGTTCTGGACGTTGGTTTTGCTTGGAGTATCGCTGTCGGACATGTCCACCCCGGATTTCGCGGGGGCGCTTTGCAAGCCAGCATGCGACTGTTTTGACTTCCATTCTTCGAATGATAGAAGAACGCCTTCGGGTCCTTCTGAGGAGTCGGTGGTCGGTGGTGGCGTCAAGCAACATAATGGGAGTTCCGGCTGCTGAGCTCGGTGTATCACGGCGATAACGCGAAACGGGTTGTTGAACGATGTTGGTGGCAAGGAGGCTTGGAGGGCCAGCACTGGCAGAGTGGCGAGGCTAATGAAGGACAATGCCAACAACGTCCTAGGCAATAATGGAAACAAATCCATCTCTACAAACCCTACGAGGAAGTTACCTTGGCCGCTGGCATTGGCAAGCAAACGGTCGTGATTAGACGAAATGAAGCAGTGACTGTTTGAATGCCTGAAAGTTGCTCGGCACCTTTTCATAAGCTCGGATGCTTCCGGGCCCCAGCGCTGCCACGTCCCGTTCGGCAGTCCTCCGTTCTCACTCGTTCGCGTCCGTTTCGTCTCGAATTCCCATTGTGTTAGACTGTAAGTAACTAAGTTTGGCTATTTAAAGCGAAACGAGAGTGTGACAGCTGTTTTGAAACGAACTAAGGCTGCCGACTCACCCTAAGTAAGTTAGGTAAGGAAGTTAGTAATCAATGGGTCAAGAGCAAGCACACGGAAGTTGTATGAAGCAGCTGAAGTTGGAACAGTCTGTTAACACACTCTGTAGGTAGATGGTCCTCTATTTGTTAAACAGATAGAAGACTCTCCACCTACAGAGTGTATTTCAAAGGAGTCATTTATTTCATCGTTGGATACGATAGTCCTCAGTTTCACTGACAACCGCACGCTATTTGGGTAGCAGCTGAGATTGTCCGAGGCAGAGGAATAGGAGACGCGGATAGACAGCAAGTATCGTAATCATATCACTTCCTCGTCTATCTATATCGTTGGCCATAGCATGGTGCTTCAGCACTAAAGAGAACGTCAGATATCGCAAACTGGATTCAGTTTGACAACACGACTTACTCCAATAATTTCACCAGCCCTTGTGTGCATGATCAATGCCACAATGAGGCCTGAAATAGTCCATTATAATGAGAAAACCGGAATATACTGACCGAACATACCGTAAAGCCCCAACACTTCAGCGAAGATAAGAATCAATACCTACGTGGCAAGTCAGCGCAAAGGGAATATTGTCGTGCACAAAGAACCAACCATTCCAACGTATAACCGTGGTTGCTGTGCAGTGCCCCTCACACCTGCATCACCGACGATCCCGATAGCAAAACCAGCCGCAAGACCAGCGAGGCCAACGGAAAGACCAGCACCGAGGTCAATGAAACTGGCAGCAAGAGACACGGAGGAGCCGACTATAACACAGAAGTTAATCAACATGACGGAACAAGTGCAATGATGAACAAACGTGAGCTTGAGATAAGGACCGAAACAACCAGGCCGTAAATCTGTATACATTGTACTCATCGTAAGCATACCAAGCAGAACAAAAGGGGCACAAACCGCAATGATACCAGCCATGATAACTGGAATAACACATCTCATTACGAGGTCAGGTCGGAGGACACCCATGGCGGAGATGCCGACACCAGACTTGGCGGTACCATAACTAAGGGTTGGTCAACTACGCACAAAACCTTTCACAAGCCTATACGAACCTGGCGCCAATACCTGCATAAGAGAGGCAGGAAGGAATGGATAGTAAATAAACGGTTCGTCATTGAAAATGTGCATTTCTTACAAGTGAACACTATCGCAGAAGTGCAGCCCTACAGTGCGTTTCAACTTCGGTTCCCACAAGCGCTTGTTGGTACTCACCATGGCACCGAAAAAGGGAGCGTATACAGGACAAAGATCAGACATTTCTGTAGGGCTGCGAAAAACGAAGGCGGAGGCGCTAAAGAGGTCGTTGGTGTCTGAATTCAACAATCGCTACGAAGAGACGCAGTCGGATGCAACCGAGCGGAGAGCGAATTGCAAGTGTGTGGCAAAAAGCAAATTTTCAAATGGTTTGTTTGGCAGAAACGTTAGAAATAAACAAACGCCTTCCTGAAATGGGGTTGTACTAGCCAATTCCAATTCATCTTTTCGGGGTCGAGGTTGACAGTAAGTTTGAGCCGTTAGACTGCTCAAAATATAATATCCGATATTATTGTTTATCGTAGTTTTTCTAACATGTCTGCTTGTCTGCGCTTCACTCGAAGGGTAAGCCCATACCCCCTCCCACATTCTTCTGATACAAATGCATCTCTACATGCAGGTCTGGAAGTCCTTCATTGACAATAAAGGTTATTCATTTTTTGTGGAGTATGGACATCTATAAATGAAACCACAAGGACATGATGCGCAATGTTTTCCAAATGTCTGTAAACCCTGCCCACACAGCCGCTGTCATACCTACCTGCTGACTACATGAAACCACAGCTTGTTATAACCCGGGCTACTCCCGGCCTTGTCGAGACAAAGCTCAAAATAGAGTCGTATAATCGTGCGCATTCCCGTCGTATAACGTTCGCGAGCGTCACTTAATGTCATACAAAGTCAACAGAGTCGGCGTGCGTTCATCCTCCTCGTGACGACGTTTTCGGCGCTGATACTCGGAATACACCAGACTGTTCATGGTGGACTGATCATGTCACTGACAGATACCCTGGGCTCCTTGGCCGTTGCCTCCAAGGGACAGTATATGACAGGCGTTTCAACAGACGTCAGCACTTCGTTCGTCCGACCCGCTGGTAGAGTTGGCGGTGTTCTGCACGCAACGGCAACAATCACTGCTTTGGGTACGAACCCTTGCGATTGACGGGTTGTGATGATTCAGAATTCGTGTTGCCAGGGAAAAACTTGGCTTATACCCGTGTAGACTTCACAAACGAGAGTGGAGACTTGGTTGCATATGGAAGTGAGTATCTGTGCTTATCGCAATACACACTATCGCTGACAATGGTTCCACGTAGCCCATACAAAGTATGTGGGTAAATCGTCCTCGGACCTGGTAGGGTGTTATTTCGTGATACCCATGTACTAGATTGTTGACGGATCAACAGAACAACGTGAAATTCTCCGAAGATGGCGAGAAAGTTATAGAGGGTGCGAACATTGAATAGATGAACTCCCCCATCGTTCAATGGGTGCACTACTGGGTTGTTTTTGCGGAATGCTGAACGAAGCAACACAAGTGTCAAGTTGCCAAGCAACTGGCATTCGTGCGACGGACGAAGTCACTGGGCGTGGGCTAGCGTTGCTAATGTCCATACAAATAACCGTCGTACAGTATCTAATAGTGAACTATCGCATGGGGTTTTCATTTCCGCGAATGGTTATTTACAGATCGTGTCCTAAAGTTTTACCCACAGTTTCAAGCTTTACGGGCAATTCTACATGGTATACTTTGAGTTCGTCCATGGAGGGTTTTGTTACGGGCCAAGTTTCTGGACGAAAGACGATACCCTCGGTCTCTTTGGGTTTTGAATGACATGAAAATGGACGCGGTCTACTTCTTGGTGTGCTAGGCGTCCATTGTTCTGTGTCAGTCGTAGCGCGTAAGTGGGACGCGGTGAACAGATAGCGGAGGAAAGGCAGACGGACCTGGAGAATGTTGTAATTCTCGAGCCCCTGGGCGAGGGCGATCTTCTTGGCAATGGGGAGTGCATCCGCGAGGTATTCGTCTGGAAGCTCGTGCACATTTACGGTGTGATCTTTTTGTTTTATATCATCGGTCAGGCCTGTCAGGATCAATCGTGACGATGTTTCGGGGGAGGGATTACCTTTCGGGATCATGAGGGCGTGGCTGAGTGAGCCAATGTCGAGAGATCTGTATTGGCTTTCAGAAAAACTGCCAAGGACGCTGCCATTGTCAATATTTGTCAAAGTTAAGGGAATATGATCGATGAATGAACTGAGGCACGGTGGTCACGTGATATAATATCAGTTTAGTCATTCTTGTCGTCGTTGGCGACGATGAGCTCGTTCGATTTTTCGCAATGGCCACTGCCACTCACTGACATTCAACTCGCAACCCTCACACACCACGCAACCACCTACGCCCTCGCACACGGCCTCACCTACCTCCCACCCGCTCCTTCCCAACCACCCTCTACCACCTCGGTCATCCACGCCCCATTATCACTCCTACCCGCCCCTGTCCCGCGCTCTCTCTTCCAGAAAGCACAGCTGTTGCAGTCATTTTATAACACCCTGTATGCGCACGTCGCTGTCGATGACGAATCCTTGGACCAGGTGGGGCCTCGATTATCCTCCATTGACAGCTTATGCTTCTTTGGATATGTGGACAAATGTCAGTAGCCAAGCAATCTAAGCAATCTTCTTGCCTGTGACTCATCTGAACCCGCTTGCTTCAAGTGGATCATGGATAGAACCGTCATGGTTTACTCTGGATTCTTCTCGCGGAATGGAATCTCCGGGAAATAAGTTATTCATGCGTACAACCGTAATTACACTCGATGCTCTCATATACGTTCCAGCACTGTATGCCTTCACACGGACGTGGCATGCAACACGTTCTTCGAGGACGCAGGTATGATGTTTGTTTCGTTAGATTCTTCCGTTAGATTCATCTCAAAACTGCAGCATGCTGCACTTGTCACACTACTATTCCACCCCGCTCTTCTGCTCATCGACTTTGGCCACTTTCAATACAATTCAGTAATGCTTGGTGCGTAAATTACATCAAACCCACCAATTCGCATTGTAATGTAGTCCGTGCCATAGGATTTACGCTGTTAGCAATCGACGCCTTTGCTGCCGGGTTTGATCTAGTTGGGGCAGTTTTCTTCGTCCTCAGTCTGTGCTTTAAGCAGATGTCTCTTTACTATGCCCCAGCTATTGGAGCATATTTGCTCGGGAAATGTATATTCCTGGGATCAAGGGAGGGGTATGATCTTTGTTTCATATGCATATGCGTGATGCTGACATGGACATTAGACTCCGACTATTCACCAGACTAGCACTGGTCACCACACTCTCCTTCCTTATCCTCTTCGCACCTTTCCTTCCTCCGTTCTCTCCCGTTTCCACCCTTGGGGCCACAATAACCCGCATCCTCCCGTTCTCCCATGGTCTTTTTGAAGATAAGGTCGCCAACTTTTGGTGTTTCACGAATGTGACTGTCCTCAAATGGAAGCGTTTATTCGATGGAAAGGAGTCGTTGCTCATCAAGGGCTCGACAGCCCTCACAGCACTTGGGTTTTTGCCGGCTGTGGGTGGACTGTTGTGGGGAGGTTACAAGACGCGACTACGTTCCTCATCCTCAGATGATCAGCAGATGCAAGCACACACCCCGACTCTGCCTCTGCTCCCTTACGCGCTTCTGACGACGTCGATGTCGTTTTTCCTCTTTTCGTTCCAGGTTCACGAGAAGACCATCTTGTTGCCCCTCCTTCCCCTTACTCTCCTTCTTTCCGGCGCGATTCCCGGCGAAGAAGTATTTGCCTGGGGTGCTTTTGGAAACATTGTGGGCGTCTTCAGGTCGGGTTCGTTTAAAATTTCTACTTCATAATTCTCACAAGCTCTCACAGCATGTGGCCATTGTTAAAGAAAGACGGTCTCGGTGTACAATACCTCGCGATGCTCTTACTCTGGTGCCGACTCATAGGGTACAACCCCTTCCGGGTGCAGTTCAACTCTTTCGTAAACTTGCTCTCAACGGTGCGTAACTTCTCCGACCATCACGTCTATCTGTCGGGTCGGAAGTGATTGACGAGGCACCCCTCCAGGTCGTCAACATATCAATGATCCTTTTACATCTCCTCGAGCTGGCCGTGCCACCTCCGGCGCGCTACCCCGACCTGTTTCCTGCTTTGAACGTTCTCGTGAGCACGCCCATCTTTGGGCTGATATGGCTGTGGAGTATCAAACGCGGGATCGAGGTCGGCTGGGCGATCGCCGGGCTACCTGGTTCGGGAACCGACAGCAAGATCAAGTTTGTGAAAGGCGGCGCGCAGGAGAGCGAGAACGAGCGTGTGGGTGTGACTGCTCGGCGTTCAGTGGGGGGTGTCCGCCGGGATGCGGGCATGCGTGCGGTGAGCTTGGGATATGCGAGCAGTCAGAGAGGCGTTGTTGGTGGGAGGGGATATGGGGATCCGAGGCGGCGAGCTTTGGAGAGGTTGTCTAGGCGAGCGGAGAGCGTGGAGGTGGAGGGTGAGCGATGATGGAGTCTGGGTTGTATGCTGGACGGGATTCGTGGTATGCATCGTGCTGTACACGGTCGATCCTTGTCTATTTATCTTGATCCCAGCAGCAGCAGCGAACTTGGTTCCACTGGCCAGCTTGTTGGTCTCTCTAATTAGCATCATTTCAGTGTCCACGTTCTGAGTTTCGTCACTAAAATGCTGGACAATCATGAACCTCATTGTCATGTACGCGGACCATTTAGTGTTTGAGATGGTGACAGTAGCTGGGCTACTGTTGAAACATCAGACAACTTGTCAGATTACATGTTCTCTTCAATTCTATGACAATTTCTTTGGGATACAATGGGCATGTAGGTGGCAAGGTCATGAATATCAACAAACTCAGGTCGTCGCCGTGGCCCTCCAATTAGCAGATATCTGGGGTTGAATCCCCGACTCCCATGGAAGTGGAGTGGAGTGAACATGGATGAACGGCAGCACTGCATTTCCCCCCATGACCGTCATACTTGCCGTACCTGTGCAGATTAGACACCCAGCTACTCTCCCACATAACTGCACTAGCATGTATGTTAGTCGATAAGTCTGAGTATTGATCAACACAATCCACCCAGAATAAGCAACGATCCTCAGAGTCTGCAGTTCAGACAGATTAAACCACAACTCTCACATGTGCGAGCATCATCGCCGAACACATGTCCTCCATCCACTCCCTTCCCAACCCTTGACAAATTCTTCTTCCGAGAACTTCTCCACAGCCCACCGTCTAGCCCTCTCTCTATACCCTTGGTCAGTGGCAGCGTTCATTGTCAGAATCTATCGGTCGAAGAGGCAGTATCAGTATTCATACTCGTGTACGCCACGAGGAGACGTGGAGAAGAACCATACCTCGTGCATAGCCGTCGCAAATTCGCCCGGTGTGCGTGCATGGAAGCCAGTAGGCTGTGACTTGTAGGGCACGGCGATGTCATTTAGCGGACCTCCAGAGGCATGGGTAACGGGGATGAGACCTGCTGCCTAATTGGCATAAAAACACGCGGTGAGCACGCGACTGTTCTTGATAGAGTGTGAGGATCTGCACTGCCTACCATGAATTCGACGACGTTGATTCCGAAGTGTTCGTCGATCATCGTACTAATTCCGATGCTGGAACGAGAGAGCCAACCGAGCATGTCGGAGTAGGGGGCGTTTACAACGAACGAGACTTGGTTCTGACGTGGAGGGTCAGTGAAGAACATCTTTACCTACACAAATTATGTACCTGGATGTCTAGCTCCCTCGCCAAGGCACGCAAAGACTCGACCCTGTCCAAATCATCTTGATGCCGCGCTCCACCGAGCAGTACCAGTCGAACGGGATCCTCGCTTGAAACTATTCCTTGGCTCTTGTACTCGGGATGGTCCATCAGAAGTTGTGCAAACGCATGAAGTTGCATTGAAAGATTCTTCTCTGGCCTAGCATCATTCCCAATCATTGATTACCTTGTCCCTATCCTTATACAGATCAACATACCGAAATTGCGCAACGCTGAGAATGATTCGCTCTCGGCCTTGGAGCGAAAACCTGGTCATCTCTCGCGTATCGCAGGGCGGATACACGGTCACAGGTTTGACCTTATCTGTCTTGTAACCAATCCCTGAGCCTGGTCCATCTACGCCGTACATGACCAGTCGAACAACTGATCCGGAAAGAAAGAGCTTTATGAATAGCAGAGGAGTCGCTCGATGCGTCCATCGGATCACTGGCCCGAAGTGTTCGTGTGAGATAATAGATGCAATGTGGCTGCGTGTCCATGACGAATTGACCATCAAGAACTGAGCGTGCGAGAGAGATAGGGCATAATAGTACATCGTAAGACGATAATAACTGTCTCAATCATTAGGAGTGGTGCGGATCCGTGATGGAGTACTCACAGACGCTTTGCTCGCATTTTCCATGATTCGCCTTGGACGCGAGCGAGCATGTCGGTAGATATGGTTGGGTAATGAACGTATGCTCCGATTGGAACGGAAGCCCTAGTAATCCAAGCTACAGCTGGAAAGGTAAAGGCGTAACCCATAGTATCTAAAGTCGCAAGAGAGGTGTTGTAAGGCGACGCAAAGTGACTTGTAAGATTCCGACAAGCTAGAACCTACCGATGTAAAGGTCTGGAATGAACTTTGACATTGCTTCCCACACAAGATACATAGAACCGAGGCTCTGGCCCACGATGGTAAACCTAGGCCATTGTGAATCCTCGACTACGCCTCTCGATTTCAGGAATACGAAGTGAAGGGCGGAAGGTTGAAGATTAATCGCAAAACGAGTCTAATGCCATTATTTCTGTCATGCGGGGGGAAGACCGGGAGGTGAGAATTATCTGACCTTTACTTTTTCAATGATTTCTAGTTTCGAAGCACCAGCGTCTCCAGAGTAGACGACACAGATTATGTCTTTGTGCTCGCGCTGTATATGGGCAATGGCAGTCCACAGAACTCGCTCGCCTCCGCCCCCTGCGTTACTTGGAAAGATCTCATGAGCTGTCCGCGGGCTTTCCACCAGTACAGCAAGTTCCCAAAGCGCTACACTCACCAGTAAGGATGAAAGAATCCAATAAACTTGTAGTTTATTGTTTTAGTTACTTTGACTCCCAACTCTTTTAGGATAACTTCACGGGAACGAAACGATCTTGACCATAAAGCTTCAGTGTACGCTGTGTAAGAAAGTGTGGACGCAACCAAGCAAAAAGCGAGACACAGCAAGAGCAAGGTGGCGCTCATTCCTGCCCAAGCAATGAACTCTGGACAGGTATTGTATGTGCCTACCTTGCCTGAAGTCGAACTCCGATCGGATTCACTGGAAACAGTGCCAGCGAGTCAACGCGGAGTCCGCACCAGTAGCAATATTATGATACCACCAACGCTTATGTAATATTCCTCATCACGGTGTCCTCCGACTCTTTTCTTCCTTTTCCGAGCGCAGTCGCGCGCGTTCCGTTGCACAGGGCCGAAGGCGTTTAAACCCGACCTAGGCGCGTGGTCATGCTGGACAGCATCGCTTCCATTCTGCCGCATGGTTTGGCCAGTGGTTGTACGTGGTTTGCCACGCCACTACCAGCCAAGGGGGGAACACCATCCAATCAGAAATTGCTAAAAGTCGTATGGTTGTTCAGCGTTTCGCCGATATACACCCGACAATCATTCGTAGGCTAACTGTGCGCACAGTCGTCGCAAGCTTCTCACTTGGCGGGCAGCGACGCAAACCCAGGCTTCCTGAACCTTTCAAAGGTGAGTTGCTGGCCCAGGAAGATTGCAAAATGCAGGTGCCGTAGCACTCTTCTCCTGGGACCGACAGTCACAGGAGTTTCGTAGTCTCTACCTCTCACGCGATTCCGCTCAGGTTCGCTGACCCGCCAGCGCCTTCGCTTTCGGTGACTTTTGCCCAATTGTGCCCACCCTCCCGGTCAATTTGCTTTGCTTTCATTGGTTGACTAAAATAGCTTACGGTGCTCATGTCTGATGGTGTAAGTACTTGGTGCCTTACGGCATCCTCGAGGTCACCTCCATTCATCGCCACCATCACCAGTCTCCTTGATTCTCCTCGACTTGGACCCGGGAAAGCTCGGGTTATATCGGAATGTGGAGGTAACGTTTCCATTGGTCCATGGATGGGGCAATGCAAAACCACGCACTCAGAATCTGAGATTGCGGTCCGTTTATTGACTGATTAAGCTCAGTGCCGCCACTTCCTCCCAGTATTTAACTTCATCTGTCCACACTCGGTTCCTGGTCATCATGGCTCCCGCTCTCATCTGCCTTCATAACTTCAAACCTGGTGAAATGTTTCTATCTACCTTTACCCGTGACGCAGAAGCGATGCACGCCCAGTCTGCGTTATACTCCAGATCCACCACTGGGCCCAACACTACCGGTGGCAGCGGAGGCGTAGACACGAGCACTATTATATTCATCGTCGTTGGTGTAGGTTGGTCGTGTTCATTCATCGTCCCTTGCTAGCTTCGATGATGCGTTATTCGCGTCGCCACACGACACTGTCTTCGTGACCAAGGCCGCATTGCACATGGTCATCTATGTACGCTCCGGGATGGGTGAGAAGTCCCTGCGTTCATTCTGAATGTTTGGTTGGTTATGTTCTATGCGAGCACTCTTGCAGCTTCTTTACTCCAAGCCTCACATCTTACCACCGAAGTTAGCTGGCTAACGCTTTTCGTCCCGCAGCCTGCCTACTCGCGCTCCTGATCGGCTTCTACCTCGTGGGTCGCCACCGTGCTGCTTCTAACCCTTCCCCGAGTGCCGCTAGTGCGAATCCGCAACATTCAGCTATCACTCATCCACCTCGGCCTCGGCGCGAATGCGGCATGAGCGAATATTGGAACATTTGGAGAATATGGCGTAACACCAGTAGTACCAACCCGCTCATCACTGTCGATACGCCTACTTCGCAAGTCCCAGTTACGATCACCAGCCCATCACCGACCATATCTACCAGAGGTGATTGCGGAGTCCATCCCCTGGTCGGGTCGCGGCCCTCCCAATCCCGCCGCATTACTTCTCTCTCAGTAACCACCACTTTCTCACACTCGCACATCACCGAGGAAGAGTTAAACAACTTTCGTCTTTCCGCATACGACCTTGATGGCGATCTGGAGGCAGAGATGCTGAACAGTGCCACAGATGACGTCTGGTCGGGTCAACCTCTAGCTATGGAGGAGGGCTGTGGAGGTGCGGGTGTGGAGGAAGCTGCAGAAGTGCGGAGCAATGCCACCCCCACCGTTGAGGGCAGTGTTGAGGGTGACGTTCCCCTCACCACCCAACGGAGGGGTGGTGATTACGAGAACACGGGTGCTTGCGAAAGCGTGGCATCTGCGGTAGCAACGGCGTTGAGTGAAACGTGATCGAGGTAGGGTAATTATGAGGAGACAAGCGTTGCAATAATAACAACGGTGCTAAGTTATTCTGTGAGATGTATCGTGTCTATGTATGTATGAGTAGGTGTAGTTCGACCAAAATATCACTCAGGAAGTTGTGATATTCCCATACAACGTATATATGTATACCGGTATATATCTAGTTGGAGGCAATTGTTATTGGATGATTTTTCGTGATTGACGTGTGATCTGAGTCGACGATGGTAGTCCAGCTGCCCGTGTTCCGTGTCCACGTACTCTATGCAGTACTCGGCAGTGTCGATCCGTAGGAAATTACGTAACCCTACCCTAAGCCATGACACTCTCACCTCCTCTACTTACACTCATCGACGCGAATGTCTACTCATGAGCGTCCAATGATAGGCTCCGTATTCGAGCGCAAAGCCCCTCGCACATCGTCCGCGCCGTCTTCCAGGTTCACTGGGACGCCAGTAACCGGGTTCCCAACTGCACAGCATCGATTCAAGAGCGCCTTTGCACGCGCACGGGACGAGGCCAACTTGAAAGGCAATGTCGGAGGCTCGAGGCAGATCGACGCCCAATCCGTCTTGTCGAAGCAACCGCAAACCCATCCACCTGTCGCACCGACGTCACCGATCATTGACCCGAAACCCATCCCAACCGATGCCGATGCCCTCCGTCGCCAGATCCACAAAGAGAACGCGCGCACGATTGCACGTATGAGCGGAGCAGAGATCGAGCAGGAGAAGCGTGCGGTTTTGGAGCAGCTTGGAGAGGGTACGGAGCAGTTGCTGAGGCGGGTTCAGGAGGCACGACGGCGGAAAGAGGAAAAGGAGAAGGAGGCCCAGGCCCTGGAAGAGCTGGAAGAGCAAGTGACGCAAAGAAAGGTTGAAGGCACGATTAATGACGATACTCGTCGGACGGCCGAACACGTACCCCTCCTTGCTTTCCCTACCCCGCGTCGCGTGCCACATGGATTGGCCACCAAACCAGGCGTTCTCCGAGTCAAGAGTCTCGAGAATATAGGGAAATCAGGTAAGATATACCTTGGTCTGCGATGACTTGCTCTCACATAACGTTCAGTGCCCTCGCCCTTGCCCACGACGAGCAGCACGCGTCCCTCCAGCCGGACAGGTCGCAAATTGCGCTTTGCAGAGGTAACTCCAGACGACGTGCACGTATACGAATCAGCGCCCATATCGCCCAAACGAACCGTCCTCGCACTCCCACCCCCACCGGATACGAAAGACGACTCGATCGTGTCTCTGGGCACGTACCACGATGGCGCTATACCATCCAAGCGACCCCACCCGATCGACAGTCCTACCGAAACCCAATTCACACGCGTCCCAAAAGACGACGCCGAGCCAGAAGAGGGCACTCCCGAGTACATACGTCGACGGTACTTTCCAAACGTGCCTCCCAACGATCCAAGCCTCGCATGGATGGAGGCTCCCCCCCGAGAAACGACAGACCCATCTGCCCCCCGGTTCGATCTTCACGGTGCCCCGATACCACCATCTCTTTCTACCTCATTACCGTCCCATCTGGGATTACATCATCATGCTGAAGGTAGTCGTGCCGGATACACCATCGACGACATCTCTTCTCCTGGCTCGATCGTCCGTCCCTGCACAACGGGCTTCAATGCTTGGCATCCTAGCCAAGATTGCCCATCGTCTAGGCCGACAAGTGCGATACTCTGATAGCCCAGAGAAAATCGTGTTCGCTGGTCAAGAGGGTCAACTTCGAAAGCGGATCCTTGCAGCTGGCTTGGCTGCCATCGACCAGATTGGAAGCCTCGGTGCGCGAGCGGTCGAAGTCGCGTGGGAATGTCTTGTCGAGTGGGATGGGACGACGAGCGAACTGGAGGGTGTAGAGCTCGTCCTCGCTCCCGACGTCGTCTCCTCGCTACAGCTTGATTATTTCCTGCCTCAGATCACGGACGTGTTATCGCACGCCGCCCTTCCTCCTCAATCACTTGCGCAGTTGCTGGCCATCGTCCACTGGCTTGCTCAGCAATCCAACCAAGTTGCAGACATGATCACCAACACCTCTCGTCTCGTCCCGACGATCCTCAACACGTTTCTGCTGACACGCATCCCACCAAAGGAAGAGTCTGTACCGCCTAATCCTCTCGCGCTCCAGTTGCTCGTCACCCTCGCCTCTGCATCACGTCAGAACGCATCAGCCCTGCTGGATCCCGCAGACGCACTTCTTCGATTCGTCACCCTCCATCCACCTTCATCGCCCTATTCACCTGCCCTCGCCACCACGCTTCTCACGTACACACTCCAGTTCTACACCACCCTATCCTCGTACGGTCTCTACTCTCACATCGCTACCACAGCCTCCCAAATCTTCACTTCGCTCAATTCATACATTGTCTCCAGCCCCCCATCCCTTCATGAAAGCGCAAAGGTGTCCGATTCGGCGTTTAGACAACTCCGTATAGCTTGGGCCTCCCTCATCGAAACATGGACTGTCTGTGCGACAGATCCGCATGCAACGAGTCCACCACACGAGATACTCTGGAGCCAAGTATGTGCCTGGGGATGGGTAACAGACGTGCGGAAGCTCAGGGAGGGGCTGAGGAACGAGAGGTCAGACTGGGCAGTCTATGCAGCAATGTGGGACGCTGAAGCTACGTGGCTGGAAGGCGCACGGATCAACGGCATCAAGGGCGGCGGGGAAGAGCGAGAAGAGGCGTTACAAATTTTCAGGAGTACCTTTTCGGCCAATGACGGAACCGAGTTTGGGATTGTACGGCGCGCGCTGGAGGCGGTGCAGCATGATCTTGCGGAAGGGGGTCTGGCTACGACCCAAGATGGGGAACGTGTGCTAAAATCGCTCGCGAGCGCGGGTAGCGTCCTCGCTTCTGCGCTCCGTCTATGGCTTGCCTGTCTCCCGCCTCTCAACGACAGTATACCATTGTCCACACCCCCTTTTGCGCTTCCGTTGAGCGACCTCTCGGCGCTTTCTGCAGCGCTTGTCAAACATCCGATCTGGTCTCTTCCTTCGACGCTTGGCGCAGCACATCTACAGGTGTATCTACGCCCCCTGACGCGTTTTGTCACCCACTTTCATCGCATCTCGCGGCGTATCCCCGGTACGACCCCCCAGTTATGGTTCACCCAGGCTCTTGTGTTCCTACCTCGCCTTCTCCCAGGGGACGAATCTCACGCGCTCGCCATGCTCGATGCGTTCTTGCTCGTCACGCCACAATTTGTTGGCGTCGACCCCACAGGACTATCCCAAGCTATCCACGTGGAAGTGCTCCGACCGTTTTTCGAGTGCGCAGTGCGACCCGAGGGGAATGTTTATGTGGCGCCACTTCGACCGAACATGGAGAGCATCTCACGGTCCTCGACCCTCCGCCTCCCCCCCTCGCCCTCCCCTTCTTCGTACAGTCCTAGATCAGACGACGGTGATGACGCCACTGGGCGTCCAGCACGCACATTCGCAGCTGGCCTCCCGCTCACGCGCGATTTTCTATTCACTCCGCTGACGCACCTCTTACGCTCTGGCATCTCTCCCGTCTTTCGTGCCCTTCCGGATGACTGGACTGGGAGCGAAGTGGACGCTGTGCTTGCGACGCTGTTGTTGGTGTATGCTGCGCGCAAGGTGTTGATCGTGCATGGACTGGAAGGGTTCGTGCATGGCGCGGCGGAGGTGGTGTTTCGCGTGCATGCGGGTGTGTATGCTAGAGCATGGTGTTGGCTTTGGAGGGACGGAGGTGGAGGTGTTTAGGGATGCGGGGGTGGAACGGTTGATGGCGTGGTTGCTCGAACCCTTCACCGTACGCGGGCGTACCAGTGGGAGTAGTCTGCACGTGATGATACCCCACGCACTCTCGCTCGAAGATGCATCGACGCCATACCTCGGTTCGACGCCATTTTACCAATTTTACACGGACCTGGTGGCGTTGTACGGTGCGGTATCGTTTGGGCACCAAATGTTTGCGGCGTTGGTGGTAACCCCGTTGGCGATGCACTATGCAGTGGATTATCGACGGGCGTTGTGGTGTGGCGGGGATGGTGCCAGCTCTAGCTCTGGATCTGGATCTGGTCCCGGACACCCTGGTGGTGAAGGGGGAGCGGGTTTGGCGGACGTCGTGAGGAGCGTGCGTATCTCGGTCGAAGATGTCGTCTGTACAATCGGCGAGGCAGGAGGAGATCCACGGGAGTACTTGTACCCGATCGAGCGGGACCTCGGGGTTTTAGGTGCGTATGTAGCAGCGTTGGTTCCGCGCGATGGGGGTGGGGTGGATGGATTCTTGAGGCTCGTGGCGGTGCATCACATCGCGTGTACGGTATGGGGAGATTTAGATGTGGATGCGGACGCGGTGGTGGGTGAAGACGAGGTGAAGGTGAAGGATGCGGAAGCGAAACGACGGGAAGAGACGCGGGCGAGATTGTTGGGGGTGGTGTGCGTACGTGGGGAGACGGACGTGATGAGGGATGTAGTACTGTATCGGCAGCGCGCGCGGGGGGCGTTCGTGTGGCCACCGATGTGTTATCGGGGCGGCGAGGACGAGAGCGGGGAGGCTGCTGGATGGCGAGGAGAGCGAGTGGCTTTGGTGCGGCGGGTAATGGGGGACGGCGCAGCGGAGCGGGTGGGGGCCTTGTTGATGCCCACGGTGACCTAGGGAATGATCTCTTTCTAAGATGGCATGTCATACGTGTAAGGACAGTACGACTGTAATAAATTAGGCATTCAAGTCGAATAGATCTCTTGCGATGCAGTCCCCAAAGGTATGGGCAGGCTAGTACTAATCGGCCCCGCGTGATCGTTATTCCAGCCTCCTCGGTAAATCAGCTAGAGACTGGACGATTGCGATCATTCACCTTCTGACTTACAGCCAACAACTTGGTGAGTCTCTCTTTTTCCCTAAACGAAGATGTAAATGTAAACTAGACATTCCATGACCCTTGTATGTTCCGAATGTCCCATCGTCGCTTCGAAGGATACATGTAATATACAGGGAAACGTGAGGATATATGGGCCAGAAGAATGAGGTCAACAAGTATAAATGTACCCTAAAAACGAGTGCGAGATGCACCTGAAAAGCGAAAGAATCAAAGAATCGATGCTCGCACGAGCCAGAGTACAGAATTCCAAGGTGAGCTGCATGCAAATATTCCTGGCCACGACTACCGGATGGATGGTGGAGACAACAGGCGATCCGTCCTCATTCTGGTTGTTCGCCATTCACAAACAGGTTTTACCTGTAGCGCCCTGCCTTGCAAACATCTCGGCACGATAAGCATCTACTTGCTCCTTGGATGGCTGTGGAGGCCAGTTTACGACGAGGCCGGTATTCTCGTCAGGTTTGTCGATGACGTGAAAGTGGACGTGGTCGACGGTTTGGTATGCTACCCTTCCGTTGTTCTGTGCGGCGTGTTACAGTGTGAGTTGGAACGGGGTGGAGTAGACGGGGTGAAGGCGGGGAAAGAAATAGGAGAGGTGCGAGGTGCGAACGAACCTGAAGAATGTTGTAGTTCTCGAGTCGCTGTACAAGGGCTATTCTCTTGGCGACAGCGAGTGCGTCAGCGAGGTATTCGTCGGGGAGCTCGTGCATCTTGACGGCGTGGTCTGGTGGTTATCGGATAGAGGTAGGCTGGGGTGGGTGGTAGGGAAATGATTGAGGAGCGTGACCTACATTTGGGGATGACGAGGGCGTGGCCATCTGTGACTGGAGGGAGGGCAAGGAATGCATATCTAATATGATGGGGTAGGATCTATTTGTGAGAGAGCGGGATGTGAGATACGGTACGTACGACAACTCAGTTTCAGCGAGCTTGAAGCTGGGCGTTTCGCCTGCGAGGTGGGGCAAGATGAGATTGATTCGGACGCGGGGAAGGAATTTACCATTGACGATCTTGCAAAAGACGCAGGTGGAGAGGGATCTATGGTATTTCGATTGTCAGCGATACGATCTATGGATAGGCTTGTGTTACGTTTTTGCTTGCCTTGCTGTGGTCATGGTCACTGTACTAGTGGGCTCGAGCCGAGTCAGCCGATATTCGTGGCTGACGACTTCCTAGAATGGAAACCCCGAGTTTCGGAACAGGCGTCAAAAACGGATCACAAGACAGTCGACTAGAAGGGCCCCGGAACGTGCGCATGACTGACCTGTCTCTTCGGACACGACTCTTTGAGATGGCTCCTTGAGCGATTATTGCGTCCGTCGTCCACCAATGCGATATTTCATGGGGAGGGTGGGTTGGTCGCGTAGAAACAACACTCCGCAAACGCAAGGCATCTTGCAAGGCAACCTAACCTAACCCGTAAATCAAGCAAGTCCGTCCAGTAGTGCCATGAGATCCCGCATGTTGTCGAATCCAAGGGTCTGCGAGCCACGCAGTAAGACGTCTTTTCTAACCCAAATTGTCAGCAGGGTTGAATTCTCACCGAAAATGATGCCAGACACTTGCTAACGCATCCACGACCTGCTGGAGGAGGCGAACGTGCCTCGGCACTCTCCGCTTCTCTGACTGCCTCGGCTGCTAGCCAAAATGCACCGCCACCGCACCCTGCTTATGACCGTCGAGGCGGGCGAGGTCTGGTATTCGTACGACGGACGGGGTCACTGGCGTGGGCTTATAAAAGATCGAAACGGAGATGTACGAAAGCGCGGCGGCTGGAACAATGCTCAGTCGTCGTGCGATACAACGGACTGTATATTTACCTGCTATGTACGATGTAAGTTTGTAGTAATCGTAGTGTGAATGAAATAGCTCACCTCAGTCGTCGTGCGATACAACGGACTGAGGGGAGCGACAATCGTCGTACTACTTCTTATATGTGTATCGGTAAGAGAAAATTGTAGGGCGGTGTAGTATGTTACCCGCCCGCATATCGAATGAAAATATACGTGACAGCGACTGCGCGCATGGTTGTATTCCGACAGGGCTAGCGTTGCTAATGTATAAACAACCGTCGTACAGTATCTAATAGTGAACTATCGCATGGGGTTGTCATTTCTCGCGAATGGTTATTTACAGATCGTGTCCTAAAGTTTACCCACAGCTTCAAGCTTTACGAGCAATTCTGCATAGTATACTTTGAGTTCGTCCATGGAGGGTTTTGTTGCGGGCCAGGTTTCTGGACGAAAGACGATACCCTCGGTCTCGTTTGGTTTTGGAATGACATGGAAATGGACGTGGTCTACTTCTTGGTGTGCTAGGCGTCCATTGTTCTGTGTCAGTCGTAGCGCGTAAGTGGCCATGGGACGCGATGAACAGAGAGGAAAAGAAAGGCAGACGGACCTGGAGAATGTTGTAATTCTCGAGCCCCTGGGCGAGGGCGATCTTCTTGGCGATGGGAAGTGCATCCGCGAGGTATTCGTCTGGAAGCTCGTGCATCTTTACGGTGTGATCTTTTTGTTTCGTATGATCAATCAGGATCAATCGTGGCGATGTTTCGGCGGAGGGATTACCTTTTGGGATGATGAGGGCGTGGCCTTGGGAGAGTGGGCCAATGTCGAGAAAGGCGTATCTATGACGAGTGAAAATTAAGGTGTGTTCGAGAGGAGGATGTGTGTTACGTACGAAAGCCCGGTCTCGACAAGCTTGAAGCTGGGTATGTCGCCTGTGGATTGGGTCAAGACAGTCATAACGTAGACGCGGCGAAGGTAGGAACCTTTGACGATCTTGCAAAAGATGCAGGTGGCGAGAGTTCTGTACTGGCTTTTCAGAAACATTGCCGATGACGATCAGATGCATTCCTTGCCTTGCTGCTGCCATTGTCAATGTCAAAGTTAAGAGGAGCTGGCAGAGGCGCGCGCCGCGCATAGTCTTCAATTCACCGTGGTCACATGATATTATCTTATCAGTGATAAATGCTTCCGTCGCCGCCTGTAACACAGATCGTTTCATCGTCGTCGCCGACGATGAGCTCGTTCGATTTTTCGCAATGGCCACCGCCACTCACTGACATTCAACTCGCAACCCTCACACACCACGCAACCACCTACGCCCTCGCACACGGCCTCACCTACCTCCCACCCGCTCCTTCCCAACCACCCTCTCCCACCTCGGTCATCCACGCCCCATTATCACTCCTACCCGCCCCTGTCCCGCGCTCTCTCTTCCAGAAAGCACAGCTGTTGCAGTCATTTTATAACACCCTGTATGCGCGCGTCGCTGTCGATGACGAATTCTTGGACCAGGTGATGGGTGCAGAGGTGGGTGTCGGACAAGCGGACGAATTCGTGAGAAGGTTATGGCAGGGTTGGAAAGAGATTAGGGAGGAAGGGATCGTTCAGGTGAGTGGTTAGTTGCGTTGTGTGAATGCGAGTCGCTCAAAGACGCCATCTAGCCCTTGCATCTCGGTCTCTTTCGCTCAGATTATCTCCTTCATACAGGTACGGGCAATGCACTTGGTCTTAAACAAGTAGAATTCAACACGATATCATCCTCATTTGGTACGCTTTCCGATAGAGTCACTGCAATGCACAGGTGTGGATCATCGTGATGTTCCCCAGAGTTGATGTCGAAATTTGTTTTAGATACCTGTACGCGCTGACGGATTACTACCGTATATCACCTTACCTCAAGCCGGAGAACTTTCCCAACAACGATACCACTTCAGGACTAGCTCAAGGCCTCGCGGAAGCACACAACGCATATGGTGTGCAAAGGTACCCAATTCCCTGCTCCGTCCACTCCCATTCACCTTTTTCCAGCGCATATATCCTGTTCGTCGTACAACCAAACGAGCGTAACGTCTTTGACCAACGTTGGCTCGAATACGAACTGTTAGAAAAGTGCGTCCCTACTCACCGCGCGACCGTGACACGCCGCTCACGCTCAACCACCAGACACTCCATCCGTGTCATCCGCCAAACACTCCTCGAGCTCGCGACATCCGCATCGGTCTCCGGTCCCTCCCGTACCCTCCTCATCAATCCCCCCACTGATCCGAATTCCCCCCACCCGGTCGAGATATCGACGATCTACTTCCGCGCAGGATACGTCCCGACCGACTTTCCCACCGAGACACACTGGACGGCACGTCTCACCCTCGAACGAAGCCGCGCGATCAAGTGTCCGACTATACCCCTTCAACTAGCAGGTGGGAAAAAAGTACAGGAGGCACTGAGCCAACCCGGTGTCGTTGAGCGGTTATTTCCTACTTTGGAGTCGGGTGCTGCTGGCTCGGCGGCGGCGGAGCTTCGGGAGACGTGGATGCCCATGTGGGCACTCGATACAGAGAACCCACCTGCTCTTCCCACCTCTTTTCCGGACGTGGAAAGAAACCCGGGGGAATCCCTCGGGATGACCCTCGCTCGTCGACACGCGGACAAACTTGTGCTCAAACCCCAACGCGAAGGTGGTGGGAATAACATTTACAAGGGAGACATTCCTGCGTTTTTGGACGGACTTTCGGGGGAGGAACGAAGGGCGTGGATCGCGATGGCGTTGATCGTACCCCCGGCTGGAGTTGGGTCGTATCTCGTGCGTGCCATGTCCAACGCGGATGGGGCAAGAATAAACGGGAATGAGGCGCGAGAAAAGTCGGTCCGCGCAGAAACGATATCCGAGTTGGGCATATTTGGTTGGGCGTTGTTCGGAAAGGACGAAGGAGTGGGAGTCGTACGCAAGGAACGCGGTGATGTGGGGTGGTTGATGCGGACGAAAGGGGTGGAGAGTAATGAGGGGGGTGTGGCGGCTGGGTTTTCGGTGCTGGATTCGGTGGTACTTGTCGATGGGTGATTGGGATCTCGGGTTACGACCTTCGTGCACGCGTTTTCAAGTAATTGAATGTACGTGGCTTGTGATGCAGTCGGGAGGAGTTCATATGATGACAACTTATGGATCGGATGGTCTTGGACCAAGTACACTCGATGATCTACCATCAAACCCATCTTTACTCGTGATCAGCTCAGGGCTTGGATTCTCGCACGAAGCCATCGAACTGCACGATGGATGTTCCATTTACTCGCGGCGCAGTGCGGTATCTACATGTAATGCATTCTAACACGTCAATTAGTGTGTCACATCATGTGTACCTGAGCGAAAACACAAGAATCGCGCGGGATACGTGATCGAAAGCCTGAGGGTGGCATAGCCTGATTGTTCCTGATGCTGATGTATTGTAAATCTAACAATGTAGGTGAAAGGAGAGTAACACGCACCGTTAGATGGACCCCCGAGGGCGAGGGTTGGGATGAATTGGCCGTTTGTTGTGTCTAATGGGACGTAAACTGTCGTGACGAGGTCCATTATCACCTAAAAAAGACGCACTGGGTCCGCTTCCCTTGCATCCGTAGCACCTTGTCCACTACGAGAAGCGCCTTCGTTCGGCTGCTTCGGAACAGTAGTCTTGGCAGCTGATTTATCCTGTAACGCGTGATGAGTCCCTGCGTATAAACACGGGACACAACGAACCTCTTTTTTTCCCCACGATGTCGCGACCGTTCGCTGGAATGATATGTTAGACACCACATTTGATGGTCCATCAAGGAAGAGCACCCACTGCTCTGCGTTGACCGGCAGCCATCCTCGAAGGTCCCTCGTGCCTGTCATCCGCTCTCGCTGGGGTATGGGATGGAGATTGGCGATCAGCACGCTCGCGCGGCTTTCCAGAAGATTGATCTGGTTTGTGCAAAGCCACGTCCTTTTTACCCTTTCTCTGCAGCAACCTTTTGAATATCGAATGGCCCCGGGGTGACTCGACTGTGTCAAAATTTCCTTCCGAACATATCTCTGAGGTGGAGGGAACGGGCAGGGCTTCTGACTGTGATATAGGATGGGAATGGCTCAATGGCGGCTCGCCGGGTGCCTCGTCCTCATGAGGATCGGAAGAAGAGGCCGAGGATAGAGACTCCGACAGCGTCAACACGGAAGCAAGAGAAAAAACCAATAATCACCAACCTCTTCATAGTCAAACTCATGACCTGGCGTGCCCGACAGCGCCTCGGCCTATGCAATCGTGAGAACTCGCCTCGAGTGAAGAACAAACAAACTAATACCTCGAGGAGATCATCATCTTCGTTGTCTCCCTCGGACTCGAGTAGACTGGATTTCGTATTTTCTTCCTGTACAATGGAGTCAGCACCTCCTGTGACGGAACGACAATATTATAGTACAGGAGAGGAGTTACGTACTGTGGCGTTGGGGCCGCCCGACGTTGAAGGCCGCCGGTCTTGTTGTACTTCCTCGCGAGTGGATATCTGTATAGTTTATTGATGTGGGAGATAGAATGGGACTTATCCAACATGCCGGGACTATAAAGGCACAATACTTACATGAGAAGGACCACACAAGTCTGGCAGCAGACTGCCGAGATGACGAACAACAATTTTTCCGTCATTTCGTCCAGTCGCGAGATAGCTGCCATCCTGGGAGACGGCGATTGACCGTACGTGTTGACCATCCTCGATAACAGGGCCGATCCGAGAGTGTGTCAAGGTGTCCAGGAACGAGATGGAACGGTCTACAAAGGTGGCGATGAATTTGCTGTTGGTGGGTAGGGCAATAGAGTGGACAAAGTAGCTGTTACGGGGTCCAGGAATTTGGAATTCGGCGAGCTGGGACCCAGTGGAGACATCGAAAGACCTGATTTTCTCGTCATTGCATGCAGCGAATATTTGCTGATCATCACTTGACCATGCAAGTGGAGTAGATGCAGAGAGGTAGGGTGTGGTGGTGTTGATATTGATGAGCTCGTCACCGTTGTGGCTGTCGAAAACATGGATTGAACCATGGTAGCATGCAGTGGCGATGTGCTCGCCACTTTGGGAAAACTTGACTCCAGTGAGCAAACCGTCATGTGTCTGGAGTGGGCCAACGAGTTGCTTCCCCGTTGTTACGCTCCAGACACTCACTGTCTTGTCTTCAGTCCCAGTGGTAAACTTGGTTGAATCTGGGGAGACATCCACCGCATTCACTGTCGTCCCCCGCTCCACGTCGATGACCTTTTCATGCATCTGTTCGTCCCACACGCTTGCCCCCTCCACAGTCCCACACGCTATCCACTTGCCATCTCTCGACACAGAAATGGTGTACACGGACTTTCCCGTTTGCACTGCGACTTCTTGTTGACCATCTGATAGTCGCCATCGTCGAATCCCATCGTCACTCCCGCCCAAAAGATGCTTTCCGCCAGGGTGAAATGCGACTGCATATAGTATATCGTCAGAGCGACCGGCGTCAAGCACTATTGTTTGGTCTTGATAAAGGATTAGCATTGCGCAATCACACCGCGGAGCTGCTACTTACCAGTGTTCGTCGACGACATCCCGATAACTTGAATCTTCGGCTTCGAAGAGTGGAAGCAACGTATTTCGGTTTACTCGTGGAACGCAAATTTGCTCCATAATCACGTTTCTTTATGCTCAATATGGTCTGTTCGCACACTGCCTTGTGCTTTTGGCGCTTGTGCTTATGGGATCCCTCGTTGCGAGGACAGTCTAGCATCGGTGAAACCATCTGTCCTTTCCAACGGCAGTCTGTGGTTACTTCTCATGTCTATGCTGCGGGACTCTATTCACGACGAGTTTACGATCCGCATTGATCCATCCCGCGAGATACCGCGCAGACAGGCAGAAAATATGGCACGTAGAATTCATTCTACATCCTCCAAGTGGTTTACTCCTGCACCTCGTCAAGATGTCCACTGAAGAGTTCAAGACGCTTCATAGACTCGGTTTCCGTTGTCTCCTACTTCGCCTTGCATTGCCGCTGTCCGGGGGGAACAAACAGTTTCTTCTAGCTTCTCTTTCGGATACTCGTTGATTGTTGCATCAGGCTTGATGCTAAAAGGTCTTGGCCTCCTATTCGACGCCGGGTCCGATCGTTGTTATCCCAAGGTACGAGTCTCTGCTTGGTCTAGGATAACGTCTGTTGGCACCCGGTGGCTACATGTAGCTCTCCCTCTAGCGCGGGAGCCTTCATTCGCCAACATTACGGTCATCAAATATGCTATCTCGTCACGGTAAATGATCGTTACCAGACCTGTGTCAGCGGACCTTCTCATCGATAATTCATTCTAACGTGCACAGTGGGGATTTGTTCGCTCAATAACATCCGCGATACACAATAGACCACGTCTAGCGGAAAATAAATAGCAGCTGCACCCCTTCGATGCTCCCGGGCACAGCGGATTCGCCAACGTCACAATCATCAAATATGACATTGCCTCAGCACGATATGTATCTGTCGTCGGCGCCTGTGTCACCAACCTATCCAAGAGTTCTAACATTGTCTGATTGGTCGTTGCATCGTATAGGGCCGGTACAGGTCCATGCTTTCCCCGATGTTTGGATCAAGGTTCGCAACGAAACGGACGATGTAAGAAGCAATGTCAGAGCTGCCGTATACATCCAGCAAGTCGGATGTATAGAACTGGAACCGTAAAAAGTGGGTCAGCGCACGGAAGAGGTTCAGTTTTTTCTGACTCGCGGAGTTAAGGAAAGGACGGCCTTGAACCGTTTACTCACTACCCAAAGAATGAAAAGAATGAAAAGCCTACCTTCAAGACCCACGTCTTAGCGATCGTAGAACAACGTACGGTACGTCCAGATGCTCTGCTTCCCACAGTTGGTATTTCCTCCATGCGTCGCCATATGGAGCGCAACTGAAATAGCCCCGGAACTTTCACCCCAGCTGGTGTCTTCGTGAGAACGGATGGGAAACTCGGAGATAGATGTCCTTACGTGGCGACTTTGGTAGGACCTCCTCCGAATGCGCTGATGTATTCTTGTATCCATTGCAAAGCGAGGTGTTCTGATCCAGAGTCGTTGTTACAGATCAGAAAAAGTACATTAATCTGTGGGATAGGGGGACACCTAACGGTCTTGGAGACCGAGATTGCCGACCCCAGCATCCTTAACTTCCTGGTTAACCAAGAAAACCCTAAACGTAGTAATCAGTAAAACGACAGGAAAAATGATACGTCAAAAGACAGATAGCAGAGCCAAGAGCACGCTCGTCTGTGACATGATAGACACGTCACCTAGAGGATTTGGGGCTGAGCTACTTTTCTCCGTGTCGACGATGCAATGTAATTCCAACGATTAAACTTACCTCTTGGTTTTTAGCTTACGATCGGGCGCTGTTTGGATTGTCTGCAAAACATGCATGAGTGTAAATTTACCTACTTCCGTAAGTATCTGTAATTCTCGGTGTGCATGCCAAAAAAAAGTTGCAGAGTCACACGAGTCGACGCGACGTTTCATACACACCCCGTGCTAGGAGTCTGGGAGTCATCTCGACATTCATGCGCTCGACATGATTCGGAATCGGGCGACGAATGCCTGGCAAGTCTTGGCCACGGAGTTAGACGGCTGGCCCGGGAGCAGCCTATTAATTATAGCAACACTTGGGAATGGGACGACTCCGTCCCAGCTTCCCAGATGGGCCAAACTCCGAAAACGTCTCCAATTTTGGAAGCGATACAGCATCCTGCAATGGGCTGTACCTACTATCTCATATCAACCTAACGCCAAACAGGTTTATGAGTACCGTGACTTGAGCGGGACAAGTCTTGAAGTTACACTGTTAGTAAGTTGTTGCTAGTTGAATCAGTAAAAGGAACGGAATGGACTGAATTGATTCAACGTTTGTTTAAAGCGTTGTTGTTACAGTACCCGCAAAGTAATAGCCGTTTCAAACAAGCCAACTTTTACCACGACAATCAACCCTTGACTCCCACCAGGGACTTAGTAGCAGCTATGTATCTTTGGAAAGACGCTTTTAGCACTCTCATTCACTCACTGACCCCTACTAGTAGTCTCAGGTGTAACCTATACACATGTGACCTCCGGCGTATCTGGTTTCCCGACGAACTCCCATTGATATCTGACCAGAGGCACCCTGGTCCGTTCAGCGCTCGAGCGTGCTCCCACAGCCATTCACGCACTCTGACACCCACCCTCAGACAGTCCTCCGTAAACCGCGTTTATCCTTTGAACGACTACTTAGCTATTCGATTCGTGAAACACTGGCACCAGAGCTGACATGACCACTGGCATTTTGTCTCTCTTCATAACTATAGTCTTCTCGCTCTCACCAGTGTGTGGCGTTCGCCCAAACATTTTTCTCCCCGTCTCGACTGCGACGTGCCAACCCGAGTATGCGTGGATGAATAACGCGGAACAAAGAAGCCCCTGTTTGACAGTCGCATACGTGATTGCAGCATGCGTCGGTGATAGCAAGTTTCTCCGTTTCCGGGTTTGTACGAAACGCTCATCTATGACCTGAATCTGGACAGCTTGGACACAACCCGCTCTCCCTTCTGGGTCCTCATATGATTCGCCGAATGGTACAACGGCCAATCCTTGTTACTGGTACGAATCTCGAGTCTGAGTCTTGGTGAAGATGTTTGTTCACGGGTTTGGTGTCAACAGTTCTTGGTCTTGTTATAACCTCATGATGGCTTGCACACTTTGCCAGAACCCGGCGTATATGAGCGATATTACGACGCGAGTGCTCTCTCTGTGACTTATGTTGGCGTTTTGACGATCGCATTCGCAGTTGGCCCTCATTCTCCCAGAATTGTCCATCGAATTACAAGGATCAGTGAGCATTAGCTGTGTTCTCCGCACCACAGATTTCCGACCCTACCAATCAGAGTGTTCCCGCAGGGCTATGTCCTTGCGGATAATGCCTCAATACCTTACTGGGCTACCATCAACCGTACGAGTCCCTGCATTCGTCATACCCACATTCTTAACATTGCATCTAGCAATGGATTGGTCAGCCGAGTTGTTCGACATAGGACAAGCAGGAACTTATGCCAACCAAAGTAAGTCTCCCTTTCCTTAGCCCCCACCGAACTCCCTCCCATTCACCCCAGATCAATCCGACTATTGGCCGTCGATCTCACTGGCAAGTCCAAGTCCAAGTCCAAGCGCAACCTCGAGCAGCTCGGGAAGCAGCATTGACATTGGTACCATCATTGGTGGCGCCGTCGGTGGCGCTGCCGGTCTCTTGATCATCCTTGTCAGGTGTTACTTTCTGCGCAAACGTAGGCAATATCGACGCCTACACAATGTCGACGGTACCATACCGATCCCATACACGGGTATACCCATGACGAATATCCCCGCGCGCTGGTCATCGGATCCCAATAACTTTACGCCAGCGCCGCCGAGCTCGCCTCGCATGTCGTACCTGGCCACGCAACCGGAGGGGACGAATGCGGGCATGAACACATTCTCGCTCCCTCCCGTGTATTCGTCGGTGCAGGCCATCTCGTTACCTCCTGCAGACACCACATCATTCCTGACCACTGAGAATACTGCAGCACAGCGCAGTCAAGCGATTCCGATGGTCTAGATTCGTGTATGCCGTCGATCGATCATCAAAGGAATGTGTGTCATGTATTTCGCAGGGACGTAGCCTACAGCAGACGACGCTGATTACAAGCCATCCCCTACTACATTTCGATAGCTTCTTCCCCAATCCGTTGTATCATATTACGACTCGTCGGGCAGAACACGCAAATACACACACATATTCACGTATCCCGTTCCTTTCATTTTACTTATCCTCCATTGCTATCCCTGCCAAACCGTTAGGGACCCAAAGATCGAACGAAACGACCATCAGCAGCCAGAGCTATTGACCAATTATGATCTGAGTCTCAGACGTTGGCTACATTAGTAGTGAATTAATAGCTACAGCCACTGCGGAAACGAAAAATAAATACATGCTAGTAAAAAACAAAGCTCGCAAGAGGGTTACACATGACGTTGCAGAAGCAGGTTGGAAACAAGTATCTTTAACTATGCAATCAACATGTCCTTCATCTGTGAGTGCAAGTTCGACGAGAGTCTACCCAGATTACTAACATGATGTCCTTCCATTCCGTTCCATTTACAATGAATTTTCAGTTCCCTACCACATCCGAATCCTGAGCGAATTGCTAGTCGTAGTTGCCCATTGGCAAGACAACTCTCATCCCGGGCCGATTCGCATACAGTCAACAATCTAATACACGACAATGTACATACACCAAGACATACGCTGTCACATATCTCATATACTCCATCGATAATATCCGTGTTTCTCGTTACAACGGGTTCGCCAACATCACATTCGTCAGATATTCCATGGCCTCAGCACGATACGTATCCGTCGTCAACGCCTGCGGTACCAATCCGTCCAAGAATTCCAGCATCGTATTGGTCGTCGCGTAGTATTGGGGCCAATACAGGTCTGTGCTCTCTCCAACATTAGGATCGAGATTCGCGACGAAACGGACGAGGTAGGATGCCATGTCGGAACCGCCGTAGACATTGAGCAAATCAGACGCATGGAACTGACAACATCGAAATCTGAATCAACGCGTGGACGAGAAAACAGGCAACTCTGACCCACCGAACCGAGGAAAGGCACAGCTTTTAACCGTTTACTCACTTCCCATAGAAAAGAAAGACGGAGGGAAAAAATGAGTCCACCTTGTGACCAATGAACCATCGATGACGTACCGTACGTCCATATACTCTGCTTCCCAGATTGATTCTGTAGGAAGAACCGTCGCGGCGCTTGAAAGACGGCATCCCCTTGGAACGCAGCCAGTCGTTTGAACTGCGGTGTGAGCACGTTCAGATCACCCGTGTCGAACGGTGATCCCTGGGTAGGATCCGAAGGATAACGTGTCATCAATTCCGCGAGCGTGGTGGTCGATGCGTTCGGCATCCAGTATGTGTGAACGTATTCTTCAAATTGCGCGTCCGTCCTAAGGCAAGAAGTGCATTGAAGTGCTCGGAACGTGGATAGGTTCGAATGTGGCTTACGTGATGTTGAGGGTTGAGAAGGAGAACATCGTCCCTTCATCGTCACAATCGCCTATGAACCACGCATTCGTAAATTGATCAGCCGAGGGGAAAGAGATGACGCAAATCCCAACATACCGTTGATAAATGGTATGTCTGCAACAGATCCTTGCTGGACCAAGTATTGCGGGTCTGCAGTCAAGAACACCCCATCCACGCGAGGCATCCACGCCAAGACGGCCGACTTTTGTACCATACATATCGACACACAGGATGCATCAGTCGCTCTTTCCACGTGTCTGAGTCTTGCCTCTGGTAGAGAAACGCACCTGATACGTAAATATCTCGGGTGACTGATTCACCGCGCTCAACAATGTCTCGTATGGTACTTCGCGCAGACACTCCAACGTATCCTTCGCACCGGAACACCCCGTTTCCACAACGAGTGCGTCGTAGTATGGCTGTCCACGGGTGATGTCACCCACTGTAGTGGGCGAACCACTTTCCATGAATCCAGCCCGGAAAAGGCCGTCAGGATTTCCTCCGTTCGTCACCATGTGCAAGGCGACAGACATAGCACCTGCACTCTCGCCCCAGCTGGATATCTTCGTCAGCATGGTAGAGAAAGCACAGCAAGGAAGATGTCTTTACATGGTCACTTTCGTAGGATCTCCTCCAAACGCGCTGATGTATTTTTGTACCCATCGGAGAGCCAGGCGTTCTGATTCACAATGATATCTTCAAAAGCCGCGCAGCAAGGTGTGGGAAGGAGGAACACGTACGGTCTTGGAGACCCAGATTCCCAACCCCAGCATCCTTGACTTCTTGGCTCGCCAGAAACCCAAACGCTAAACACACGATGATCGGTAAATACAGTTGGTCGATGCATTCCTACCCATGCATGCTCACCGTTCAGGCTTCGGACCATGGTTTGTCATGGTCAGACACTCATCTGTGCGGCGTCCATGCGTACAAAGGTGCTTACCGGTAATTTATGCTGACATATATGACAGGAACACCGAGCGAGATGGCTTTCTCCACGATGACACTACCATTGTAACTGCGGTCACATGGTGGCGTGTCAAGACTCATACGCATGGTCAAAAACAGCTGGACGTACATGTCCGTACCACCAGTCTCGAATGCACCTCCATAGATCCACTGTTGGACAGATTGTTTTTCAGCGGCGGGGATGATAAGTGATAGACACAGGTGACTTACCACCACCACAGGTAAGTTGGATGTTGGTGTAGCGACGGTGGGTGCGACCACGTTCAATGTGAGACCTATACCAGTGTTCCTTCAACCTTGGACCTTTGGACGTGGTAGATGTAACAAGGTCTCGTACGCACAGTCCTCTGCCGAAGCGGTGACGAGGTTATTCATCAAGCTAGTGAAAATGTTGACTATCTCAGTGGGGAGACCGGACGGTAACGGAAGAGTAAATGTCTGTTGAGGACACGCAGGACCATATGCTGTTGCGGAGAAGCTAGTGTTGTATGGTGGCAACGTCTGAGGTAGCTGGAACCGGAGTGTTTTCGTCCTATTTCAGATCAGGTGAGTTGAGTGAATTTGGATCAATCGACGTACGGAGGTTGGGCAAACGGAATGCCTAGAAACTGATTGGTGGATCCAGAGGTTATGCCTGTCACGGTCGCACTGTCGAGGGTGACTGTCGGCGTTGCACGCACTTGCACAGGGCCAGCCACCGCACGACCCATGACGGCTAAGAAAACAAAGAACAACACACCCGTCTGTAGCATGATTGGTAGCAGGTACCTACAACTGGGCAGCGGGGTGAGTATGTCTGAACGACGTGTCCACAGTGCCAGGGATTTATGACACGAGCTCGCACGTTTTAGTGCGGTTTTGTTGCCAATGGACGGCTACATAAGTGGGGTAAGTGTGAAGCTGAAACGAAGTGATGCTACTAGGTGTGGAAAGCTGGACAACCGTGCTCTCCCGGATCAAATGTTTCCAGTCGAATTCCCTATCGCAATGTTATAATTAGTAGTGGGTTCTTACGTCCCCTCAAACGCGTTTTGGCAGGTAATTGCAGGTTGCTACCCGTTATTTGGTCTCGTATGTCCGTTGCTATCACTGTATTTGTGGAATAACTTAGGATTTATCTCTTCTGTCCTTTCGATTCCGAGTCTGGGTAGTTCGTTTCGCCCATTCTGGTTGGTCCACTTAGATTAGTCAGGTTTGAATTCCATTCTATCGTATGTGTATAGACTGTCATAGATACATGACTGGTTCCCCAGTCTTGATATACTCATTTCTCCTCCTCGTCTCCTTGTCTGGTCGAGATCTTCGTGCAGAAGCGATATCTTGGGTCGTAGGATAGCAAGGTCCTAACAGAATGATGAGTTGAACAATCAACATGGCTCGATACTCCAACGTATCCGTCGCACCGGAACACCCGTTGCCGTAACGAGTGCGTCGTGGTATGGTTGTCCATGGGTAATGTCACCCACTGGAATAGGCGAACCACTTTCCATGAGTGCAGCCCGGAAAAGACCGTCGGTATTTCCACTGTTCGTGACCATGTGGGCAACAGAAATAGCACCTGCACTCTCGCCCCAGCTGGATATCTTCGTCAGCATGGTAGAGAAAGCACAGCAAGGAAGATATCTTTACATGGTCACTTTCGTAGGATCTCCTCCAAACGCGCTGATGTATTTTTGTACCCATCGGAGAGCCAGGCGTTCTGATTCACGTTGATCCGCGATATATCAGAAGACGCGCAGCAGATTGTTGGAATGGGGAACACGAACGGTCTTAGAGGCCCAGATTCCCAACCCCAGCATCCTTGACTTCTTGGCTTGCCAGGAACCCAAACGCTAAACACACAGTGATCGGTAAACACAATCGGTCGATGCATTGTCATCCTCGCATTCCCACCGCTCAGGCTTCGGACCACAATTTGTCATGGTCAAACACTCATCCGTGCGGCGTCCATACGTACAAAGGTGCTTACCGGTAATTTATATGACAGGGACACCGAGCGAGATGGCTTTCTCCACGATGACACTACCATCGCAACTGCGGTCACATGGTAGCGTGTCAAGACTCATACGCATGGTCAGAAACAGCCGGACGTACATGTCCGTACCACCAAATTCGAATCCACCTCCAAATATCCACTGTTGGACAGATCGTTTCTTAGCGACGGGGATGATATATAAATGATGGACATGGGTGACTACCACCACCATAGGTAAGTTGGAGGTAGGTGTAGCGCCGGTGGATGTGACCACGTTCAGTGTGAGACCTATATCAGTTCATTCAGCCTTGAACGTGGTAGATGTAACAAAATCTCGTACAGTCCTCTGCCGAAGGAATGACGAGGCTGTAGGTCAAGTTGGTGACACCGTCAACTGTCTCAGCGGGGAGACCGGACGGTAACGGGAGAGCGAATGCCTGTTGGGGACACGTAGGACCATATGCCATCGCGGAGAAGCTGGTGTTATATAGTGGCAACGTCTGAGGTAGCTGGAAGCGGAGGTTTCCTGTCCTATTTCGGAGGGGGGGGGAGAGATCAGGCGAGTTATATGAACGAAAGTAAAGGCATTGATGAGTTTGGGTCGATCGACGTACGGGGGTTTGCGAACGGAATGCCCAGGAACTGGTTGGTGGATCCAGAGGTAATTCCCGTCACGCTCGCACTGTCGAGAGTGACTGTCGGCGTAGCCCGCACCTGCACAGGGCCAGCCATCGCACGACCCAAGACGGTCAAGAAAACCAAGAACGACACACCCGTCTGTAGCATGATTGGTAACGGGTGCCTACGACTTTGAGGAGCGAGTGAGTATGTTGAACGGCCTGTCCACAGCGCCAGGGATTTATACCATGAACGAGACGACCACCAGTTTATCCACTGGAACAGCATGTCGCGTGTTTAGTACGACTTTGTTGGACCGTCGGGTCACATAAATGGGTAGGTGTGATGTCAAACGTGGTGCGAAGGGATATGTTCATTCACTACCGGTAGTGTTGAGATGGCACGACAGAAGAGGCACGTGAAATCGATACGTATGCAATCAAGTAGAGGGGTTACATTCCAAAAGTCCGTGATCGGACCGCCAAAACATCACATACATGATCGTCAAGTGCCGGAAAGCATGCTACACCTTCGGTCAGGTTCGTTCTCCTGAGACTTCCGTTCTAAATTCAGGGCGGGGACGTGAGAGTATGGGGGTAATGCCTGACCTGTTAGAACATTGGAAATTACGGTTGAATTAGGACGAATGCATGAGTCGTGGCAGTCCACACGCATCACCTTGCGAGGTAGTGTATGATCAAATAGCGTGCATTTTGCGACGGTATCCGCTTGCTTGATGCCCGACTACGCGGCCGACAATGTTTAGCGTTCAGCCACTAAGCCACGGATTGTAATGCAGAGCACGTGTCCTGGGAATCGTGAGCATGGTACATGCTATCAAAATAAACCATTGTCCATGTCACCTCAGTGTTCAGTTCCTAAACGCGTGCCCACTGGTTGCACGGCGCAGGCGCTGTGTTGTGAATCTCTGAAAATCTCCCACTCACCTAACAAGATTCATCTGCGAGGTATGACCAAAGCTCAAGGATTAAAAAAAGACCGGGAGAGCTCTGAGCAACCTATGAGATCGATATCTAGCTCCGTCTGGTTTCCAAACGTCCAGAACGATTAGACAAGGGTTGAAAACCGCCGTGTACATATTACAACCGGGGACGCGGTACTAGGCGCGGTTGAGGCAAGCTGGGGGAAAGTGGCATCTTGACTAAACGTTGGTCGGGTACTTCAAATAAATTAGGTAAGCAGGGACGCATCCTCGTAGCACCTGCCCACTTCTCGTCGTTGCACCTGCCCCACTCCCAGTCCTCAACATCCTGTTTCGGCTCCTCGCAGAACATCAGCCACAATTGTCGGATGGGCTAGTTCACTGACCTTGTTTAACAAGGTAATTTCTGGAAGTCGGGGACCAGCATCCGGCGCGCCGCTACGATTCAGATAGTCACGCTCTTCCACTGAGGGACATAAAGGACTTGACAATCAATATACTGGGCACATAACAGTGAGAAGGATTTTTACTAGCAAAACCGGACATCAGTGTCATTTCTGATCAAGGTTAGTCACTGAATTGTACATAAGGTTATCTACATTGAGTAACTGCTCGCCAGTGCGGTTGGGTCTCAGCTTCCCCAAGATCTCGAAACAAGACTCGCAAGAAGATTGCACATGACGTTGCAGAAACCAGTCTTCACTTGTGCAATCAACATGTTCGACCATCGATCATCCGTGAGTCCAACGAGAGCCTGCCCAGCTTACTGACACATCCACATTACAGCTTTTGTCACCCAAGATAACTCCGATGCGCATACAGTCAACTATCCAATAACTTATCTATAACACCCATCTAATATAGAGCCCATCAGTAATATCCCTGTTGCTCGTTACTCCAGATTCGCCAAAGTCACATTTATCAAATAAGCCATGGCTTCCGCACGATACGTATCCGTCGTCAATGCCTGCGACACCATATCATCCAAGAATTCCAGCATCGTATTGGTCGTCGCGTAGTATTAGGGCCAATACAGGTCTGTGCTCTCTCCAACATTGGGATCGAGATTCGTAACGACACGGACGAGGTAGGATGCCATGTCGGAGTCGCCACAGACATTGAGCACATCGGTCGCATGGAACTGACAACATCGACGTGTGAATCAACGCGTGGACGAGAAAACAGGTAGCTCTGACCCACCGAACCGAGGAAAGGCACGGATTTTAATCATTTACTTACTTCCCATAGAAAAAAAGAAATAGAGAGAAAAAGTGAGTCCACCTTGTGACCTATGACCCATCGATGACGTCCATATATTCTGCTTTCCAGATTGATTCTGTAGGAAGAACCGTTGCGGCGCTTGCAAGATGGCATCCCCCTGGAACGCAGTCAGTCGTTTGAACTGCGGCGTGAGCACGTTCAGACGCGCCCGGCGCCCGTGTCGAACGGTGATCCCTGGGTGGAGTCCGATGGATGATATGTCATCGATTGCGCGAGCGTGGTGGTCGATGCGTTCGGCATCCAGTATGTGTGAACGTATTCTTCGAATTGCGCGTCCGTCCCAAGGCAAGAAGTGCATTGAAGTGCTCGGAACGTGGATAGGTTTGAATTGTGGCTTACGTGATGTTGAGGGTTGAGTTGAAGGAGAACATCGTCCCTTCAACGTCACAATCGCCTATGAACCACACATTCGTAAATTGATCAGACGAGGAGGAAAGAGACAACGCAAATTCCGACGTACCGTCGATTTAAATGGTATGTCTGCAACGGATTCTTCACGATCAGCAACAAACCAGTGACCGCTTGTGTTGGCTAAGTTCCCGCTGACATCTTTCATCAAGTTTCATGACATGGTTGCCAAGGTCGACGTCCTACTAGTAGTGCCTTTCAGCTCAACGATAATAGCTTTTCTCATTCCTGATCTCTCAGGGGCCAAGAAATAGTTTTCCACTCTTTTGCTTCAATTTCTCAAGTAAAATGTTGACATTTCAAGTTTCTGTTCTCGCGCACTGGCATAGGGGCACAATTTGTAAGTTATGTTCTAGACTGTACCTCCATACTCGTTACTCATCTGATGAGATCCGTAGTGGCATTGTCCCTAATCAGACGTTTGATTATCTGAGACATGCCAATTAACTTCCTTTTGCAATACGGCATCCTCTGGGCTCACGCCCATGCATAGTACGTAGGCGGATTTCCCAACTGTCAGTCCATCCTCGGTCACACAAGCGCGCGGGTACATGCGCTTGTATGTCCCAGACGCCGAGATACCGGCCCGGGGTTCTGGGCAACCGTGCTCGAGACATACTTGTTTTCGAACAACGCCTGCGCCGTCCTCGATCTCCACGACGTCCTTGCCTACTATCAGTACATTCGTCCTCAGCCACCGCTCTCCGGCACGGTATGCGGTACTGCCTCCGCCCATACCCACCTCCCACATCGAATATCACTTCCCTCAGCCTTGACTACGCGTACTTGCTTCGTTTGTCGAATCAACTCCCCATTCTCTTCCGTCGGTCTTGCCGTCCCAAAGGGAACCCATCTCACCCCAACATTAGGTTCCATTGCCCTCTATCGTGATCACCGTGAAAGTTCGTTTTGTGGTCTATGTCTCCGTGAAGCTTCCCCCTGCCAAAACGACCCAAAAATCGACAAGCATGGAAATACCATCTATTTCACCTCCTATCACTTGACGGTCCACAAGCCCACCCAATTTGAATTCGACATCTTGGGCGTCAACGCTTACATCTCTACACCACCCTTCAATCCCGCTCTCATAGTGCGGACAACGAAGACGATGAGACTTCTAATGTTGATACAACTTACCGTTGTCGTCGCAGTGAGTGGCTGTGGCAGCACAAAAGTTCTGGGATGGTACAGCAACAAGTTGGTGTCTTGATGTCGCGTGAGGAAGACTGTGGATCTCAATAAGCGGACCATCAGTCGCAACGAAAGTTTGCGGCTGTTCCTAGTCCACTTTTGCACAACATACTCTGAGTCGGTCGCACATGGAGCCTCGGGCGATCCCGGGGGTGGTACAGACAACACGACAGCTTGAAGATCAAGAAGAAGAAATATGGATGGTAATTGCTGCAAACTCGTGCATGCATGACATTCCCCTGTTCAGGATAGTGTGGCATCAAGGAACTGGAGGTTCAATCTTATCTCAAGTACAGGTCCAGTTCGAAGTCTGAGCGTTCGGAGTCTCAGTCAATAAACTTGTCCGCCTCATCTGCGTGAGTCATCCTGTCGCCGCATGCCAATGACATCCATGGAGTTGCAATTTGCCCAAGGGCAGCTCGCTTCATCAGGTTGACGTGCTTCCGTCACTCTCGGCAAGGACAATCGAGAAAGTATTGATAAATTCAACATACAAACACTTAGAGTACATTCATGATAGTACGCGAGTGTTCAGACCATCTCGCATGGCCACGCTCTCCACTCGACATGCTTGCACCGGATTTAGGTCAGGCAACGTAGCCGTTGGCAGAGGGTGCCATGCACGTCGTGACGAGCGGCTGATCGGTCCAACTCGTACCACTCTCGGTGGGTGTCTCACTAAGGACATACGTCGTCGCAAAGTTACCAGCTGCCCAGCCAACATATCCAAGAATGACTATGGATAGACCGTAAAAAAAAACGTCAACGGACGCGACCAGACATTGACAGACAGACACACGCACCGTCCGAGTTCTCAGCCTGGTACTGAATTTGTTGACACATGTATTCCTCACAAGATGCGGTGTTACCTCCACCTGTCTCGGTGTTCAGCGCCTCGCGTCCGTTGCAACGCAGCCATTGTGATAGTGGTTCCCATGCGTCCGCAATGTTATTGGTGACGCAGGTGTCACTCGTTCCGCTATGGAGAGGCATCCGGGAAAAAAAATCAGCGCCTCGTTTCGCATCTCGGTGTGCGGATTTTGCACTCACGAGTTGTCGGAGTCGAGGTACTTGTGCACATCGAAGATCAGGTTGGTGTAGCTTCCGTCCGGGTTTGTGACGGTGGCAAGTGCGGCTGCGGAGCCACCAGAGACAAAGGTTTGGGCGGAGGTGTAGTTGTCACCAGGAAGGAGGATCATTTGTGTGGCGGCACCGGCCTCTCGAATAGCGGTAACGGCAGCCTTGGATCCATATCAACACGCTTACATGAGGGGTAAACGAAGGATTGCATTACTTGGACTGTTTCGGCCCATAATGTAATCTATCGGAAGAGAAGGGTATCTGGTTTGGTTGCCAACATAAGGCTGGAGGCACTGGTATGCTCACGTTGGGAAGGTCGTGGGGTTCATTCATTCTGGATACCAGTCAACTAGACTCCACAGTGCGAAGCCGATCACTCACATTCCGAAGACGATCTTGCTCTCATCGGCATAGTAGCTCGCCAACGAGCTCCAAAGAAAAGCAAACACCTCGTTAGAGGGTCCACCCTGGCCAATGATCTGAAGTAACGTCGTGTCAAACAACGATCTAAATGAAACCATGGATATGTACTTCACCGTTCCACCTGGCGTAGTTGTGGATGTCGATAATGCAGCTGGCACCGGTAGCCAAGCACGCCTGAACCAAAGCATTGTACTCTGTAAAGTAGGTTTGGTTCAGGGTACCAGTCGCAATGTTGTCAGTCAAAAATTGCCACGCGACGGGAAGACGGAAGATGTTGTATTGGTCGTTATTCACAAAGTGGGTCATCTGACCCGCCCCGTCAGCACCGTAGTATTGGGTCAACGGTGGGTACGCCGAGCTTGCGGTATCTAACCAGTTACCTCTCAGCCCGACGATCGTGGTGACAGGGATATTTTTTTACCATCACCGTTAGTGTCCATCCCGAAGTCTGGTGTACGATGAATACGCGGGGTTCGTGTAGAAAGTAGAGTATGCTCACCAAACCCAGCGATGTTCACACCAGCGTATTGCAATTTGCCAGCGGATGCAGGAGTCACACCACACGTGCTCGTCGGGATTGCGCTGGTGCTGGTGCTGGTGGCGCTGGTCGTGGTCGCACTAGCGGGGAGACACTGCGAATAGTCTAGAGAACGTAACCGCTAAGTCACATTTAACAGGTGCATAACAGGTTTAACTTACAGTCATTCTGGTAGGTGCAAACTGCACCGCTAACGCAAGTAGTGGCTCCAGTCCAGCCCTATGGCGGGAGTCATTATGGATCGTAGGCACCAAAGCGAATGACTTACCTGACCGCCACCTGTTGAGAATAGTTAGCTCCATGAGGAGTAAGAGTAGCCAACAAGCTGCTTACATTGCGCATAGAGAGCAGCTTGCCCCTGAACAGACAAGGCAGTAAAACCGACAACAAAACCGAGAGCATAGAAAGCCTTCATGACTCTGCTTTTTGAATGGTTCGTCGACAGTTTGACGGTTAGGCATCTCAGGACGCTGTACATTATATACCCATCCATGAGTACCCCTGGCAAGCAAATCCAATATATAGAATGCACCATGCGGTACATCACCGAGGAGTGAATCCGTGCACTCACCCGAGTTTGATCGTGGCACAATCACCACAGAACTACCGTTTTCCTATCCTTGTAAGGCGTAATTTCCAGACCGATGCTAATAATATGATCGGTTTAGGGGTAAAATCCCATTGATCACCATCACCGGATGTTCTTCGTCTCATCTTCGGAATGGTTGAGGTATCCTTTGACTACCCCATTGTTGTCGGAGGAAGAGCAATCAGTTACGAGAGATAAGATACAAACTGCAAACTTCCTCACCTTCAAGCACCGAAAATCCCTGAGCAGCCAGTTTGCATACACAAGGTGGTCCCCCATCTGGTATGCGGAATGGAGGAGAATGAAGCCATCGCGTTTATGGTTTATCAGGAATTGCAACCGGCCGGTTTTGCGCGCTTCCTCACATTGCGTAAGTTCTTGTGACCAATTCTTTCTCAAGTGTCTTGCTGATGACGCCGGAGACTCACGACCCACCAGAAATATGTGATGTTTCGCATGGAAAGCTTTAAATTAACTCCGTCCTGGAGGAAGTTCGGAGCTCACTTGCCAGTGAAGAGATGATGATGATGGTACCTTCAAAGACTCGCGATTTGGTACAGCTGACCAGATTTGCCACGATGAATAGAATGACCTATCGGTGACGGTGTGCATGTCTTACTGTAATGATTCGAGCAATGCGGCGACTGGCTGCCGGGCAGCACGGTGCGTCACGCGTCACGGTGCGTTGCTAGTGGGCCGGAGTTTGCCGCTCCGGCTCTGCACAGCCAACATTCGGTCACCTCCCTTCCATCTCCAAAGACTCTAGTTTCCGCCTTCTTCTCTCCGAAATTTCTCCCAGTTGTCCCAGTACAATGCCAACACAAAGTTGTCTCCACCACTTCCTGGCTCGCTTCCTAACCCAACTTATGCCATCCCTCAACTGCTGATGGCGCGTACTTATTTCTATCTGAACACGCCTACGCCCTCTAATCCGAATCTCGTCGCTTTAGTGACTTACTAGAGGCAGTCCAATAAACACTTCTAAAACCAATCGCGGAAGGTGGGAGTTCAAGAACATACTCAGCAATAATCCGACAGCATGAGAACCAACCTGGGTTTGTTGGAAGGCGGGAAGGACGATTGCGAGACTATGCTCTGCCCCGAGATATGTTGAAACATGGATTCGTGTCCACGGACGCTGTCAAGGTAGGTGGGGACATGGACACGAGGAATGAACAGAACGAGGCACAGGTTACTGGGGACTTTTTGCTGAGGGGTATAGTATGGTCCCGGGCCGTATAGCTTGCCCTCGAGGATTTCGGGCTGCCGAAGGCCGTGAAATGCTTGTACTTTTTTGACAGCGATCTTCTCGAAGATGCGGCGTAAGGTTACAGCGGGTCTTAGTGTCGATTCACCTAACTTCCAATGTCCACAGACAGGATTCCTCAAAAGACCCATTGACAAGGGGTGCATAGCGCAGTGGTAGCGCGCATGCTTTGCAACCGCTTGCAGGGTAACCTGTAAGCCAACGTGTATGAGGTCCAGGGTTCAATCCCCTGTGCATCCAGAGTTTTTTTTGCTTCTCTTGATTGCCTCCTAAATCCGTGTGAGATGTATCTTTAGATCGCAAATCAGAACAGGGACTTTTTTTTTCATCCGGAACAAACAGGCCTCCATAGGAGTGTCGCCTCGTTGATAGCTTTTCGCATGTACCGTGTCTGGTTATCTACAGATTATGGAGGACACCTTGACCCTCAAACTCGCGCAAATCCCTGCTTTCATGCGATACATTCATTTTCTTGATTAAATATCATGTCCAAGCACGTCTTTCATTTACTTCCTTGCGCAAGACACCGAATTGTCTGATCGGGAGGGCAGGGCTTCCATGGAGATTAGAGCCATGCTGATAGCTTATCACTAACATGTTCCAGAGCAGTGATCTAATTGAATCTATTAAACTGAAAGGTTACGGTAAGCGTATCGTTGCGTTCGTGTCAAAGAGCCCCCAACCAGGGCCAGGCATGCATGATACGGATCACCGACTCTCAACATCCACGCCTTCGCCGTTCGACATGTCAGGCGTAGTGCCATTGTCTGTATCGTTAGTTGCATCCTCCTTGACATCCACCAGTTGCCTCTCCACAGTCAATGTAGTGCCGTCTCCATCAAGTGGGAGCGGTTCATCCTCTGGGTCGGGGTCTGTCAGCGTCAGCGTCGAACCTTCAGCATCACAGAAATCGTTCAACGTCAACGGACGCATGGTGAATCCCTGAATCGAGAATACATGATTAGATTCACGAAGACGAGAGACGCAGAACAGCAGACAACTGGACGCACCTCTTCCCCCACCCTCTTGATCGCTTCCTCGTCATGCGCCATCTCTCGCATGCATTCACGCACGGGTACCATGGCAGCGCTCCGACAGAGTTCGCGCAGGTCTGAACCAGAGAAGCCGGTCGTCTTGGTTGCGAGCAATTCAAGAGTCAGTGAAGGATCAAGCTTGGTGTCTGACAACATCTATAGATTTCGAAGGTTAATCTCAACAGAAAGAGACGTTTGATCCAAAACCCATACCAAGGATAGTATCTTGAATCGCTGCTCTGCGTTTGGCAGACCAACAGCAAATCGCTTCGGCATGCGACGCAAAATAGCAGGATCGATGTCCATGGGTCGGTTCGTTGCTCCAAGAACCATTATTCGATCCTCTCCTGACGTCAACCCATCCCACGACCTGCGTCATCCATGCCTCAGAGAATGCCCAGTTCCAGAAACGAACTGAAGGAAATAGCGGCGTACGTCATGAATTCAGCCTTTATCATGCTCATCACCTCGTGATCATCCGTTCTCCGTTCTCTCAAGAATGTATCTATTTCATCCACAAAGATGATCGTCGGTTGCATCTTTCTAGCGAGACTGAACAGTCCTGCGACGAGTTTGTTTGATTCTCCGAACCACTTGTTGGTGAGTACTGATGCGGGAATATTGATAAATGTAGCTCCTGATTCCTTGGCAAGGGCACGTGCAAGCATGGTTTTACCGCATCCGGGAGGACCGTAAAGAAGGACACCCTTTGGTGCACTGAGGAGTGACGAAGAGGCCGCGAAGAGGTGTGGGTACATCAATGGATATATGACGGATTCACGAAGAGACGCAATGATGGCATCGAGGCCGCCGATGTCTGTACCACTCAGGTTAGTCGACTCGTTCACAACGAGCAGGCGATGACGAAGACGCAGACAACTCCCCACCTTTAAAGCGTACTTGGATATCATCAGGGCATACAACTTCTTTTGATATGGACACTATAAGGGTTTTGATCAGTACGTGTATGGAGGGAAAATGATCGCGATCTGCGCACGTTCGTATTCGTCAAGTTTCAGTCCCTTCTTGCCCAACTTCGCCAGTATTTGCGTGCGATGTTTCTCTGTTTTCTTATCCACTTGATGCTGACCGATGAACCACTATGAGCGGACCATGAAGAAAAGAACATCCGAGTACATCAACGTAAATGCAAGGAAACCGGCAAGCGGGCATGAACAATACATACACGGTAAGCATAATGGGCAGCGACCTTCATGAGATACACCAAACGTTGCAAAGTAAATCAGCCTTCGTAACGAGGACCACTTGTCTGCTGTCAACAGACCTGCGACACTATAAGTATTGCGACTATAATAACGAACGCGTTAGCGACCAGAGATTTTCGAACCAGAAAGCGCTTGCTCTACTTGAGAAAAAGGAAGTACAGTGTACACACCATTGATAACGATTCGTCTTGTGGTCAATTGGGATGACATGCTTGGATGTTGAGGTGAAGGAAGGATAGAGCGCTACACCGCGTTATCCACGCCGCAGTTGGGAATGAAAATACGGTAAGTATAAATTAAAGTGGATGTCAGATCCAAGGAGAACTTTAAAAATGCTTTGGGTACAAGAGGTGCTCGAAAGCAACCCAGTATGACGCCGGTGTGAAGACAATAAGTAATACTGGCTGGTTTGGTGCACGGCGGCGCTGGCCAGGGCCGGGCGTGTTCGGCCTGAATCGCTGACAGTTGTTTTGTCTATAAAAGGAATATCTGCTCCTCTAGCCGCGTGCTTGTTTGTTAATTACTCACTCACTAGTACTGTGATCAGTGGCATCTCATCAAGAAAGTGACGCTTGGATCACACTGCCCACAGCCTCACTGCACAGACAAAGCACGTAAGTCGAATCAGCGCGCTTGAGGCTGAACTTTCTCTGTTTATAGGAAGATAAACTCTACCAAGGCTGGCCTATCAAGGCTGGACATAGGTTTGACTATGAAAAAATCGCAACAACTTTCCTTCGCGAAACGTCCTTCAAACCACCCGAATGATCTCCCACAGCTGGTGTTATATAAACCACCGCGTATTTTTGCAATCTCATGGGCGCTGCAAGGCGCCTAGCGACGAACGGAGAATATGGACTGATATGTCAGGCCGGGGGGCTATTTAATCCCGAATATTAGCTCTTTCCACAGCGAGTCTCTCTTTCTACCGACTGCCCCTGCGACACAGTCCTTCCCAGAGATGTACATCCCCGACCTCCCTAAAGTTTTAACCAGCCGATCCATTGTCTACCTCGACAAGTCTCGCTTCACCCTTGATTCTTCAGGCGTGGCTGGTTTCTTTGGTGGTGCAGAGGCTGCTTCTGCAATGGCCACAATCCACGTCTGCAGAAATAGGAAGCAGTGGGGGTGGTATAACTCACCTGGCTCGTATGAAATCGCCAAGCGCTACGGCCTCCTTACAAAATTCGGTTTCTTCTTTGGGGGTGGCCATGCTGATCCAGCGGAATTGCTCACCCTGTTCGAGCTAGATGGACGCAAAGGCCCCCAGTTCCTCCGAGTACACTCCGGTAATATCATTCCCGAGACGGATCATCTTGCCGCAGTCTTCATGACGGAATGTAGTTCGCCTGCATGTCCCATAACTCCCCCGAAAGGGAGGCAGCCTGTCGGAGTCACTATCACTGAGCTCCGCAATTGCCCTGAGGATCATATGGTGCTGAAGCCCATACCCACATCATGGGACTCTCCAATCCTTGCCGCCGTTCCAATCCTTGCCAGTGCAGGCACTTGTGCCATGTGTGCGGTCATCGCGGACTGGTACTCGTTTTCGTTGATCCTTCTGGGTATCATCGCCAACGGCATCTCTTGTCTCGTCATCGGCTCAGTGAAGCTGGAGTTCATGCGTCCCCGACTTGCTGGTGAAGAGTCGGACCAAGAGAAGCGGTCTTCTAGCCATACCGAGTCACACCGCGTCAGCGGTATCCTCATCACGCCCACCAATATCGTATTGCTAAAGGGTCGGGAAGATGCAGCCATGGCTGTAGCTCGTGGCAAGTTCGTCCTCCCACCCGCTCCTCGCAGCAGATCCTTCTACAAATATATTGGGTGGTGCTCCATTCTCCTCCTTGTCCAGTTCATTGCACAACTACTCCTCATCCCACAAGGCTTCCTCTTCGGTCAGATCATGTTTGTGACCTCCCTAGGCGCCTCGTGGTGTTACAACCTGTGGTTATGCTCACTCGACAAGGCGGGGGTCCAGCAGAAGATCTTGCTGGAAAACATTCTCCAGCTCAAGGAAGACGATGTGAAGAGGTATCGGTTGAATAACTGGCCTGCCATGGTCGTATTTGTCCTTCTAACCGTGGTACTTGAAGATGAAGACTACAAGTGCGTGCTAAATACTGTGCTCGATGCACTCGTCGAGGACACAAGCGTTGTCTGGGGAATATGGAAGTCAGTCATTTTGAAGCAACTGCTAGAGTTGGGAGACAAGCCTCGAGTCTCAGAGGAGGACTTGGATACGATGATCAAGAATTTGGAAGTCTCGGACGGAGAAGCGGACGGGCTCTCAAAGGGAGACTGCCTCAAATTGGATGCACTCCTTGATGAAGCGCGCTCGGGAATCGAAATTTTCAAGGAAAGATCCCGTTCCGTGCCCTGATTATCAGCACCATGTCATGTCCCCCTTTTCTCATGCTATCAATAATTTTAGTTATATTCCAGTTTGATCAACCAGTCCATCCATAGAGAATCGCGTTCAGAAGTAGCCACTAGTAGTCGTCAAATTGTCAATATGCGTACTGGTCATCATTTGCCGTCCAGCGTCAGGTAGTAAATCTAAAATATCGGTGTAACGCCAGCCACCGCTATTGCGCATAAGTTGTGTAGGGATGTGTGAGCAACGACGGGCAACTTCACATCCTCGCTGATAATCCATATTTCTCTAATGGCAAATGCATGACGGTGGCGGTCCCACTTGCAATCATGATGCCATATGCGTTCTAAAAAATCTCTGATCAGATATCGATCACCGGCGAGGGAGAGAACAACGGCCCACGAGTCCAACACCATGCGATTCGTCAGCAGGGTACTAGAACAAGTCCGGTGGCACAACCTGGGGAGGGAGCACTACAGATCGATCATCGGCTGGCCGACTTTGTACGTCGAGTCCGACTCGGAAGTTGAACTGTGACTGTACGCGTAGGAGACCTGTTACTTACTAGTAAGTAAGTAGTAAGTAAATTTCACGAGTGCATGGTGTACTTTGTTTCGTTTCGGTAACTCCCGCACCTCGATCTTCTTCCTCGGAGGTCGATGGAAAGCCTGTTTTTAGCATTGGTCGCATAATACCCCGCGGGAAAATCTGATTGGGATTTAAACAGCTCAGCTTTTACAGGAACAAACGGGCGCTCGTACGTTGGTTGACCGGGACCACGCGATCTTTCTCCTCTCTTTCGACCAACTCCCTCAATTCAGCGCCACAGCGGATTTGATCACCGACTCACTTTGTCGGTGCATTCTGGTTGAAGGATGCCTATCCAATCCAGTGTGTAAATATCCCCATTATCCCTAGCGCTCTGGCTGACCACCTACTACGTCAAGATGCTGCGAAACCGCTGGAAATCGTTCATAATAGCCCAGTAACTTCGGTCGCTTTTTCACCTGATGGGACGTATATAGTGACAGGCTGCAATGACGGGACAATTCAACAATGGCACGTATGCGATGGGAAGAATATGGGAACGACGATGAATGCAGATGGCTCAGTTCTCGTCGTCGCCATCTCCAGTGACGGGAAATGGATCGTAAGTGGTGGATTGGGTTGTAAAGTCACCGTTTGGGACGCAAAAAATGCAAAAAAGGCCATCGAGGCAACACAGGCTAACGAGAAGTGGGTCAGCGCATTGGATCTGTCACCAGGCTCGACAAGATTCGCCAGCGCGTCGAGCGATTACACGGCAAACATCTGGAGTCTTACGACGGGCCAGCGACTCGTTGGCCCATTGAAACACCACAACCGTGTAGAATGCGTCGCATTTTCACCCGACGGCGACCAGCTTGCTACCGCTGGCGTCCATGACTGCTTGCGCATTTGGAACAGTCGCGATGGTGAACTGCTCGTTGAAGTCCCCGGCTTCTTCCCCGAATCCCTTGTTTGGTGGTGCGATGACCGAATTTTCGCATCAACATGGTCAACACATCTGTGGATCAATGCTCTTTCAGGGGCGGTACTTCTCGAATTTCCCCGGACCGACCATGCGGTCACGAAAACGCACCTCGCCGTTTCACGCAATCGCAACTCCTTAGCCGGTCTTGAGAAGCATACCTTGCGTTTGTGGGATCACACCACCCATGGGTGGAGCTCCACTACACATGAACTCGGCTACAATGGGTGTACCATCGCTATCTCACCTGATGGCCGTCATCTCGTCACCGGGGGAGAAGAAAGAGTTTCTATATGGGATCTTGCTGATAGCGCTCCTGAGGACGTTGATCATGTAAGTACATCTTTTCCTGACTACTCCACCAACTAATAGACCTTTTTCACGATTTGAGCACCAAAATGGCGTGGTAAGGACATCCTAATATCAGGCTGAATCGAATCTGATCATTGTTTCTACATCTATTCAACAGTTCATGCATCTCTCTGGTGTAGTACAAGAGTTATGGTTACACGGAGAACTGGAGTCTGCTATGGAAATACTATCTCGTGACATCGCGTTGAATGGAAAGACTTACCATGCATTCGCCAATCGTGCTCTTGTCCAAGCTCGTTTGCAAAAGTGGGACGATGCGCTCGTTGACGCCGAGATGGTAATTAATCATAGTCCTTTCTCGCACACGACATTAAGACATACCCGTTTCCAGTCGATTAATATCCAGCCGTCGGTTATAGGATGCATTGCGAGAAGTATTGCACTGTGTGGTCAGGGCAGACATGAGGATTCCATGCAGGCGTTTGATCTCTCTTTCAGTTACTGCGGTGCAGAACAAGTGAATAATCTTCTACTTGTTAAGGTATGCATGGTGTACGGATGGTGTTTAGGTCTCCTGACTCTTACTACCTGTTCAGTCAGTCACCCTGTTCCTTGCCGGACTGCATCGCCACGCCATTGCCCGTGCGACTGACTTAATCAAGTCTCTTCCCGGTAAATTATCGCACTGCTATGTTGCTCAGGTAGCGTGTTGTGCCTTTGTTCGTGGCAAAAGAATTCATTCATACCATCTGTAGGCGCACATGTCCATTCTCCTCGCGAAATCCACGCTCGAGTCGCACGATTATAACTGTGCAATACAGCTTTTGACATCGGCAACAGTCCCTGGGGAATTCACGCAGCTCCCAGAGTTGCTGACTGTGTCGCTGGTACGGCCCGTTTCACGACCATCAGTACAGGTATTGAATGTGTAGCGAAGATCACTGGGTGGAGTTTCGACACTCTAAGATTCGAGATCCATCAGATAAAATGTGAAGCACTGTTCGCCGCGGGCCTTACGGAAGGCGCAGTAACCTCCTTCCTTGAAATGGATCTAAGCTCGGAAAAGAACTCAAAGGAGGAGATGGAATGGGTCGCCGGTGGGGACGTTTTATGTGTGTTCTGCTCCAGTTGTTAATGACGTTTTCGTTTCCCGCAGATTTTAGGAGGCGATGTGTGGATAAATTGATCGAGCTGGGGGATGTCGCCGTGGAATCTGCCGCACATCGTGACGCTGCTGCCTATTATTCTTCGGCATTGACCCTAGAACCCTTCTCGACAAATATACTAATCAAGCGAAGCAGAGCACACGCGGGTACGGGCGACTGGGACGCTGCGTTGGAAGATGCAAATGCTGTATGTGTACTTTGTCTTTTATCCCGCAAATCAGCTAATGCATTCGTCTTAGGCAATCCTACTTGATTCATCACACCCTTGCGGCTATGAGAAGAAACTTGCAGCGCTGCATGGTGCTGGTCGTTACAACGAGGCGATCGAAACACTCAACGAGATGCTTGAGAAGCTCGAACTGTCACCTGATCGTCATCTTCGTGGTAAATATCTCTTGTATCGCGTTGAACATCTTATAACGAAGTTCTGTCTGGCAGAACAACATAATCACTACGTGAATCCATCACAGACGATAGCCGCCATTCATAGCTTTTCCAAGCAAATTCAGCGTGATTTTCCGCTCATCCTCATCGACACCGAGAATGGTCGTCTCTGTGACGAACAAGAGCGGGTACACGCATTTGAAGCAGATCCAAAGTTCAAACAGCTCGTTTCGTCGATAGTGTTACGGGTCGATAATGCTGGTATTGACCAGGCAGTGCGAGAATTCTTCCGATACGCTACGTTCTCTCACACGTGGGAAGGAGATGAGCCTCTCTATCACGATATGCTGCATGAATCAATACACGACCTCGCAGGATCACCCAAGATCAGGAAGTTACTAATGTTCTGCACGATAGTACGAGAGGCAGGTTTTCGCTGGGCCTGGAGCGACACCTGTTGTATCAACAAAGCGGACGGCGCAGCATTACAGGAATCACTCACTTCCATGTTTCAATGGTATAATGAATCTTCGCTCACCATTGTTCACCTCAAGGGTGTATTATCGGACTCGGAACTCGGAGCTTTGGTAGCGAGTCTCTGGAATACCCGTGCGTGGACCCTCCAAGAATTCTTCGCATCCAAGGTCATTCGATTCTACACTGAAAACTGGAAACCTTATCTCCCTCGTGAGGATACCTTCAATCACAAGGAATCCCCTGTTATCATGCGAGAGATGGCGCTCGCGACTGGGATTGAAGCAAAGGATCTTCTCTCTTTGCGTCCTGGATCAGAGGACGTCCGACAGAAGTTGCGCCTTGCTTCAAACCGCTTTGCTACGAAGCAAGAAGACATTGCTTACTCGTTGTTCGGCATATTCGATGTCTCCATTCCAGTCACGTATGGCGAAGGGCAACGGCGTGCGCTCGGTCGTCTCTTACAAGAGGTTCTCACGCGTTCTGGGGACGACACAATCCTGGCCTGGACAGGGAAGGCATCGGACTACAATAGTTGCCTCCCTGCGGAGATTACTGTTTATCGCGAGCACTTGTCACCGCACTTGCCGTTGTCCATCTCAGACGACGAGATGGAAACGCTGCTTTCTGAACTCCAGTCGACCTCGACAATTCACGATTCCGCTGTGGAGTTATATAATCGACTTGTCATTCTTCCAACGCCACGCCTCGTCAGTCGCCGCCTAAACCTGTCCTGTATCGTATTTCTACTGCGAACGTTCAGTGGGCCGTTCTCCACCGGAGACGACTCTCCTGTGCGTGTTTACCGTGCTACAGCATCTGCGCTAGGGGAGGTTGAGATTAGGACGTCGGATGACCTGGTCGGTTTGACCAACCTGGTGCTCGTGCATCCATGGTTTCAATGTCTCTTCGACCCCGTCCTTCCTCACGAAGATATGATCGCCGACGACACGGAATCATTTGCGCTACACGGCACATCGGATAGCGACTCCCTTGTCCCTCACAGGAATCTAGCGAGACTCTCGTTACCGCACGCTGTAAGAGCGTTGCAGCTTCCCTCTCCGCTAGACAAAACAACCCGCGCATTGCGGTTGTTTGCTCGTCTCAGACAGCCTTTTGGGGCACTGCTTCTTGCACCACATTCACCTAGGGAATACAAGCGGGTTGCGACGGACAATCCGATCGTCGTACGCATACGCAAGGAAGTTTCCCCACACTACCTTGCGGACAAGATACGTACCCTAGATATCCTTTAATTCGTTGCATGTGGACTTGCTTCGACGTTGGTTCACAACTGCAACGCTCGCCTTCTTATGTTGTATGCATCGGTTACTGGAGAAATGAAAGCTGGTGGCACACTGGCAGCATATATATTATCTAGGCATACATCAGTTGCTGCATACGTACTCAAAGGTATCCACTTGGCCTGCGAGCTAGGCGCGATGACAGTGGAAAAGCCGAACTACTAGTAGTACAGTCAACTTCCGAGCTCTCAGTTCAACCCCTCAACCATTCCTCAGTTCACAAGTCATGCCCGTTCTTCGCGAATTTGACACCGAGTTCGTCCACCCTTGGGACCAGCCGACAGCTGAATCCTGATACATGCGCTACCTTGACGTTTCCTCGCCCATTCGTCGCCCCTCGTCGCCTCCCTCACGGCCTTCGTCGGCTGGATGTCAACTTGCTGTCTTCATCGCTTTGAACTACATCGACACTAACCACAAGACTAATCTGCGCATAAATACCTACGTTGATGATGTCTCCAGGACTGGTCTGGTGTTGCACATTGATTCCTGGTGCATAACACCATCCTTTACGCCGCTGGCATCAGTCTCGTCGCATTCAACTAAGGACTGGTTTTATGCAATGTAAGAGTTACTCGGCCTCCCGCCTCGCCAATATGCTATTCTGACAGTTTCACATTGGTTTAGCGTGTTCTGTGCATCACTGATGCCTATGCGAACCGCCAATGCTGCCAGTACTCACACTGTCTGTACAGTATACATACGTACAGCGACTCGCCGGCAAAGATGGCGACGGCGATGTATACACGCGATTCAGCGCCAACGCTCAACTCTGACATCGTCAACATTTTCAATTGTGTGAGTGGATTGTAAGCGGTACATCGAACTGTATAGTCACGGTTTGTGACCTGAAGCAAAAAGAGCCGACGTACAGTTGACTCAACCCAATGCCAAAAGTCGAGAATATTAGGTGTCCGTCCAACTGTGGTGTGCCCTCCACGCAACATTCATTCCACCCTCTCGATATAGGTCGATTTGGTACCAACACCTCGTGTCTTCTCCATTGACTTCTAACCCATGCGTTGCAGGAGTGGTCCTCATATAGCAGACGAGCATCTCAACGCCCTTTGACCATGCTTCAACCTTGCCGAACCTCACGCTTACTATCTGGCCCTTGGCCCGAGGGTTACGAACACGCTCCCCAACGTCGCGCGCCTTGTCCTGCTCCTGCAGCTGGGCCAGGATCCAATGGCCATTTCATACGAGGTACCATTCCATCCTCAAAGTTTGTACCCAACAGGTTGTACGATCAGTTGGTTAGGTACCTGTGGATGAACATATCATGTCGACTGATTTAATACCCAACGCGGATCTAGATCTCAGGGTTACTAAGACGAACGGCCTTTACAAAGAATAATATGGGCTACACACATGTGTTCCGCCATCACTGCCCAAGGCAGATACCTGCACAGCACAAACTTGGGCATGTGTCTATATTAATTTCTGAACTCTCAGAGACCAACTCAACTCGCCCTCGAGTCCCCAACCAGTCATGCCCATCCTCCGCAAATTTGACATCCAGGACGTCCGCCCTTGGTACAAGCCGACAGCCGATACATATGCTACCTTAAAGTTTTCTCGTTCATTCGTCGCCCCTCCCCGCCTCCCTCACGGTTTCTGTCGGCTGGATATAAATTGTAATGCCAACATCCGCGTCAAGTCGACGCTGCAGGACATCAGCGAGTCCCGCGCTGACTGCCACATCACATCCTGGAGCGATACCACTCTCCACGGTGGTTCGGCTCATGTGTTTGCCCTTGCACCTGGTGAAATGGAGTTCCTCACCGGTGAACACATGCGCAACCGTAGCGACCCCTCCTCTGTACACGTCAACTTTGAGCGTGCATTCCTCACCCCTCCCAAGGTTGTCATATTCTTCAACTACATCGATCTTGACAAAAATCATAACTGGCGCCTCACAACTACCGCTACTGACATTAATGTGAAAGGGTTCACACTCAAGATCGAGACGTGGGGAGATACGATCTTTTACGCCGCGCAGGCATGCTGGATCGCTTACCCAGAGGATCGCGAGCATATCTTTAGCGCGTCTCTTAACACGATGGACATTCGTCCCCCGGACGAGCCAGGGCTCACACAAAGCAGGAGAGTCACATTCCATGATGTTGAGTTCTGGAAGGAACCTGCAGTCTTCATCGCATTGAACTCCATCGACATTGACCACAAGACTAATCTGCGCATGTGCCCCTACGTTGATGATGTCTCCAGGACTGGTCTGGTGGTGCACATTGATTCCTGGTATGACACCATCCTTTACTCTGCTGGCGTCAGTATCATTGCATTCAACTGAGGATTGGCTTTATGCAAAGTAAGAGTTACTCAACCTTCCATGACGATATGCTATTCTGACTGTTTCACGTGGCTTAGCATGTTCTGTGCGTCGCTGATCCTATGCGGACCGCCAATGTCGTCACACTGGTCTCATACCACAGAACTCGTTTGATTTTTCACATTTTATGGTATAAAGACAACAGGGAGAGCTTTTTACATGCAAAGTACTACTAGTTTGACGTTAAACTTACCTTCATTCAAACTCGAGGATGAGAGATCGGCTTTGTTGTTGACAGACTATACAGTAGCCCCACTACCTGTACAGTACTATATACAACATCCGTTACCCCGTAGTTCGTCAAAGGTTTTGGATCTACGATGCCTAGCACGTCCAAGGCAGACACTGGTAGAATTGCGATTCTCTGCCATGCATTGACAGCCTTCCCCAGATGTTGACGAACTGTGATTTCGAGTTCTTGAATTCGAAAGACCGACCAGATATCTTTCAAAGAGGTCAAGTACTGTATCGACTTGGAAAACATGTTGCGTTGGTCATAATCTTAGGCTTACCAATATGATCATCTCTACAGTGGTGTATATCTGGGTGAAGCCGGGTGGGGAGAAGGGGGTTTCTTGTCAGCGATAAGCCAGCAACTTTGCACCGTACTTTGCGCTGTAGTCTGTCGTCTGCGACGGCAATGAGGTCGTTTACGCGCGCTATTGCATTGCCTGCAGAAATTGCGACACTGTAGATTAGTAGTGGGTTCTTACGTCCCCCTCAAACGCAATCTGGCGGGTCGCTGAGCAAAGCTTTCGTTGGAACTAACGAGCACTCATTAGCTGCCACGGAACCTCCTTAGACTCAGAACCGCCAATATTGGTACATCCTAGCGGAAGGATGTCGACCCAAGCCGGTCCGTCTGTTGATATCGCTAGATCCGTTGTCACTGGTGTTGGCTACAGTGACCAAGATGTTCGAAACAGCGAAAGTCGTTCACAACAGCCAAATAAAGTCAATCGCTTCTTAGTCAAACGAGACGTTTAGTGACAGGCTGCAATGGCAAGAAGATTAACCAATGGCTCACAAGCGATGTAGGAAAGATGGCAACGGCGATGCATGCAGACGATTCAGCTCCCATCGTCCACATTTTCAATGGTGGTAAATGGATTGTAAGCAGTACGTTGAATTGTATAGTCATGGTTTGTGACCTGAAGACGCAAAAAGAGCCGTCGACTCAACCCAATCGAAGTCGAGAATAGTGTTCATCCAACTCAGGGAGTGTGCCCTCCGTGCACATTCCACCTTCGCGGTATAGATCGATTCGGTACCAACACCTCGTGTCTTCTCCATTGACTTCTGACCCATGCGTTGCAGGAGTGGTCCTCATATAGCAGACGAGCATCTCAACGCCCTTTGACCATGCTTCAACCTTGCCGAACCTCACGCTTACTATCTGGCCCTTGGCCCGAGGGTCACGAACACGCTCCCCAACGTCGCGCGCCTTGTCCTGCTGCTACACGACTCATGCGAACATCTCAACACCCTTTGACCGTTGTCATGCTTCAATCTTGCCGAACCTCACGCTTACTATCTGGCCCTTAGCCCGAGGGCCACGAACATGCTCCACCACATCGCGTGCCTCGTTCTGCTCCTGGACTGGGATCCAACGACCATTTCATACAAGGTACCAATATATCCTCAAGGTTTGTAACCCAACAGGTCGTACAATCAGTTGGTCGGGTACCTGTGGATGAACTTATCATGTTGGCCTCATGCTTCATTCAGGAGCAAAAGCTATCCACTAGCATTCATTCCTTCAGACACAGGGCCTTCTGGGCGCGACATTAAGTGATTTAATATCAAACGCGTATCTAGATCTCAGGGTTACTAAGACGAACAGCCTTTACAAAGAATAATTTGGGTTACACGTGTGTTCTGCCATCACTACACAAGGTGATAAACGAGGTTTTTTTTAAAAAAAAAAAAAACGGGTAGATGCCTGCATGGCACAAACTTGGGCACGTGCTAGTATAACTTCCGAACTCTAACTCAACTCGCCACCAGTCATGCCCATCCTCCGTGAGTTCGACACCGAGCTCGTCCGCCCTTGGTACAAGCCGACAGCTGATACATGTGCTACCTTAAGGTTTCCTCGTCCATTCGTCGCCCCTCCCCGCCTCCCTCATGGTCTCCGTCGGCTGGCTGTCGGCTGTAATGCCAACATCCGCGTCAAGTCGACGCTGCAGGACACCACCGAGTCCCGTACTGACTGCCACATCACAACCTGGCGAGACACCACTCTCTACGTCGGTGCGGCTCATGTGTTTTCCCTTGCACCTAGTGATCTGGATTTCCTCACCGGTGAACACATGCGCCACCGTAGTGACCCCTCCTCCGTGCACGTCAGCTTTGAGCGCACGTTCGTCACCCCTCCCAAGGTTGTTGTATTCTTCAACTACATCGATCTTGGCAAAAGCCATAACTGGCGCCTCAAAACTATTGCCACTGACATTGATGTGAAAGGGTTCACACTCAAGATCGAGACGTGGGGAGACACGATCTTTTATGCTGCACAGGTTTGCTGGATCGCTTATCCAGAGGATCGCGAGCATATCTTTAGCGCGTCTCTTAACACGATGGACCTTCGTCCCCCGGACCAGCCAGGGCTCACACAAAGCAGGAGAGTCACATTCCACGATGTTGAGTTCTGGAAAGATCCTGCTGTCTTCATCGCTTTGAACTACATCGACATCGACAACAAGACTAATCTGCGCATAAACTCCTACGTTGATGATGTCTCCAGGACTGGTCTGGTGTTGCACATTGATTCCTGGGATGACACTATCATTTACGCCGCTGGCGTCAGTCTCATTGCGTTCAACTAGTAAGGACTGGTTTTATGCAAAGTAAGAGTTACTCGGCCTTCTACTTCACCAATTATGCTATTCTGACCGTTCCACATTGGTTCAGCGTGTTCTGTGCGTCGCTGAGCGCTGATCCCCATGTGGACCGCCAATGTCGTCACACTGTTCTCATACCACACAACTTGTTTGATTATTTGTCTCCCTGCTGAATTTGTATCATGAAATCGGCTTTTTACATCGAAAGTACTACTCTTGGGCACAGTCTGACGTTAGACACTTACCTTCATTCCAACCCGAGGATGAGAGATCAGCTTTTTCGTTGACAGACTAGCCCACTACTTGTACAGTATAACTGTATAGAATCACGACCACACGAGTCAGATAGATGATACACACGACTTGTAGTACGGCGCGTAAGCTAGTTGATCAGGTAATTTCGAGGTGAGATCATAGCAAACGAATCAAGCAAAGAACCAGAGAGACGGGGGTAGAAAGACACCAGAGAACACCTAGGCAAAAAAAAGATGTGCATATATGCTTACTACCCCCTCACCTGCCCATGACCAACATCTCCTGTACCCTCCTCCACCGCGTGTCCGACTCGGACGGATACCTATCCGCCCGAATCTTTTCCAACCGTGGCATCGCCGCCCTCAAACACCTCGCCAGTGCTTCCAACCCCTTCTCGTCTTCCCCAATCGGCGAATGTCCGACGCGGATGTGGGTAATATGGTGATTCGTCACGGCCCATTCGTCCTTGTCCTCGTCCTCGTCCTCCCTTCCCTCCCCGTCTCCGTCCTCGGTCTCCCCCGGTTGTTTCCCATTCTCGTCAACCCCAACATCACCCGACGGCGGCGTCACTGACCCATCAAACACGATCCACAATGTCTCCAATTCTCGACATGCCTTCAACACCGCCAACACCGCCCTCACGCTGGCGACCGGCTTCGCCTTGGATACATCCGCCACTCCCGTTTTCAAACTCGTCAAACTCGTCAACCCCGATATCCACGCCTCGTACGCCCAATCATCCATCTCGGCCGCACAAAACGTGCTCACGTCCAACTCTCTCAGCGAGGGAAATGAAGAGAGCGAAGAGAGGAGGGAAGGCGAGAGAGAAAAGGTGTCGCTTGCCGGGGTACTCCAATACGATGACGTCAACTCGATTGTGAGCGTACATAGTCGCGTCTTGTCTAATAGGATCGGCAACACAGACACCAATGTTTCTATATCCCCCGTCGCCGAGTCGTCCGCACCGATCCGCAGGTGGAAATGCGTCGGACTACCCTCGATGGTTGCGAGGTAGTGCAAGCAGAGGGCGGCGCTGTTTCCGCCGAGTGACCACGTTTGGACGTGTGGTGGGAGTTGACCGACATAAACCGCCGTACTCGAGTTGTTGAGCTCGATGCTGAGGGTGTCGAGTGTTCGTCTGGACGTGAGGGTCTCCATGACCGTTTGGGAGAGTGCACAACTTCGCAAGACGCGGAGATGCGGCCATCGTCGGACTATTTCACCGATTTCGCGGGAATGATCGTTGTAGGAGGAGCGCGGGAAAAAGGCGGTGAAGGCGGTGACGTTGGGACAGAGTTCTGGGAGATCGGCGAGGACGGCGAGTTCTGAGGAGACGTGGTTGGGCCAGCAGATGAGAAAGAGGGAGACGGTGGTTACGCCTGGACCTGCAAAGTATTTAATAAGAGACACGCTCGGGTCAATCAGGTTAGACATCTTGAGTTCGCTCCATACGAGCTCGGTGAGATTGGGAAGCAAAGGAAAAGAGGCTTTAGGATACCGTGCAAGGGCAGCGATGACGTTGTGTTGGATTGTGGCAGAGACACGCCAACAGGGACCGCGGACAAACCTGACGCGCTCGGCGTATTTGCGAAACGTCGCCCACTGTTTCTCGCCCATGAACATGCGGACCTGTGGAGAATAACTGTATGACGAGCATGCAAAGTTGATCAAAGAGACGCACGACGAAAGGATAGTGTTTTTTTGCCCACATGCGCCGTGGCAAGACCTTGATGAGGGGATCGAGGCTATCTAGACGCATCCACAGTGCATCCAACGCGGGTGCGCTCAAGGTGCGGCACGTTCTGGCGAGCGATGCGAGGGTGCGTCTACCCGAGGCGCGATCCCATTTGAGTTCACTCTCGGGCGACTCGTCAAATTGGCGTATAAATTCGAGGATGAGGCATAGAATTTCAGAGATGAGGAGACAGCGATGAATGGACGTGGCAGGGGCCTTCGTAGGTCGATTGGGTTTAAGGCGCTGCGGTATGGAGAGCAAGGGTTTGGTGGCCTTTCGGACGACTTGTCGAGTTCTGTGTTTGTCGGTCAGCATAACGTGTGATACCGGGAGAGAACTCGGCTGCACACTTGGTGGACTCAGCGCATTCTGGGTCGGCGGGGGGGACCGACATGTGGCAGGATAAGGGTATTGACGAGCGGTTAGATTTTCGTCGTTTTTGGAGGCACGACATGGCTGTCAAAGAAACTCGGCGGAAAGGAAGCGTTGAATAAAATTGTATTACTAGCACGGGGCAGAGGTCGTGCCGCGGCCAGTGAACTAGTGAACCAACAGTAGGCCTTTGGTGAAGTTTCAAGTTCTGTTCACACGCTGCAATACAATATAAGACTTTGGTTCACTTTGTCATGTCTGCCTACAGCAGTCTACATGTATATGTCGCCCCTCCTCCGCCTACGTAGCATCTCCTGAATCCTGCGTAACTCCACTTGATACTCACTCGCAAGCTTTGATGTCTTGTCCTGGGCTTCTTGCAGCTCTACCTTGGCAGCTTGTACTTCTTCCTGGAGTTCTTCTTGTGTCTCCTCGTCCCTGTCCCGCTCCGCATCCGCCATCTCCTCAATCACAGTGTCCAGCTTCTTCTGACGTTGAGCTACCATTTCCGATATTAGCTCGCGTATTTGCTTGTATACAGATGTCTGCATGATATCCACACCACCTCCCAACTCCCGCTGGATTCGAAGAACCACGGGCGGCATATCGACGAGATTCCGGATGATTTCGAGCGCAGAATCGCACGTGTTGTTGTGACGCATCATTCTTGCGCCTTTCTCGAGGACCGGTTTGAAGAAAATGTCCTTGGTCGCAAGTTCCTGGTATCGAGAATGCCCGGGTTCTGGGGTGATCGCATCCCAATTGGTGGTGACAAAGAAAACATTGGGGTAAACCTCTTCGCCGCAGAGTTCTTGAAATATTCTGAAACACTGTCGAGATAAACCAGAAACCTTCACATCTGATATCCTCTGCATATCAATGATACCCGTGAAGTGGATTTCCGTCCTGTGGCTAGTTCGTGGAGTAGCAACTGTCAGTCCTACAGTACCACTCTTCAAGTTGGTAGCTATGGGCCAACCTAGTGACGAATGACGCAGCTATAGTTTTCCATATGTCGCTGTCCGTCAGGGTAGTGTCACCACAGCCTGGCGTGTCGATTAAAACCACTTGGTTTCTGCCGGCACTGAACTGAGTCGATGCTTGTACTTCTGAGGTGCAACTTTCCCATCTTCGCCCCGCGTCAAGTGAAGACCCCATGCTACGTTGACGAACTGTAAGTATATCGTGAGTGAATGGCTCGTCAGCTTCAAACGGCCAACCGATTGACGGATCGTCGTCTTTCCACTCCCAATAGAACCCATGATCCTGGTGCGATACTAAAGGTGGCGGCGCGACAGGGATAAGGAATGGCCACATACGCAATGTATATGGACTTTGCACCAATAGCCTGAGCCATGCGTGGCATCTCCTCATCAATGTCTGTCAACCTCAGGCTTCCCTGTCTTCGTGCTCCAGTAAGGGTAGAAATGCAGGAAATAATATCTGAAAGAAGATACCCCATGGTCAACTGCTAGCGGCGTTGGAGGTGGGCAGAGGTGGATGTTAGGTGGAAGAGTCAGGGTCGCTCACATGACGCGTGTTGACAGCGCCGTGATACGTGGTATTCTTGGTCCACCTAGAAGACCTGGCATAAGCGTGGTTTCAACGAATTAAACACGATTGCGAGGTGAACCTCAAGGTCGTCCAAAGGTCCGCGCGAGATCCCTCAGCAACGTGCTCATGTTGCTGTACTAGGGCGATATTTGGAAACGGCGTCCCGGACGCATGGGTTGAAAAGTTTGTGGGTCGCCAAAATTTGTGTGCTCGTCCAGTCGCATATGGTCCAACGAATGTACATCGGCAATTGCCCAAGGCGCTTATCTCTCGTGCGTGCGACGCGGAAACCCTAACCAGGCCGGAGGGTTCCAGTCCATGAGTTAAACCCAATTGACAGTGGCGAAAGAAGGTCGAGTCGGGTCAAAGTCACTGTTACCCACTGTTGACTTCCCTGGCGCACGACAAGGGAGGATTCGGTTCGGATACATTCAATGTCATGGTCAGTGCAAATGCACCAGTCCCAGTCATGCCTATGACGCTGTGGGTTCATTTTAGTTCGAGTCAACGTAGTATGCATAAGAGAGCACATACGCAATCACCACAGGAGAAACACCTTGGTCGTGAGCTTTCTGTGTGATGTCAACTGGGATGCGAGTGGTTTGAGCGAATCCGGAGGGGCGGAATAGTAGAAACCTGCCATGGATTTCGCTCCTGCCACCTAACTAAACCCCAATCCCTTAAGCTCAGGCATGTGTTCCAAATGTCATGCTTTGAAGTGATGGAGGATGGGCGACAAGCATCGTCCAATTTTCGCACTGGATTGCCTCCCATTCCAAAATCTAGAGATGCCATGTTTCAAGGACTCACTTAGACCATGATGGGTCCAATGGCAGCGAACTGACACAAGTTGAGTACGAGCAACAGATAGTATTATCCGATTGCTTCTATGCTGTATAGGCACTTTTCAGAGAAATAAACAAGAAGAGTGCGTTGGCACTGATGAGGATGAGTTCACACGGTCGAATCCAACGAATGGCAGCACGAACCCCATAGGCTCAAGGTCTCAACTTGAACTATGATATTATGGGGTGTTCCTACACTGATGTTGGCTTCTCATGCGCTCCGTACGGAATCGGATTCTCTGGCCGCACAGATCCACACTGGCCACCCTCTGGCGTGAATATTTGGTGGCATTCATGTGATATTATGAGCCGAATTACTTGTGCTCGCCTCGCGTCCGAGTCCTGCTTTCTCACTCTCCTGCTTCCTTGCCACGAGATATTATAAGTGCATCAACGTGGCAGCCCCGTTGCAACATCACGTCGCCATATCATCTATCTCTAGCCTATCGTTTCATGTCACAACACTCTACCGAATCAGATTCCAATGACCGAGCTCGATCTCCACGTTTGTTGGGCTCGCTAGAAATGAAAAACAGCGCTCCGGAGCTGGATTCCCTCCAGTGCCGTTCAAATTTCATGTCCTTTTACGCCAGAGTTGCCACCGTTTTCCGAGACCCTGCTCAACTCGCACCTATATTCCTCGACTTTTGTTCGCTTCTTCATTCCCTTTGGGATGAGAGACGATCGGGGCCCAATTTTATCGCGCCCATGTCGAGCCTCACGAAGCGACCATCAGGACGTTTATCAAGATTACTTCTACAGTATAGCAGCCATCTGTTCAAGTACGAGTCTGAAGAAGCGTCGACCTTTCGGGAGAGCAACCCTCAGATTGTCGCAGTGATACATCTGAACAAAATTCCGCAGGAAAGCATAAAAGCCGACCTTCATGGCCTCGTGTCTTTGCTCGTTTTTATCGAGATCCTCATTTTAGTCCTCCTGCCATCTTGGTTGAATTGTGCTTCTGCCTTCATCGCCACTTTAGTGGTCTGCGCATACGCCATCATTAGTGGAGATGGCGCGCTCACCCTTGTTCGGCGATCCGAGGAAACTCACGACACCTTAACCCCCGACTCTGGATCATGTGCGGTGTTGTTGGGCGAGGACTTGACTGTTGTGGTCAAAGGCCCTGAGGTTGTCATCGAGGCAATCACAAATGGTGGTTTCTACCTGTCTCGCACGTTTGCGGGTGTACTCCATCGGCCGGCTTGGAATGTTGCCCGCGATGCAGCACTTCAAGGGTTCTTTCAAGGGCTACTGTATTTGGTTGCGTTGCTGCTAGTCCGGCGCCTGGGCGGCCATCTATCATTGACTCCGCTTCGCGCGATACTCCTGGGCCTGCCCTTGACAATTCCATCTTGGAAGACGTACGGCGGAATGCTGCGGACAATGTTTCAGTTTCGTGGCCGCGGCAGTGCCTCTGAAAAACTGGTTGAAGTGATGACCAGGGCAAGCACGGAATTCCTTCGAATGATAGCGAGGGGGATTCCCTTTGGTGGATTTTTGTTGCTATGCATGTACACATCCGAAGCAGGGAAGTACGTGCCCCGGCTGGGGGACTTGGTACAATTCGCACTCCTTCTCAATCTCCTCCCCTTTGTGTCTCTTGCAGTCATCCTCTCTATCCCATCCCAAAACTATCCTCTCCAGGCTAAGAGGTTTCTTGATGTGCTGGGTAATCCTCCAGTGAAGAAATGGCGGTTCAAGACGCCAGCTGCTGCTGCCATATTCCAGTGTCTCGTACTTTGCGATGGTCTCGTTCGTCCTACCAAGGAGATTGACATCAGAGGCGTGCTGGACACCCTCATTCTAGATCAAAGGGACGTTTTGGCTGCCTGGAAGGCGAGAGTTGCTGATCGCATCGCACACGAGGTAGATATCTCCTTTGCACCAACCATCCCGATGTTCCGTGATGAAGGACGCCAGATGCAACTCAAAGAATACCTTGACGAGGCCCAATGTGCATACGAAAGATATCGTCTCACGTACCTTAGCGAGCCATCAGTGCAGGTTCTGCAGCATACGACAACTCAGCCAAGTTAACCATTGTCGACATGCTTTTTCTATTTGGCTATTGTATGCAGCATCCGTTTGTTCCATTCGATATCTCCCCACCGCCACTAAGTATGTTACTGTTCCGCTTCATACTACTCTACTCTGTAATGCAGAAGTTACATGCTTTGCAATACAGAGGATTGTACGACACACTGTACTGACGCTACAAATTCAGAATTCATTCGGGTTACCTGTGCTTACAATGACTAAAAGTCCGTCTTGCTCGAACGTTGTTGCGTATAGGATGTCCCCCAGTTCCGTTCTCTCTCGCTATAATCCCTCCCGCGCAATATTGCACCCCTCCTGCGCTGATGGTGCGCCAAGTCCTCAGAACGGTGTATGTATCGAGCAAGCAGACACTAATGGCGCCAACATTAAAGTAGTCAGGTGGACGATATCGAGATATTTTACAACAAGTTTCGATCCGTAAGTGATCTTCACATGACGACAACATGATACAGGAGAGACGATCTAGCTGCATAAATATTCCTCGAATGTTGCGATTTTTGGCACACACAACCGCATCTCATCCTGGTGTACCGTCAGGCGGGTCAATCTTCAAGGGCAAGTCTTTTGAATCCACCAGCAAGCGTTGCACGGTCCGCCATCCCTCTGACTCTGCCATGTCGAACATGCCGAGCATACCGAGTGGGTCCTTGATTGACTGAATTCTCCCCAGCCGCGGCATCACTGATCTCAGACACGATGCCAAGTTCTTCAGCCCTTCCATGTCTTCCCCGGCTGGCGAATGCCCAACATGGATCTCGGTCATATATTGATTTGAGATGCCCCACGAGCAGGTCCGGCTCATTGTCACTCGTTCTTCCTTTCCCCCTTCCACTCCCTCCACTCCAACCTTCTCTGCCTCCCCACCTCCAGCAGACTTCCCGCGTTGTGTACCCTCGTCCACATCCAGCGCTGTCGTTGGCGGCGGTGGTGCAATCGCCCCATCGAACACAATATGCAACGTCTCCAAACACGGACAGGACCTCAACACTGCGATTACCGCTCCCACACTTGCTACCGGCTTCATTCTGGACACGTCCGCCGCGCCCACTTTCAGACTCCTCAACTCCGGCCAAGCTCCCGCCATCCGCTCATACGCAGCGTCGTCCAACTCCGACGCACAGAACGCATTCATGTCCAATGTGACCAGCGAAGAGAAGGCGTACAGAGATGCCAAGATAGGTTCTGTGAGCGGGAAGGAACTATGTAGCGTAAGCGCGCGACGGAACGAGGACCTCAACGTAATTGTCAGGTGTCGCAGCTGGGTGGTATCGAGCCGCATTGGCAGCATTTGGAATAGAGCGTCCATGTCCGACGGGAGTGTAACGTCCAGGCCGACATGGAGACGGAAATGCGTCGGGTTCCCGTGCAACATCTGGAGGTACCGTATACAGTGCAAGGCGTTACTCCCTTCCAGCGAAAACGTATGGACCATGCTTGGGAGCTTCTTGACGTAGAGATCTGTGACACAGGTATTAAGCTCGATGCTGAGCGTATTCAACGTTTCCTTGGATGCGAGCTCGTCCATGACGGCTTGGGAGAGTGCGCAAGTGCGCAGGACTCGTAGGTTAGACCACTTGCTTACAATGTCACCAATATCCGGAGAATGATCATTGAGGGTGGCACGGGGGATGGCGGTAAACGAGGTCACGTTCGGGCAGATGTTGGGTAGATCGGCGAGTACCGCCCGTGCAGAAACATAAATCGGCCAAGACACAAGAAAGAGCGAAATAGTTGCAACCCTTGGCCCTGCAAAGTACTTTATGAGAGACACGGTCGGATCGATGACGCTGTACGTGTCCGACTCGTTCCAAACAAGTTCTGTGAGGTTGGGAAGAAGCGGAAGGGAAGCTCTCGAACATCGTGCGAGGGCAGTGACGACGTTGCGTTGGATCGATGGAGGAATGCCACAACAAGGGCCGCGGAGAAAGTGGACGCGTACTGCATATTTGTGGAACGTCGACCATTGCTTGTCGCCCATGAACATCCGGACCTGTGGCATATGTATGAGATCAAGTAGGCCAGCGGTGAAGGATCAGAAATCGCACAACAAAGCGGGAATGTTTCTTGGCCCACAAGCGACTTGGCAGGACTTTGATTAAGGGATCTAAGCTGTCCAGACGCATCCAGAGCAGATCCAAAGCAGGTGCGCTGAACGCGCGACACGTCCGGGCAACCGATGCGAGCGTTCGTTTGCCGATCGTACAGTCCTCCCAGCACTCGCCCTCCTCGGGCGATTCGTCGGACTGGCGTATAAACTCGAGGATAAGGCAGAAGATTTCGGAGATGAGGAAACAGCGATGCATAGACGAGGCGGGGGGGGTTGTGTGTCGGCTCCGTCTGAGGAAGTGCGGGACAGAGAGCAAGCGTTTGGTGGCCATTGGAATGAAGCTAGAGGTCCTGCGTTTTTCGATCAAGACTTATCGTGAGCGCTCCTTTGACAAACTGCTGCCCGTAAGCCACGGTACGCACTCGGTGTCAAGGGGTGGTTTGAATGAAGGCATTGTTCTGTGTGGTTCTTGTGCGAGAAGTCCCTCGATCCATTGGCGCCTGACTTTGGAATACCCTTGCGCACGGACAGGACAAACAAGCGCATCGGGTTCCATACAGAGCGAAAACTGGAACCTTGGCAATTCGTTAAACCGAAAGACTCCCACCAACAACTTCGATTAACGTAACCAGCGAAAAAAAAAAAAGATCCGTGTACATCCTCGTCTTTAAGCACATCACAGTCCATGCAGGGTCACACGCGGTCATCTTTGCTTGTGTTCCCCACACCCCACAATCCGTGGGAGCGTACTTACTTATTCGAACTCGCCAAGGAGATACCGTTGATGACTAAGCAACCGGATTACTCAGCCTCGGGTAGATAGAATTACACTTCGGGAGAGCAGCCAAGGGATGGGCTGTTGCTAGGAAGTCCAGAGCAGTGCACATAGAGAAGAAACCGAGGCAATCTACAGGGTGTGTGATGCAGTATGGAGAGCAAGGGTAGGGGATTGGCAAGAGCACGAAGTGCGCTTCGGCCACACGGCAGCGGTAATCTTCGGCAAAGTGTGAACTACGGGGCGGGTGGAATCCGCCTCGCAGGACGGTTTGTTGCAAAGAAGAGACGCTGATGAGCGAGGGGCCCCGATGGGGAAAGATGCGAGGCACCGAAAACGGGGAGTTGAGATTTGGGAGTGGTGGGTGGGCGCGACGGCGGAAGGTGAGGACACTGAGAGGGAGCAAAACTGGACCAGCGGAACGGTATTGGCACGAAAGGAAGAGGACCACGTGCCCACTTACCTATGCTCGTCCGAAGACGTAGCACTGTGGCAATGAAAAGCTGTACACAGGGATTTCTCGAATGCATGCAGACGAAAGACACGACAAAGAAATTAATTACGTGCAGACAGCCTTAAGCCATTCCATGGAACAAGCAGGCTGTTGGTGGAATTGATTACATAAAGTATTCCTTCGAGAAGATCTCCATTCCACCGATAACAAAAAGATGCGAATGCATCCGCAGGTATCGATAATTGGTCTCGCTAGTCCATCAAGGCTGCCGCCATAATGATGGCATCTAACGGCATAGCGTGCCCGGATCTCCTGCTAGATTTACTTTTCGCCAGAGCATGTTTCCGAGAAGCAAAAGATCAGCCGGACCGGTCAGAATGACTGCTCTGCCTGTAACTGGCGCGGATGGATCTGCTGCTGCTGCTGAGCGAGCTCGCCGTGAGCTGCCAACGTTCCCCAAATTCGCAGTACAGCCGAGTATGACAACCGAAAACATCCAAGATTTAGAGATAGATCGTCGAACCCTTCGGTTTTTACCGTGGAAAGGAACCCTCGTTTTGCCAGGTGGCAACCAGCCACCAGGTTCCTGAAAGTTTATCGCCCCCGCCGGCTGCAACTACCAACCGTTCATCTCGGGCACACATAGCTGTGATCTCCGACAACAATGCAGTTCTCGGGGCCAATCCTCAGGATTACATCACTTATATAGCGTCAACGTTCACTTGACCATCGCATTCTTGAAACTCGACCTCCTTCGGGCGATCCATCACTCGTGTTGCAGCCTTTTCTTTCACGCCATGACTTCATTTGCTCCTCTATGTATCTCGTTCCTTGGTGGAAACCCCGTCCACATCCTCGCCGTCGGTATTGGAATTAGTGAGCGGGCGTGAGCTTGTCCAGGATAACATGTTCCTCAGCCTTTCCAGCGGTGCTTTCTTGTTTAGCGGCCAGATTTTGGCCACGACCAGCACATCGTCCGGCTCATCGCACACGCCGCACGGGTACGTGATTGGAATCGCCCCCGTCAATACCGTATTGACGAGGCAATGCAAGGACAAATCCGTCGCACGCGCCTAATCCAGCACACGGACGTGCCCGTGGTCGCTGCAGCATTCACGACGCCAAGTCTGAACCTTGATCGTTAATCCCCTAAATTGAAAAGTTCTGGTGAAAAGATGATTGGGCATGACTGACGTACCAGTGCAGTGGGAGATGTCGATGAGCAAGAGATGCCACACTTACTGCTTCAGAACGTTGTAGAAAGCGGCCCGAAATCCTCGGCATACGGATATCTTAGCAGGTGGTTGTGGCTCATTGTAACTAAGTACTTACTCCTTGACCTCATCGATAAATGTAAAAAAAGTTGGATAAGCGAATCAATGGTGTTCCATGAAATTGTAAGATGACAAGCTTGAGGTTCTAGCAGACGGCGGCACTTGTGTGACGAGGACAGGCCCATCCCGAAAGTTACCCACATTCAAACCCCGAATGTCTCTAATTTTGGAGCTGGCACTTTGAAATGGGCTGTAATAAGCTTGAGATTACCAGCCTCACAGTGATGCGACATGTTTGGGTAGATAGTGTAAACCTCCCTTGCGCGGCTGTGTGGTGTTCCCGGTCCATGGACTATATACCTGAAAATCTAGCCAATACGATACGGTATATATGGATTGGTAATGAATATATCATACAAACAATGTGACATAACCCGACGCTTTCACCCGGCATGGACGGAGGCATATAAAAAGCCCCAGTCGTATACAATCGCTTTCCTCGTTCCCTTTTTCTGCTATCCATGTGATGGCTATATTGTCCATCTCCACCTACGAACCCACTCTCACTACTCTGTCCCCCAGTGCGGGTTTCATCCTTGCATCGAATCCCACATCCCCTCCTTTGCCCCCGTCTCAACCAACTCCTCAATCATCGAACGGGGGCATTCAGCCAAACACAATTTTTGGGATCGTCGTCGGCTTGGGTGTGTCTCACTACGGCTTTGCATGTCGATCACTGGAGTGGCAAAATCCTGATACCGGCGCTTCCCAGTGGGCTTCATCATCCTCATATTAGCGTGCTCGTTCGTGTCCCGACTCCCCTGCTTCCGCAAATCTGAAGGCGTCCGTCCGACCTCATCACGGCCATGGCAAAACAACTATATTCGTACGTCGTTCCCAACCATGCGTTCGTGCTCGACGACCTCTCATCTTCTTCCCCCAACGCAGATCGTGAACTTCGTCGTACAGATGTACCTCGCCCTCGGGCACGACCTTCAAATCACCACGTGGAGCCTCCGGTGGTTGCCATGTTTACTTTCACGGGCCATCGGACTCAGCCTTCTGATCACGATACCTACCTCCCACCGTACGAATATCCTCCCCCATATCCCGGGGTGCCGCAACCCCCGCAGTGCCTACACCACTTTCCCAGGGCCGTAGCCGAAGCTCAGCGCGCCTAAACCGGGCCTTCACTCGGATCTCGCCCGACGTTGAACGATCACAACGCTTAATGCCATATTCATGATGCTATCGCTCCACACCTCGTGCTGCTATTTAATGATTTGACGCGTGAACAATTTATTGATACCGTAGACACTCGGGACGATCCAAGTTGTGCTAGAGGCTTTCGTTATAGAAAGCCAATCTGTGCGTTTATATCCCGCTACTAGAGGTCTAGACTACCCTGACGCTGTCGCATATATATTCCCTGTATAACTATCTTTCGTCGCTTTCGATGCTCACTGTTGTATGTAGTACCACTAGTGTCACGGTAAATTGGATCTTAAATACTACTATTATACTAGCTTACAGGCAGCTTTCTAAGGACCGTACCTCCGAGTCAACGTTCACTCAAACCTCCAAGAGGAATATTGCACAAGTTATACTGCACGCAGTTCATTACGACGTATTCTTTACAGGCCAGAGAGAAATGGGGAAAAAGGTGTCGAGAGATAAAGTATCAGTAAGTCATACGTCAAGGAGTGTGCGAGCGAGGGGGAGGCAATGATAACCCGTATACGAAGGGGGGGCAAGAGCCAAAGTATCCGGGTATAAATAATAGTCAAGTATGTTCATATGCAGCGAGTCCGTGCCAAAAAAAAAAAAAACATCCAACGTGCAACGCAAAAACCGGCAACGACAAGGACCACAATAAGAGGTTTTGCAATGAGAGAAGGATATGTATGTCCACAGAACCGAGGTTTAGGGTCAGCACAATAAAGAGCCAGAGATGTCGATGAGTATCCAAAGAGAGGGAGGTGATAGTGTGTGAAGGTTCAAGAGTACACTGTTTAGGAGCTGGTTATGGACAGCTCGAAGGGGCACGCCGCAGCATCTACCTGCGCGGATGCCGTAGTCGTCGAGGGCAGACCTTGAATGTCCATCGTCAAAATGACCTCGAAGCTCACACCTAAGCGTCACAGTCCGATATTCGAATTCATCAAAATCCGCGCAAGGAAATAAGGGCAAAACTCACCGGGCCGGACTCCATTCGTGTATGTCCCTGAATTCTTGCAAGCATCATACCACGCCACCCAGGTAGGATCCGTATCATTTGGTGCGACATATGAAAAGTTGAGCGGGATTTGAATAACTGGGTATCCATTCGCAGGGAGTGTCGCTCTTCCAAAGGAACCCGCCCCAATCTGGAAATTACTGGAGGGATACCATACCTGAGCATCGATATGGTTGAGTGTGAGAGGGATGATATTGCTACTCGTATCGAGTTGAATATCAGCAATGGCGGGGAAGGAGAAGTTGGCTGGCGAACGTGAGAATTCTGTGGGTATTGATGCATTGAAGTCGCCCGTAGCAGCGACCAATGGAGAAGTGCTGTAAAATGAGACTCCTGGTACGCGGGGGATAGTGATAGCCAGTACGATGGCGACACTGTCGTTGTGAGACCATGCAACAACACCATAAGTACCAAACCAACCACCGGATGGGAAGAGATGGACACTGACATGGCACACCAGGCAAAAATGAAGAACACAAGGAACTTCTTGGTGAACCATTTTGTGCCGCAAAGACCTATCTCGCCTCGGTTCCAAGCTTTCCACTTTGCACGACGCTCGTCGTTCTTGATTTCCCTCCTGCCTGATTTCGTCATCTTCTTCATTTCGGTGCGCTGCCACTCAGGTCCAAGAACGGGGACTGTAACCATTTCAAGCGGCGTATTTGCACTATCATTATCAGTGCCTTCCGCTTTGGTCGCAGCGACAGGCGCTGTGGGTGGTAGCGGGTGATAGCTGGTTTTTGTCCACGTATAACATCGACATACACACATAAAGCAAATAACAGAACTTACGCAGGTTCCTGATGCTGTCCGATACCAAACGCATGGCTATACCTTGGACCCACGTTGTTGAAATCCGCAAAGACGTCCCAGTTTTCCGGATTTCCCGCTTCCTCTTCCTCGTCACGACCACCTTTCAGTGGCTCTTGTCTGCCCGCAGCAAAAAAGGAAGAAGCATTGTATCCTGCAGACTGGGTATTGAGCAGATCTTGCGACGTGCGAGATTGACGGTCAGCGTAGAAAGAGGACTGAGACTCTGCACGCGGCCGGGCTGCTCCCCGAGGGAGGTGGTTACTCGAGTTCGTTGGCGCGGGAGTGTCGTTGAGGGCGTCTATTGACCTGCGTGCACCGTAGAAAGAAGAAACAGCAGATTTTCTGTCGTATTCCATAGCTACCTGCCAGGCTGGGAGGCGAGAAAGGAGACGATTAGTATAAGGACAACGTTGAGCGGATGGGAAGAAGCCAACTGGCGTGGGTGTCGGGTTACGTTACACCCGTTTTAAGGTTAGGGTTTGTTTTGGGCTGAAACATCCGACAAGAACTCGATTGGGTGGGATCACCTCATCCACGGCGCAGCTTTTCGTAAAGAGCTCTAGACTTGGACACGAAGCTAATCAAACACCTGTCTATTATTCGTGTGTTGAATTCCCGACCATCAATTGCCTCGTCATGTTCCCATCTTACCAAGAAGAGATGTGTTCATGGCATAGAAAGACGTCCGAAGCTAAAGTTTCACTGTCTACAATCCAAGAATACGTCTCCGATGCTAACCAACACCTGACCCGACCTTCGCTTGGATCTCATCTACTGCTCCCCCCCTTATATCCCATGTACCGCCAGATAAAACGTACCTAGCCCACTGTGTCACCACAATGGTCTCTATTCGCTCAACAACCTCATCTTCATACTCACCCGGGTGGTTTCACTGATGACTACACCATCACTGTCCTTACATACACCCTCGGTCAACTGAGTTTTCTTGCTCACTTTGACTTGAATAACGATAGTGACTACTACGCCAACGCCATCATGGGGACCATCAATAATAACATCTTCTCCGCAGGAGGCATCGCAGGGACACTCACTGTGGCATCCTTGTATACAGACGGAAAGGGACAATGAATGTCTCTGCTTCACTGTCGATCCACCAACTGTCAACACAACAATGTCCATCGTGGCGAGGTTGGTGACCGAGTGGGGTGCCATGAGTATGCTTTTGGTGCTTATCTCGAATTTCTAAGCCGAAATTTCTCCCATACTGCGCGTGGGTTATTGGGAAGACGACATGGTAATTGCGCTACCCGAGACTCACAAGAACGTCGCACTGGTTACTGACACTCTACTGGGTAGGGGTATGGATCGACCTTGGGGAATATGACTCCCCATAGTGGAGTTTCCATTGGCGTTTCCGTGAACCCGAGTCGCCTCGGCGCGTGAGACGGACAAGTCAAGCGCCAAATTTGTATGAGTGCTCACCCACCACTAGTTCATGCGAGGCCGTTACGCCGAAAGTTGGGACATTATTTCTCAACTGCACACGAATGGACAAGACATATCTTACGCAGCATTGGAATTTTATCAAATGGTGAAGCAAGCAGAGCTTGACATCGAAGCTTTTTGGGAAGAGGAGGCGGTGTCTACGAATCCTGATGAAACCATGGCATCTCACCGTAAACGCATGTAGATGGGATTAAGCAGGATTACCATCAATGAAGATCATGATGAATGCGACATACGTCACTGTAGCAACATTGGCGAACTCGATTGTGGCTATCGTTATGGATCGCGTTGGTCACGTGCGCATCGAATATCGCTGGTGGTGTCTGGTGGAAATCCATCAACAATCGGGCCCGCGGAGTGTACGATTGCCTAAGCCAGGAGTCTGCGACGGAAGTGCGGTACGTCGGCCCTTTGAATCGCACCGAAAATGCGCTTGACGTATTTTGTATCTTCTGTTTCATCAGTTTCTATGTTGGTGGGATCATCGATACGACGTCGTATGTCTATATCGCTGTGAGATATTCGCAACCCACGTTCACGCGCAAGGCATGGCAAAGGTTTCGATAGCAGGAACGTACCCGTCTACCATCGTTTTCCTCGTTGGACCGGCAGCGCTGGCAAAGAATACCATTTGGTTCATATCCTTTGCGGTGGTCGACTTACTGATTATGTTGCAATACTTCCCAGAGGTGACTCAGGTGAGCAAGAGCCCTCGGAAACGCGTTTCTTGACAGGTCGCTGATCTCGACTAATATGCGGCGTGAGGGCGGGCCTGGAACTAAAGGGTTACCATTGGGGGAGATCAATGCAAAATTTGGTGATCAGGTTGCGGTGTGATTGGAGGATGAAAACCACCGTTGCAGTCATGGGGAAATCCGGTTGCTCGGGAACGCAACCGTGGGGGATATTGCACCTCAACAAGGGGGTGAAACACACACTCTGACAAAGTGCGGCTGTACAACGATTGGAGAGGGACATGAAACGCCTAGGATTGGTCACTGCAGTTGGGGAAACCGTGTTCCTGGCCTGGATAACGAGAGCTGATAATCTCAGCCGTGACCATATTTGTAAACTCACGTGACTGATATTCATCTAGTTTCCAGTTGCTGAATCAGTTGAGTGATCGTTTTCATCCTGTTTTCACGCACTCGCATCCTCACAAAAGGCGTCCGGGCGTCCCTCTTTCCCGCAGTTTCTGTATCTGTACTCGCCCTCAAGCAAGACCCACCTCGATCCCGAAACGTGAGCCACATGGCACCCCTCACAAACGGAATTGTGCCCAAAAGCACGAAAATGCACTCCAAAGTTGTACGTCTCCTCCCCGGAATATGCGAACCCATAGTGGAGAGTATTTGTCGACTTTTTTCTGTGATCGTGTTCAGGTTATTATTGGTTCTGGTCCTGCCGGGCACACAGCCGCTGTCTATCTCGCTCGTGCCAACCTCAACCCCGTCCTCTTCGAGGGTTTCATGGCAAACGGTTTCGCAGCTGGTGGTCAGCTCACCACGACGACTGAAAGTGCGTCAACGCTTCCCCACATATCAATCCCGCTTATTCTTGTTCCCTCACGTATTCCCCACTCTAGTCGAGAACTATCCTGGTTTCCCCGCCGGGATTATGGGTCCCGAGTTGATGGATAAGTTCCGTGAGCAATCGATACGGTTTGGAACGCGGGTCATCACAGAAACCGTGTCCAAGATTGACTTGTCCGCCCGCCCATTCCGGTACTGGCGCGAAGGTCAAGAAGGTGACGTACCTGAGACGACGGACGCCGTTATCATCGCAACTGGTGCGAGCGCGAAACGCCTTGGACTCAGGGGTGAAGATATGTACTGGCAAAGCGGAATCAGTGCCTGTGCCGTCTGTGACGGTGCAGTTCCAATCTTCAGGTGAACTGTTTAGTGCAAGGAGAAACTCGGCGGCCAGACGCTCACATGACTTGTCCGATAGAAACAAACCCCTCGCTGTCATTGGGGGCGGTGACTCTGCGGCAGAGGAAGCGACTTGTAAGCGGAAAACGCTACTGCGTTTGAGTAATGTCGTGACCTCATTTCCTTCACAGACCTTACGAAGTACGGCTCACGCGTCTATGTCCTTGTACGCAGAGGGGAACTGCGCGCTTCCAAAATCATGGCTAAACGTTTGATGAACAATCCCAAGATCGTACGTATGCTTAATTCAGACCGATAGTATGCTGTGTCAATGAGTGTCGCGTTGGTTAATCCGCCTTTCCTTTCCCCACCTTGTGCAGACTCTTCTTTGGAACACGGTTGCTACCGAATGCCAGGGAGACGGTGATCTTTTGAACAATCTCCGCATCAAGAACGTGCTCACAGGCGAACAAAAAGACCTTACCGTCAATGGTCTCTTCTACGCCATTGGGCATGAACCTGCTACCACGATCGTCCGTAGTCAATTGCACACAGACGAGGACGGCTACATCGTCACCGTACCTGGCACAACACAAACTAGCGTCAAGGGTGTCTTTGCAGCGGGTGATGTCCAGGACAAGCGGTATAGACAGGCGATCACGAGTGCAGGCAGTGGTTGTATGGCCGCATTGGAGGTCGAAAGGCTGCTTGCAGAAGAAGAAGAGGGAATAGAAAGCGAGTAGATCAACACACTTGGATTGTCACACATCTTTGGTGTGCTTTATATCACTGGGAACCTTTCTCTCTTTGACATTTGTAGGACGCTGGTTCGTCGTGTCATCAGGTTAACATGAGGGTTTTGTAGCACTCTAGGATTCCCACCCGCAACATATGAGTTTATTGGGTATGCAAAGTCAATGGCTATGCCTGCATTTAAAGCTGCCCTCCTTTCAGTGTTTCATAGATCTGTTGCTACTAGTAAATACATCCTCTTGATTCTTTTGTAGAGGTTTGTGTGACCATGCCCGTCACTGCCAACAGAACACAATTGGGGTGTTTGGGAATGTGCGACCAAACCTGACAAAATACAGCCTCCGACTGTGTGCTCCTCAGATGTGGGTAATAAAATCTACATGCATGAAGAACAAGAAAAACGCCGCATCGGAATATATGATACAATCACAAACGCAACTCCCAAGACACGAGATCGCATGGTCTTAATTACTGTACGAGGCAGCCAGAACCAGAGGATTTATCTTTCTCCTTCCCTCTCTCTTTCTCCCTCTCCCTCTCCCTCTCCCTCTCCTGCCGCATTCTCTTCAGCTCCATCATGGCAAATTCTACTGCTTCGCGTTGTTGGCGTTCCTGCTTTTCCTGCTCCTCCCTCTCGCGTTCTTTTCTCTCGCGTTCTTTCCTCTCGCGCTCTTTCCTCTCGTGCTCATCTCTCTCTCTCTGTTGCTTCTCACGTTCCCGCCCATCGCCCTCCTGCCTCTCGTGCTCCCTTTTGTCGCGTTCCTGGGGCTCACGTTTGATAGCTAGCTCTGCTTCGGCTTGCTTACGAGCCCTACATTCTTGTTCGAACAATCGTGCTTTATGTTCAGCATCCGCTTTCTGCTTCCCCAACGCTTTCTTATACCGCCGATTCTCATTCTTGAGTCGTATATTTTCCGCTGCAGAATCTGTGACCATTCGCTCGAGGTCCTCCCGAATTCGCTCTATCTTCTCCCGCGCTTTCCTAGCCTCTTCTTGGAGTATCTCCCTCGTCTCCTCGTCTTCTGCGAGTCTTGCAGCCTCGATTCCTAGGCACAAGTCCTCTAGTGCTTCCGCGTGACATTCCTTCTGTTCGCCCAGCTCGCGCATAATGTCTGCGCCGGCAGTGGTGTCGGCGAGGTCCTTTTCCTGGTTCACCATCTCATCTTCGACAAGAAGCGTCGAGGGCTCCCGACCGACCAAGTGACGAAGAATCGCGTGTGCTGACTCCTGCGAACCGTCATGGCGAAGCATTCGAGCCCCCTTGTCCAGCGCAGGCTTGTAGAATTTTTCGTTGCTTGCGAGCTCGCGCTCTCTCGCCTCCCCCTCGTCGGGGTCTACTTTGGACCACATATTGGTCACGATGAGGACGCTCTGAAGACCAGCATCCCCACAGAGATTGCGAAAGATGTGGAAGTTCCTTCTCGATGGTCCGCCCACCTTGTTATCTGCGATGCGGTGCATATAAATCACGCCGGTGAGTCTAGCACCTTGGCTATACCTGCATGTACAGGATTAGACTGTGGTCGAAGCAATATGTAGGTGCTTTACGAGTCAGCAAGATAGTCTGTTATCGACTTGAAGATTTTGGTCTCGCTTCGGGTGGTGTCGTCAAACCCGGGAGTATCAATCAAAGTGACAGTCTGCCCATTGAGGAAAAAATTGGACGTTTCTACGTCGACAGTGCAGCTCTCGAGCGAATCACTGACACCGAGTCTTGATCCACTTGCGACGTTGATAAACTGACGAAGATTCCTTGGTCATGTATCACGTGTCTTGTTAGGTATAATGACCTACGGTTGATTTTCCGCTGCCAGTCGTTCCCATGACGCTATGGATAAAAGCTCATCAGAGAAGGCACCATCGAAGAGCAAGAGCTGGCGTACATAACCCTCGTCCTTCCTTCTCCCGAAGCCATCAATATTTTTGAAGCTGAGGCCCACCCAGGGATTATGAGTGACTGCGACTAAGGCTAAGTGAAGAGTTCTTTGGGCAACGCTTTTATTACCAGTCGCCGTTATAGGTGCGCCATGCGCCATCCTGTAGGACGCACGCGTAGGCGTTGTTTTCATAGTATGCCTTGATCTACCTCGAGGCTGTCCACGGTGTTTCCGCGCTGTTTTGAAATCGCAGTGTTGGTTTGGATGGAACATTTCCCATATGTCAAGCCTTGGGTGTCCTTGGCACTCGTCGTGGTGGAGCTCGTCCACTCCTCGCGATGCTAGGAACGGATTCTTGCCAATGGATAACATTAGTCACCGTGACGTCCCGGCATGCGCAGTTTCCGATGGACTGGAAAGAACGGTACCTTCCGTCTGATCGGCGTTGTGACCTTCTTTCGCCACCATCTATTGGTCATAACTAATGGAACGGGGCCTTCCCGCCTGGTTTAACGGGTTTCCGCGCCGCACGCAAGAGATAAGCGCCTCGGGCATTTGCCAAGGGGTACATTCCCGTCGTTCGGTCATTTGCGACTGGACGAGCACCCGAATTCCGGCGATCTACTAACTCAGGTAAGCCCCCTAACCCACGCACCCCACCGTGTCCAAAAATATCGCCCTGGGAGCTCTAACGAGAATGTACTACTAGGGTGTCTTCTAGTACAGCACCATGAACACGTTGCTGAGGGTCCCGCGCGGATCTTTGCATGATCTCGAGGTTCACCTCGAGGCTCGCAACCGGGTTTAATTCATTGAAACCACGCTTATGCCAGGTCTTCTAGTACACAGCGTGAACCAAGAACACGGCTGTTAACACGCGTCATGTGAGCGACCCAAACTCTCACTTAACATCCACCTCTGCCCACCTCCAACGCCGCTAGCAATTGACCATGGGCCAGTTTCTTTCAGCCATTATTAGCTATTGCATTTCTATCCTTACAGGAGCGCGATGGCGGGGGGGAGTGAGGTTGACAGGTCGTGACGAGGAGTCTGCACAGGAGGCGGGCATATTGGTGCCATCTACGGCTCAGGCTACTAGTCCAAAGCCCATATACATTGCGTGTGTGGCCATTCCTCATCCTTGTCGTGTTACCACCCTTAGCATCCCACCAGGATCATGGGCTCTACCGGGAGCGGAAAGACGACAGTCCGTCAATCAGTTGACCAAACTGACGAGCCATTCACTCACGATACATTTACAGTTCGTCAACTTGGCATCTGGATCTTCACTCGACGTAGGGCGAGGACTGGAGAGTTGCACCTCAGAGGTACAAGCTTCGACTCAGTTCAGCGTCGGCGAAAAACAAGTGGTTTTAATTGACACGCCGGGCTTTGGTGACACTACCCTGTCGGACAGCGACATATGGAAAACTATAGCTGCGTCATTCGTCACTAGGTAACCCCATAGCTCCGAACTTGAAGATTGGTAGGACTGACAGCAGTTGCTACCCCCCCACTTTCTAGCCACAGGGCGGGAATCCACTTCACGGGTATCATTTTTATGCAAAGAATATCAGACGTGAAGGTATCTGGATCATCTCGACAGAGTTTCAGAATGTTCCAAGAACTCTGCGGCGAAGAGGCTTACCCCAATGTCCTCCTTGTCACCGGCATGTGGGACACGGTCACCCCAGAACTCGGCAATTCCCGATACCAGGAACTTGCGACCAAGGACATTTTCTTCAAACCGGTCCTTGAAAAGGGCGCAAGAATGATGCGTCACAACAACACGCGCGAGTCTGCGCTCGAAATCATCCGGAATCTGGTCGATATGCCGCCCGTGGTTCTTCGAATCCAGCGAGAGTTGGGAGGTGGTGTGGATATCATGCAGACATCCGTATACAAGCAGATACGCGAGCTAATATCGGAAATGGTAGCTCAACGTCAGAAGAAGCTGGACACTTTGATTGAGGAGATGGCGGAAGCGGAGCGGGACAGGGACGAGGAGACACAAGAAGAACTCCAGGAAGAAGTACAAGCTGCCAAGGTAGAGCTGCAAGAAGCCCAGGACAAGGCATCAAAGCTTGCGAGTGAGTATCAAGTGGAGTTGCGCAGGATTCAGGAGATGCTACGCAGGCGAAGGACGAGCGATATAAACATGCAGAGCGCGCTGTAGGTTTTGACTGCTATTCCTATGCATAAGGTTGAGGCGCCTTTCAACGAACTGATTTGCGAACGTTACGCAACAGCAATTATAATTTGTGACAGCAAAAACGTTATATCTACGCAATGTTACATAATTTGTCGGGATTCGAAACCTAAGTATTACACAGCTTTTGGCGCTGGCGTGGATATCGCCGCAAAACCACCGCAAAACCACCACCGGCAGCTGGCGCTGATACCTCAAGTACCCTCCTTCTATCTCTTAACCGATGCACATCTTCGCAGCTACAGTTGCATGTACATCCGCGCTAGCCAATGATACAGTAATATTCGAGCGCTATTACTTTACCGCGGTGCCATTAACTAATAACAGGTAACAGTGGCACAAAACCACCAGTACTGTTCCTCGTCGGACGTTTCTGAGGCTATGGTGGGTTCATTTTGATCTTCGAAACAGCAAGGACTTCGCGTGTCTCTCCTAAATGGTGATTGAACCATATTAAAGAGGTGGACCATGCCTCGCCCACGGATTACGGTTATATAAGGTGACTTGTATCCACCTTTCCAGCATTTTGCCTAACCGCCCCAGCATTACCATTCTCGAGCCTTTTTGGCTTCCTGACTCAGCAAAAGCAGTATGGCCACTCGCGAGCAAAATGTTGCGATTGCGTACGCCAGTCTCTAGCTGCCTCGGTTGATAGGATCCTGAATTTGCATCTAGCGTCATAGGAGTCAGTGGAAGCGGGAAATCAACGGTTTGTAGTCTCCCCCGAGGAAATACCCGATAGCTAACCACGAAGCATCCATCACCTAGTTTATTAATGTAGCCAGCGGATCAAACTTGCCTGTCAGCAAGTCGCTCGGAAGCTGCACCACCGAATTGGAATCATCAACGTTTTCGCTTGATGGGCGGACTGTCACATTGATTGACACTCCGGGTTTCAACGACACTACTCAAAACGTACTATATGTTCTCAAGTTGATCAGTGATTCTTTTTCTGGACTGTAAGCACACACGCACATTTCCTGGAACACAGATACATCTTCATGAATCCACATGCAGGCATAGCCAAGCGGTCAAACTCGCTGGTGTAATTTACATGCACAGCATCACTGAGGACCGTATGGGCTGTCCATCGAGGCAAAACTTCCACACGTTCTGCAAATTCTGTGGCGTGACCAGTCTCCGGGATGTCCTCATCGTGACCAACAAGTCGCCCGGAGAAGCGCCCAACGATGGCGAGGCAAGAGAGCACGAGTTTGCTAACAATGACGAGTTCTTCAGGCCCGCGATAGACGAGGGGGCTCGGATGCTCTACCACGATGGCTCTCAGGCATCGGCACATGCGATCCTCCGTCACTTGATCAATCGGCAGCCCACAACTCCTCCTGTTCAAGGAGATTTGTCCGGTCAGAAAACGAATCTTACTCACACCATCGCGAGCGCAGACGCTGTTCACGAACTGACGGGCCAGGTTGAGCATCACGCAAAGGCATTTGAGGAGTTATTTCAAGGGATAAGTGTGGCAACACTTGCAGAAGACAAGGAGACCAGGGAGACGCTACAAGAAATGGCTAAGAACTCTCTAGAGAAGATAGAGCGCATTCGGTACGATCTCGAACACATGGTCACGAGTTTCGCGACAGAAAATTCCCGACTTGAAAACGAGAATCGCCGGTATAAGAACAATTACTCAGCGCAGAAGGTGGAAGCTGAATTTAGAACACGGCTGCTCAGCGAGGAGCGTAAGGCTCGGGAACTCGCAGAGGCCGAGCGAGGCCGAGCTGAAGCGCAACTGGCCGAGGAACGTGCATCATCGCAACGCCAAAGGGTGGAAAGGGAAAATTCGAGGGACCATGTGGGTTCCAAGTTTTTGGTGTGCGGTGCTCTAATCTTCGCCTTAATCTCCGTGTCTCGGTTTGTCTTGGATGGTTCTACCTCCCTACTTTAATCCTCGGAACGTTTCCTTATTTACTATAGTTTATTTCCTGTGTCACGTTGGCGATGCCAGATTTTGATCTTGCGCTGCGCGCTGCACTAATACGTCATTTTTCAATGCCACCAGGTGCAACACCAAAACAGGAGGCGTTATATTGGTTCGAAACAGGGTTCCGCGTTCAACGTCCAACTTGGGCTGGGAACGTGTGCCTCCTGAGTTCCGATCAGATAACATGAGGGATGTGGGGATAGTGCCTCACCGGTCTCACCTGTAACCGGTAGACCGAGCACAGGGTAGCTATGGCAACGCGAAGGGTGTGGATAGCATGAACCAACTTTCCAGCGCCGTTCGTTCAAAGCTCATCTCGACCATACATGAAATCAAAGATTAACCAAATTATACGCAAGCCTCAAACGCACATACATAGTAGTCTGGGGGGATCGCAAGAGGTTGGATTTTTCCTCGAACTCGTTGAACGAACGCTATAGTTACAGGAATTGTTACATCGCAACAACGATTCGAATGAGGCTATGGCTTATACCATAGAATAATCGGGTCATTCTCGTTAATCATGGAATTAAGGCGAATGATACATGTCCTTGAGCCGCTTGTTCACATACTCTCCAGCAGTAATAGAGCCATACTTCGCTGGCCTGTCGGCAGACACGCAACTTGGTATGGGCTGCAAAGACAAACATGTTGATCTTTTTCGTTTCGTCGGAAAAGCCACACACCTCAATATTCACATGGTAATCTGTGCCGAAAAACAATGGGATAGAATACCGCTCCTTGCCGCTCTTGTTCATGGCTCGGTGAACGGTGGATTTGAAGACATCATCTGTCGGACAGAGGGCTTCAGTATCCTTTGTTTCCTGAAAGGACAAAGAAGCAATACTCACTTGTCCATAATGCAAGTTGGTCACCGATGCTGGGATGGATGACATGAATACTTGGACAAGGTCCGAAAGGTATCGCTCACTTGATGACCAATGTATCCTTGATAGCAGGTGCGTCGATCCACCGTTTCTGCGAGTTCATGACCTGAAGTGCTTGTATTCCTGGTTGCTGCCAGAGAATGGTGAAACACTAAAGGCATACATCGAGTCAATTCCTTTGCAGAAATCTTGCGCTCCGTTGAACGCTCTGACCTCGAAGCTACGGAAGAAATGAGCAAGAGTAGGAAAGAAGTGAGGAATACCAAGCACTCGGTGTGGGCCCCGATACCGGGGGTGTCGTCATCAATCTCGGGATGACCGTCCTGTAACGGATAATGCAGTGTTCTCATAATTGCTGCGGAATTCCGTGTCTGGAAACATTTGATGAGGTTTCTCGAAAGGCATGAATAGTTGCACGAAGCTATGCCTACCTTGTCATCGAAATACGTCTCAGGCAGTTCGAGAGCCAGGGCGAAAAGTGGGAACAAAACCTTACCAACGTTCACCGCTGCGTGACTGGGGGAGAGGCATGAAAAACCGAGCCTGATAATTGTAAATTCACTAGACGCACTAGTATTCAAGGCAGGCTTCTCTGAATTCTGTACAATTGTCCGAGGGCCATACGTTGGCACCTGCCATCGCACCATCGTTTGCCCTCTTTTCATCATGCGCTTTAGCTTGAATTTCTTCCCATCCGATTTCAAAGCCTTCGTGAAAGTCCCCTTTATCGTTATTAGCCGAATCAATGTTTGAATCGAGGGGTGGACTGTATCCTTTGAAATTGGCGACAGTCTTGTGGTGTAGCTTCGTAATGACCAATTCAGAACCGGCAACGAGCTGTACAAGGGTGGTATGATAAGAATCGTACCTTCATTTTTGTTGCCATCGGAAGACTGAAATACGTCTGCGCCGCAGCCAGAACGTTATCCAAACACGACTGGGGAATGCCATGGTTTTGTACTAGGGAGTGTACGGTGAGGCGGGTTTGTCAGTCTTTCATGACAACAAGCGCGCACTGTAGAAAAACCCAACTCGCATACACGCATCTCTGATCTCGTATGCTGTGGACAACTTTCCTTCTGGCGTATCACACTTGCTCAAATCTCTACGATCGAGTCGGTCGAGCGGCGCGTTTACTGGTAAATGATTGAATCATGATGCATGATCACCAGACTCACATGATCGGGATGCTGGTGAATGCGCCGTTGACACTAGCCGCAGTCTCTGCCAAAGACATGATGCGTTGCACGAAGATCGGAAATTTCCGGCCATGCGAGGTGGAGATTGGTTGAATACTATGGTTTTCAGTGGTTATGTAATGGGACTGACTTGCGCTCTCCCAAAGTCCAAACTGAATACAGTAGCCCCGAACGCCATGGTAGCGCTACTATAAACAGAGTCATTTTTGCCTAACATTCGTCCAATACGACCGTGGTCGCATGGTAGGATTTCCTTGAATAACACGATCGTAAATGACTGCGATTAAATTATGGTGATTCCTGCTTCTCTCCCCACCCACACGATTTGGGGGCGAATCCCACAGCCCATCTACCCCCGGGTTCGTTCTAGGACTAGTGCAAAGGCTTTTCCGTGACCTAACCATTTCCCAGGACCTTGCCTTCAAAACAATTGGGCTCCTGATGATTTCTACAGGGTTGGGAGCCTCCAAATGTCCACTACCACCTTGACCAGCGCTGTCTCTTTACAATTTGCACAAACTACTATCGAGGTGTGTACTACCAAATGGACAGAGTTAACAGCCTGAGAGCTAACATTTACGATGGTGGATAACAGAGGTACGACTTTACATTTCATTCTTTAGGAAATTTTTTATCCACGGGAGACGACAAGCAGTGTCTTCATGTGCACCACGGGTATGTGGCGGTGGAAAATTACGTCGTTTTGTCACGGGTAAATGCGATCGTTCGATAGATATTGGAAGGTCCATGACGTAGCGCATTTCAACTAGGTGCAATTCTGGGTGTCCAATATAAAATCGATACCGTCTTTATTGTTGTATGTAACCTCCCGGCCGTTGGGTGTGCCCTGACTCACTGGCAGGACTGTTGACGCCAGTAAGAACGATAAGGTGAGCTACCAGAATGTGCTCATCCTGTTCGATCGGAAGCTCGTTTTCGGCGTTGACAGTGGACTTTATGATCACCATGTTACCCACGAAAGGTCGAGATACTTTCCTTCAGCTATTCGCATCCGTGCATTAAGATCGTCCCAAAGGACTCCTCTGTATCTGCACAGAGGTGCTATGGCCCATGTGAATATTCTTGATATCCGCATTCTTTGCGAGTGTTCTGGCTAACCAGGTTGTCTGAGCGTCTTGCTGACTCGTGCGCGTCTAGGCGCAGGTGTCATATATCATAATCCTCGGAACCTCTGTAGTCGGCGTGGGGCTCGGTGCGTGTATCACACTTCAGCAAAAGTTAGCCACTAACGATGTTCACCCACTTACCCACTCACTACTCCGCTAATCCAGATTTATACGATGTGATCGTGATAGATTGTCTGTTACTGGACGAGGCGCACGACACCGTTTGCATCGCTCTTTTGGAACTTGGTTCCTGTTTCTCCCAACCCCTCCAAGCCGGTCACCAAGTAATCGGTACCATGGTGATTTATTGACGGTCATCCCTTGCAGCGGTGTGCCGTGACGGCGTATCGCACGTTCCAGCTTTCTCCCAAGTACAATCCATCCAAGCTTTTAACGTCAGCGTGGAAAGACAGCTTAATGTGTATGTTGACGCTCTTGTGCATGTCGTGGTGTATCCTCCGTCCCGCCTACTGACCATGCCTTTCAGCGATGTCAATTACCAATACATTCGTAAAAGTCTTCGTGGTCCGTGAACTTTCTTTCCCTCGTTTACACGGAGAGATTGAAAAAAAAATGTGTTTTTGTGGGCAGCATATCATATTGGTGGACGGAGGGAATCGCTCGATGTGGTGTGCTGATCATAGGAGCACAGAACATAGATCCACAAGATCCCAACATATAAGCACAAATCTAAGTAGATTCGTATGGTACAATGATGATTTACCCAACTTGTCGCGAGGCCGTGCTGATCAAGGTGGCGGTGGGGTTGGAGGCCTATCCTGCGAAGATCATCAAGAAGCTGATTGTTCTGAAGGCAAGGTCTTGAAAATAGTTTGATCGCGGCCAAACTCGACGGCAGCGAATGGGTTGTGGGAATCGGCCGCCAATCATGTGGATAGGGTATCGAACCTGGGAGAGTTGATCGCGAAGAGATCACCATAACTGGGATGTTGATCATTGTGGCGCCCATTCGCACTTTGTAGCGATGAATTCCGCAGGAAATCAAATCTTGTCGCACCGCGCATGGGATCGTGATCAGATTCCCGAGTATCACCGTTGATATAACTAAATGCATAAGTCGTACACGCACGCCAATCTAGACTCCCGAAACTAAACAATCGACATGTAAGCAATGAAAGCTCACAGGTATGCCCTAATTAACGGATGCTGCCCTAAAAAACCCTAGATAGAAAGCGACGCAGAAAGCAAAGGCATGACGAAGACGGAGGAAAAGAAAGGTCGAGTAGGGATTGAAATTTTGAAACTGTACAAGGATTCCTGCATGTTTGTCACAAAGGGTATGTGCGCGAGATCCGAGGAATGTGTGTCGGAGGTGTTGTTGGCGATAGCTCGCCGAGATGCCGCGCCGATGCCGTCGGTGTGGAAATGCCCTAAATTAGGAAGAGTAGCTCATGCCCCTGGCAAACGGGGGTGGAAATGAGATGATGGCGTCGCCCTCGATGACACTGCTCCCACTTCCGAGTCCCACCGAAACATATGATGTATTAGCGCGTCGAAACTGCGGAGGAGGTGGCGGGGCTGTGGAGCGCCATTTGCTTTCCCATGCGCGGAGGGCCGCCACAAACCCGGCGTTGGGATTGATACAAGGCCTATGACGTTTGACAAGTGCATAGGCCTGATCGTATGACATTCCGAGATTATGTATGAGGTAAGCGATGACGATGGCAGGTGATCGGGAGATACCCTATTCGAGGCCCCGTCTCAGTACCCGCGTTATTGCTCTCTCAGCGCTGGGACGCACCTGCTGGCAATGAACAAGAACATTTCCTCCACTTGCGAGCGCGCTGGCGATGTATTGGCATGCGCCTTCGAGATGCGGTTTTAGGTCAGCGGTGGGCTTGTCGTGAATATCTATTCTCAGACATCGAAAGCCGTCTTTCTCCGATATCGGGACCCACGGCGCATCAAGGACCTGGACAACGTGTGTGATATGATGACTTTTGAGGAGCTCGCGGTCCATGGTTGCGGACATGGACCCAAGAAAAAGGGATCCAGACGGTGCGTTCGGGTTTTTGTGGTTGACAGAGTGGATGGTGGTCAGGGATGTTGAATTGGGATAATGAGTGGGTAAGATTCGGTGCATCGGGGTACACATGGCCTCCATGACCTCCTTTGCCATGCCCTCGAAACGGATCATCGTCAAGGATGGCGTAGATGGTGGTGTCAACGACGATATATGAATGGCCAGGCTTTATGGCACAAGGCTCATTTGGGGATCAAAATTAAATGAGAAAGCAGGAAGATGGCACTCGGGACAATAGATGCGCGTGATGTTAGAAGAAACATTGAGGGGTTTCGAGCTGTCCGTTCAAATAGTCGATCATGGTGTGGTGTGGGGTACTCCGTTTCCTATTTCGGACAATGGACCTGGATGTTGGGCTGTGCCTAGCTGTGTCACGACGCTCTAGACTTAACTCGAATGCAACTGCCACCCCGGACTTCCTCCCGAAAATAATAATCAATTCTCCCCATTTATGTCATATCATTGGCGGACCGCAAGTTTTTGCGACCACATGGCACCATTCGAACAAATTACCCCGCTAAATACACCACGAGCCGTCAACGGTTCCGTATCTGGTCTGTCACTATCACGTTGCCATGTCCAAGGTACGTCCAAGCGCCATCGCAAACCCTGAGCACCAAGAGGCACCAGGCCAGACATATCGACAGCAACCACGTACATAGTATGCACGTGGTACCAGTACACAAAGTCGACAGCCATTCCTTGCTGGGACACACATGCACCATTGATATCCCGATGGTGTACCTGTTAAGTTACTTACGCGCCATCATAAAGTTCAACAATTTTTTTGGTGCCCTTGAAGCCTCGTTCACCGCCTCATGCCTCATTTGAATTTGCGTTCAATCACCCCTCCTTATCGTCATCGATGCTACTCGAGCTCCTTGCATCCCTCAATGGACACGTGGTCTTTTTGGTAAGGTGTGCACCTCTGAATGACAGGCTGCCCATCCAATAAACATTATTATGCTATAAACTACGGTTCCAGAACGACGGTTCGCATGGGTATATTGGTCGAAACCTATAAATACATATATTCACACATGATTCAGACCATTCTCGACACAAGCCCTTTCATCCATCCCGACGTCAGCGCTGTCAGTGTCACGTTCACTTCATTTAACTCGTCCGATCTCGGCGTCTTCCGAACGCACGGAAATGAATGTAAAATATCGGCATCAGGGCAAATGATGCCATGAATTATGGGCGAGCATCCACCCTGCCTGTGTTCCTGCAAGTTATGTACTATGTGAATCAGGGGAAGGTACATCTTGTCAAGCATGATTTCTCCTCCGGAAATCGCGAACAAGGCCACGCCAGCTAATTGGGAGCCATTTTGATCCATCCTTACCAGATGCGAACCCGGACGCTGACGCGTAGCATCAACCGGGGCTGCGATTACACTCCCCGTTCCGACCCGGACAAAGTCCAAGAGACGCCTCATTTGACTATGAATTGCTGCATACTAACTCGCGACGCGATACTCGTCCGGTTTGCTCCATATGGCCGAATCAGCTTTTCATTTCCGACTTTTACAACACCTGCTGAAAGCTTACTTTCCCCAGTGTTCGGGGTTGACGAAAGGGGGCGCAAATCGCCTCATCGAGGGACGATCACAATCCACGCATCTCGGCGATGTAATGTCTTTGTCTATGTACGTTTCGGCGCACGAGGCGCTGCAGAGGTACCTCCGCGATCGAGCTTGGCATCCCGGGATGATCAAAGTACCAGCGCGAGACAAACCCCTGGTTTGACCGCCTGACCACCCGATCCCTGAATATTCCCGTCATGCGCATCGCACGCAGTATTGCCTTGGCAGAACATCAGGCACCAAATCGTTATCAAAAGTATACCTCGGAAGAGTTATTCCGGGGAACCACTCATCGAAATCGGGCCGCCCTGCGCGTACCGGGATAAAGTTGGCACCATGATTTCCCGGGGAAGAAAGAGACATATGCGTCCAACGGTGCAAAGAACGAATGTGCACATCCCCCATCCCGGATCACAAAAGCAATGCCTCGCTGACCCCATGGGCCTGGGCCTTTGCAGTGGGAATGTGACGAGAGAGCACTGCACGTGAGCACAGGCGGGTGCGTCGGCCGCAGCCCCGAGGCTCTGCGGCAGGAACTCAGTTGTGTAGATAGCAGCGCTGTGATATAGATATAGCGAACCGAGCCGATATAATCGGTGCAAACACTTTTACTTGCTAGGTCCCTTGAATTCCGTTGCAAGTACGGGAAAGCAACGCATTCTAAAGCTGTGCACAGGCTGTGTCAGGCCCTGATCTCAGCGAACGCACTGACCGAAGAACGAGCTAAATATCGTAGGTAGCCTTGAACGATGGGAGCGACTACAGACTAAGGAGGACAGACTCGGGGAACCCTTAGGTACTCATATACGAGTCCTAGCTATGACGAACCATGACGACAGATGACAGCTCAGATCTCAGAGAAGGGGCCAGGCTATGATGATGACAAAACCAGATGACAAGACGATCTCACAACAGGCTGCTTCGAGGGACGCCCTTGCCGCTTCGTGGTTGCGCTGATCACGATAATACGTGTACGCGTATTCGTCAACGTCGCCAGCAAAGGAGCAAACTTGACCAGACTTTCAATTTGTGTACGGTCGTGATATTTGAGCGAGTCGGAATGGATCAATGTAAGACAGAGACTGTCACCGCCGATCAACTTATCGGAGGATGTGATTCTCAGCGATGCTGCAAAGCATTGTCGAACAAAACAAGTACTTATAGATACCCACAACGTCGAAACACGGTGATAGTGACCATGTCATGTTGCATAGCGATAATCGAACGCAGGCCAAGTTGGGACTCGCAGTAGCGCTTCAGCCACGAGTTTCAATCACAGCGGCCACGCCAGGGCCAACGCGGTTTAACAATCTCGTGTTTCAGATTCTGATCCTCCGCCCTGTGTCTGACTTGATGGTCTTGCGACCAATCTACATTCTTTGACGACATATGCAGTTGTAAATTAATATTCATCGATGGATTGGTTGCTGCGGAATACTTCCACGCCCTACGCGATGGCAACCGGCAAACAACTCAAACAGTACCACACATTAAAGCGGTCAAACACCTCAAACTGTGACTGATATCGAGGTGATTGACGTGGCAGACTATAGCGAGTGAAGAAGACGAAATTCACATCCGCGAAATAAAAGGGGTCAGATCATGAAGATTGCAGAACACTAGTCGTGAAGGGTATGAACTCTGGACTCGCAGGAAAATAGAGGAGACAGGTAGCGAGGGAGGCGAAACAACATCGGCGTTTAGGATAAAATGATGGGTCGTCCTAGTGAGTAGTCTACAAGACCACGCAGTGGTGTTTCTTGTTGTTCTTGGGCCGACTGAGAAGCGCAGCCCGAGTAGCATACTGGAAGACCTCGCGAACACCCTCTCCTGTTCGTGCTGAGCACTCAAGGTAGTGCTTCGCCCCAATCTTGTTGGCTACAGCCATACCCTGTAGCACATCACCAGGTGAGCGAGTGAATAAATTTTGATTACAATAACTCACCTCCTCGGGGGTGACAGGACGCTGGCTTGTCTTCCTAAGCTCTTCGATTACCCTGGGATCACGTCGAAGGTCCTTCTTGCAACCAACAAGGATGATGGGCAAGCCAGCGCAGAAGTGCATGACCTCGGAGATCCACTGAAATAGGAGGCGCCATTGGAGTGAATGAAAGAGGGGTTAGATTGAGTAACAGACCTTTTCCTGTACGTTGTCCAACGAATCCGGAGAGTCAACGGCAAAACAGATTAGAATGACATGAGAGTCGGGGTAGCTGAGAGGTCGAAGCCGGTCGTAGTCTTCTTGACCGGCAGTATCCCATAGCGCCAACTCAACATGCTTGCCGTCGACTTCAACATCCGCCACATAGTTCTCGAAGACAGTGGGTACGTAAACCTAAAAAAAGAAGGAAAAAAAGGTGAGAATGCGATAAATGGAAGGGAGGAATAAGGAAATACCTCAGGGAACGTTCCTTTCGAGAAAACTATCAACAAACAAGTCTAGTGCGGAAATCAGAACGAATGTTGGTATAGATGGAAAGAGAGACAGACCTTTCCACAAGCACCATCACCGACGATGACAAGCTTCCTTCTGATTTCAGACATTATGTGAACGTAGAAAGTAGGACGTTGTTGGTAGAGCGGGCGCTGTTGGAGGTGATGGTGTTGAGCGAGACAAGAAGTCGCACGATGATACAGGGCGGTATTTGAATCGCTCTTTCAATCCGCCACGCAGCGGGCAAGCAGTGCCACACCTGTGCCGCCCATGCCGTATACGGCCTAATTCGCTTGGCTAATTACACGCGGATACATAACCCTCACATTGGCTGTGGTCCGCTGAGCAGCAGCCCTCCACAACTCACATACTCACCATCGGGCCCGTAGCTACCCATTTTGCATATCTGGATTTCGTCCACGTGCCATGTTCCGAAATCTACTTTCACAGGCTGGCGCAAGTCAGGCTCTGCTCGTGGATCTGAGAGGAAAGCCTGTGCAGCAGGTGACCCGAGCAGGGACCTGTACGAGAATGGCTGTCGTGGCCCCCTTTCCCTGGGTCGGCGATAAGTTGTATTGAGGATCGTGCAGTGTAGCTGATGGAAATCGCTCTTATCTGTACAAGAAAGGAATAGCACATGCAACGAACCTTGAGGGGGCGACGCTCAGTGATGAAACCTGCTTCTCTAAATGTCTTGTTCACCATTTCTAACAAGTCGTCAGCGGAATAAAAGAAATTTCTGCAAACACTACCATTCACCGCCGACTTCTTGTAGCCGTTGTGCATTTTCATTCCCAAGCGAGGGCCCAACCCAAAGGACATGTGCCTTGTCTGGATCCCCGCCATCTGGTGGCATGATATCCATCATTTGAAGTGGGACTTTAAGACGAGCGCCGCATAAAAGTTCTGAGACTTGTAGCTGAAGTGAAGACAGAAGTGAAAGTGCTTCCGGGAGGGTTTTCCTCGGATTCATTGCTCGACTTTCACAAGCGTTGCTAGAGTTCTCGGAGTCTTCGAGCGACATCACTCCCAGCGTCAGATGCAGCCGGCGCGGAGGAATCACGAGTGTCCGATCAAGACCAGGCACATTTGGCGTCGTTTCCAACAGTCCGCTCGTAAAGGAAGACACGGATCTTTGAAGTGATACATGATGACCCTGAAGGTAATGACAGATCAGCGACTGCTTCGGCGACGATGACTCAGCTGAAACTGACAATGGGAAGTGATAAGACTTTCAACGAGGTTCCAATCAGCGAGAGACATAGCAGAGAGAGGTGATACTTACAGTGAGTGAGTGGAGGTTTGGCTGTATTGCCTCTACCGCTAATATTGGAATGACGAGTTCTGACCGTTCTCCTGGCCATGGGGAGTTGAAAAGGAATGGTGCGCGTGATCGGATGGCTGAGATACACGTTGCCCTGAGTGTGGCCTTCAAAGCTGTAAATGTAGGTAAATTGCCTCTGAGCTGTTCCCAAGAGCGACTTGATGCGCTTACAGATAAGCCCCAAGCGTCTCGGATCACAAGTGACTGTCACCGGATATAGGTAACACTGGCTCGATCAAAGCGGCCTGCCACCAACCAGCGAAAACATTCAATGCAGTCCTGACCATTGAACCGATGGACGAGACGGCCAGTGCTCCTCGGCAAGCTCGACGGATTCAGAGTGGATGCCAGTACTCAAGTACTCGCATTTGAGCACAGCGTTTAGCGAAATAACGTCAAGCAAGCTCACACGCAAAGTGACAAAGAGTACATGACACTCTGTCGCCCCGTGCACAGTGCTGACAGCTCCCTAGTGAGTGCCGTACTCCTTTCTGTCCCTTGGCTTTTTCTTGTTTCTTTTCCCTTCTCCAAGCCCTCGTGCAGTCATTCACAAACTATCCTGTCGTTCCTTGCTTTTTTTGTTGACCAGATTCCGACCCATTGACGCTGTCAATGGGCCCCCGGCCGCCCACGTTGCCTGAATCTCACACACGGTGCTACTACACCGTTTACATACATCAACTGTACTGAATCTCCTGGATCCATCATCCGGCCCTAGACTCTCTGACAACCACTCCGATTCCTGCCAAGGGACCTCCCCCATTCGCCCCTTCCTGTATCCAGAACCTGAGATCCTAATGACAATCCTTTTTGACGCCCACTCCAGTGGAAAAAACAATAAACGAGCAACATCAGACGAAGGAAGTGGTGGAGGTTCTGGCATCTTACTGAACATGGACATGGTTCCAATGAATTACTATGCCGTGTACGTCCAAGTTTGATATTCTTCGTAACATGGTCCATTCGCCTTTATCTTAAATCACCACATCATGCTTGAGACTCGTCAATGGGCATATGTTGTATCCCTCTGTCATTTTGGAGATAAGACATGGCACTTACTCCACCCATTGATTCACAGAGCGTACACCGTCCCAGTGCAGGTGGGATCTTCTCAACAGAATCTCTCCTTGCAAGTTGATACAGGCTCTTCTGATCTTGTGAGACACATCCCCCCTGTACTCTTAGTCATCCTGAACCTGGTTTCCCAGTGGATCGCGTCTAAATCATGCTCATCAGCCTCATGCTCAGCAACAGATGGGCGCCTGTATGATCCAAGTTCTTCCCGGTCAGCAAGCGCCACCTTTACAATACAATACCTTGCCGGTACTGTCGAGGGCCCCATTGTATGGGACCAAGTCCAGATTGGACGCTACATCATTCCAGATCAAGCGCTAGGTCAGTCACTTCACTGTGTTCCTTCCAACCAATCCACTCAAATTAAACAGCTGCCGCAACGACTGTCGATAACGAAGGATTATCATATAATTTTGATGGCATCTTCGGTCTCGCCCTTCCCTTGAATTCTTTGATCCAGCAAACCATACCCGCGAGCACGGGTAACACTCCGGATGGAGCGGCCATTTCCTCCAATCTCTTCTCCCTCACGCCGGCTACCGATGCGCCTTCTCAACCTTTCTTCTCGCTTACTCTTGCTCGTCCCGGATCCAGCCAATTACCTTCCCTTCTCGGCATCGGCCGCCACCCTCCCGAAATCGTCCCAGATCCTTCACAGATTCGGTATTCAACCCTTGTCAGCGAGAACGCCGGTATGCTTTTCTGGAAGACCACCGTTCGTGCAATTACAGTCTATGTCAATAGTCGAGCCTATCCCGTCACGTTGCAGTCACTATCCGGCGCATCTGAGCCAACCGCCATCTTGGATTCAGGTGTACCCTTGATTATTACAACGCCTGCGCTAGCCAACGGGATTTATGGAGCATTGGGTATCAGCCCTGCCTCTGATGGAAATTGTGCGACGGTTTTGTTTCACGACTTGACAAGTTACTCACACCATCACTCGCAGATTACGTCCCATGTGCAACCCCACTCAATATGACTATCACCCTGGATGGACAAAATGAACTTCCGCTGCATCCTCTCGACCTAACCACGGAGCCTGCCGGGCAGTCAAGCTCGCAGTATTGCACAGGTCTCATACAGACTGATCCTTCGCAGCTTACGGCGACCTCCGACATAGGTGATATGATCCTCGGAGTTCCCTTCATGCGGAATGTTTACACCGTCATGGCGTACGAACAGCCTGACGCTACTGGGAATTTCAACAACTCCGTTCCGTTTGGAACGCAGCCAACGCTCGGCTTACTTGGTCTAACGAATGCCACTCAGGCTATGGAGGAGTTTGACCAAGTTCGCGTGTTAAAACAGCCCTTGGGCACCGGATCTTCTCAGCAAAGCGTAAGTTCCCAGGGTGACGGATCACAACTTTCGATCGGCGTCAAAATTCTTATTGGGCTGGGTGGTTTCTTTGTGCTGTGTCTAGCGCTTTTCGCATTGCGATGCGTATTTGCACGGAGACGATGGCGGGGGCCCTTTCTTGTTGGGCGATCGAAGGAGGGACCGGATCAAACATTGGAGTACGAATTGTACCGAAGCAAATCACAGTCGAGCGCCGAGGACGATTACAGTCCCAAATTTACCATGCGAAAATCCAAGTTGGGCGACTCTCCTGCCGCGCTGGAAAATTTTGACCCCTGGGACCCCTATGCCGGTACCTGGCGCGACACTATCATTGGCACCGAGGCAGGGGAGGCGGCCTCGCGTCATTCATCATATTTCCTGCCGCCCGATCTCACCGACGCCGACGCCGGTTCCCCGCCTGCATCGTCAGAGCTCACCTCTGCGTTGTTGATGGCGCACGACAGGAGTGACACTCAGACGAGCGACCCGGCAGAGTTTGGGATGTGCGCTGTGGGGATGACCGGGATAGGGACGGCAGCGCGACGGAGCGTCATCGATGCAGAGTTGCAACACGATCGGCCAAGTTATGACAGCATGAAATCAAGTACGCCGTTACGACCGACCGCCTCTTCCTTACGGTCGTCACATACGCTCGCGTCGGCACACGAGTCTGTCAGTGCCTCTTGTGATCATCATACGGACCGGACGTTTTTAAAAAAAGATTGAATGACATCATGTTGTTCTGCTCTCCACATGCTAGCTGCTATCCGCTCATCAGCACGCTCGTTTCGTCTTGATGGGTTATTTGTAAGGACTCGGATTTACTCTTGTTTTTATGCATGGACTCGTTCACGCACAAATTCGATCTCGTATGTACTCTACGTGTCACTAACTATGGTACTATCAAACAACCAGTGTTGCAAACTTTTCGATAGGTTGAGAATAACAATTGGATGGCTTGCCTTTTTATACCGCGAAACTCGAGTTTTTGCAATTTTGCTCCCACTTGCAACTCCGGTTGTTTGATAGTATGAGCCATGACTTTTCCACCCATGCTCGCGTGCTCGGTTGATCATTATATTGCATGTCACTACCGAACCTTGTACATTTGCACGACCACCTCGCTCGTTGGCGCATCTCCGCCCTTCCTGACTGAATAATGAATCTCGATATCGAGTTCCCTCGAATTTCCCTCGCTCTTTTTGCAATAAAACGTGCCAGAGACAATCGTACCTGAACGAGAGAAGGTGTGTCAGCGAAAAAAAAAAAGTATGAAAACGAAACGGAGACACCCACCCTCCTCCGCGGAGATCGGGTCCTTGAGCAAGAAGAGTGTTTGCTTCCAATGCGTCGACTGACTCATCGGTCCCGTACTGAAACTAATGACGCGCTTTTCTTCGCGTTCCTTCAAACCCGGGCCCACACTGGCCCTGCGTTTGGGCGGCGGTTTACCCGCGATCGGCCATACCTCCGCGAGGGTGACGTCGCCGTCTTTGATGGAACGTACGGGGACGTCTGGTGAAAGAGGGTCGCCGGTAGTAGTGAAGAACGTATCGAAGTAGAGCACGAACGCGTGGATTTTGGTGCGCATAGGCGAGGTCGAGGTGAGTGAAAACGAGGACGCAAAGTCGAGTTGGCGGGCCGTGATGGATCGGAGATGGAGATCCTAAGGGATGGTTCATGTACGCGAGAAAGGGGGGATGAAATGGAATCTTACTTTGAGTAGACATGGCTCGCTGATGACCGATTCCAGGCCTACGACGTCAATGATGGCATCCTTGCAGACATCATGCGCCATTTCAGAAAGGTCGAAACCTGACCGTCGTCGCAGCCTGTTCAATCGCATGACGATGATTGAAGGAAAGAACCCACCATATACGTCGTTCCAGAAATCCACCCTATCTTTCATTATTTCGTTGCCCTCGCAGAGCGCCAGCATAATCCTGCATTGACTTGGTGCCATGACGCCCCCATTCGGACGGAGGAATCTCTCACGTGCATGCAGAACAGAATCGAGCATCGACTCATAGAGTAGAGCATAGCCCATCCATTCGGATATGATGATGTCGACGTGATCAATGTCATCGGGTAGAGTAATTTCTTCCACTTTTCCACGTATCACGCTGGGGTTACCAGTGAGGATAGAAGGGGACGACAGTGAGGGGAGTTCAAAGGGAGGAACTTACGTAATGATGTTCTCCAATCCATTCGCCTGGATAATTTTTTCAGCCTTTTCAGCGACATCGCTCGCTTCCACAGCATAGACATGTTTCGCGCCGGATTTCGCTGCGAATAGAGAAAGTATACCGGTACCACACCCGACATCAAGGACGATGGCATCGCGGAACAAAATGGGGTTTGTGAGGATAAATGAGGCGTATGAGGATGTCCGGACTTTATCCTGGATCATCACGGCGTGAATATCTGGAACGCGAGTGACCGTCATCAATCGTCGTGTCTCAACAAAACAAAATGATGCATACCGTTGTATCCGTAGCTCTGAAAGTAATGTGTATCGTCGTCCCGCAGTGCTTCACTACTCGATGGACCTGGATCGTTTATTATCTCAGCGATGCTGGAGACGCCTAGATTTTGAGTGATGAGTCTTCGGTAGTCCGATAAGTCATTTTGTGCCTGAGATAACTTCTTTTCAAGAATTGAAATGCGTCTGAGGGCATTGGGGAGGTCTGAGGGCGCATTTGAACCGTGTTCGGCAGAAGGTCCACCCCCGTCGTCGGACCAGTCGTCGTCAAAGTCAAGCTCTTGATACATGAAAGATGTAGCGAAGATGAAGCTGTACGAGAAGATAACTTACGGAGCAGAGGGTCGTCTTCGATGACGGGAATAAGATAGTCTTCGGAAGTGAAAAATGTTTCAGCCCCTGTTAGATTGCCAACATCTGTAGGGGTCAACTTCTATACGACAAGGTCATCCTCAACACGAACAGGAGCGATGATGATAACCTTACATGTTTTCGGATGAAATTGATCAGTCGTATCCGACGATGAAGGTCTAACTCTGTTTGTGCAAGTCGACTCAATAAAGAACGAGCACGCCCCCTCAAAAAAAAACATACTCCATTGTCTGCTCACGGCGTCCAGGTCGAATCCATGCGTGAATTTATCGTACGTTAAAGCTTCTGCTGCTGTGGTAAATGTTTTGTCCTCGAAGAGCGATCGACAAGCTTGAAGTTGTCCTTGATCAGAGACCCAGTCTTCGAAGTTGTTATCTTCCTCTGCATAGTCTTCAGAATCCGAGCTTGAGGACGTCGCACGATCGTCCGCGTCGTCTTGGGTATGGGGAAGAGCAGCGAAGCGAATACTCATCTTGGCGTTTGGAAGACCAAGTGATGGCCCAGCTTGGTCGGAGGTCCGGTCAGATAACCGGTTAGTGATGTGATGCGATAGGGGCGCGATTACTATCGACAAAAGCAGTTCAACAAGCACAATAGGTACAAGATAATAATCCAAGGGTGAACTACATGAATTCTTCCTCAATCGCTTTGCCGGTTAGCTTTGGAACATCTGGGTCTTCCTCGACATTGAATAGCAGATCATACGACCGTGCAGTCTTTTCTTCTTCCCTCTGTTTTGCAAGTTCAGCCTCCTCCTTCTTCTGAAAAAATAAAACGGTAGGTCTTTGGAAACACGCGGAGACAGAGATATTCACTCTTTGAGCAGCTGCCACATGCTTCCTCGCGTTCTCCTTCTTGACGCGGTCGATTTTCTCTTGCTCATGATCAATCACTTTTTCGATTTTAGTTTTGTTGAGGCGGTTGACAATGGGATTTTCTCGCTTTGGAACGTGGACTGGCGCGGGTGCTTAGTGATTTGGATGAGTGGAGACTTGGGGGTAAACACACTTCTCTTCACCTGGACCAAGTATGTTAGATTGAGCGCGCGTGCATTGAATCCGTGGGAGGCGTACCCGTTTGTCACTATGAAAGGAAACTTGACCGACGGCCATGTCACCTTGTTTCTTGTGTACGAGCTATGTCACCATGGTCCGTGATCACTCCGCAGATCATTCGTACCTTGAGGTTGTCGGCAGGTGTGTATATGATTGTCAAATTATCTTTCTTGTTTCCTGAAATATTGCGGGATAAAGAATGAGACAGTCAGTACTGAAGCGCTCACTTGCCCTCGATTGAGTTTGCCTTTACCAACTGAGCGCAGTCGGTCAAAAGAGCTTGCGGTATCGCTTCCCAAGTCATGCCTTCAGACATGCGGAGGTATACGTGAGCGGAAGAGAGCTTGTCGACGTGGAACCACACATCCTGAGGCCATGCATACTTGATCAGGTCTTCGTCTGATCTGTGCCAGTGAGCGACGGCCATGTGTGCGGGACAACGCGACACATACTTTCGACCTTGTCCTTTCCCATGTAGATGGTGGCTGGTGGGTTCACCGCTAATATGAAGTCAGGATAGTTTTCAATCTACACCGACGTCTACGTACCGGACGACGCGAAGAAGAGGACCATGCTGATTCAGATTGTCGTCAATTAGTGTTTGGATGGTAGTACGGGTCGTGGGAAAACCTCAGGTCAAGGCTCGCGTTGATATGTCGAGTTTAGTCCTCCACCAACTTGACTTCAAGTTTGACCACCATCCGTGTCGCTCTGAATTCTGCTCTTTTCTGCCCTCTAGCTACCAAGCCAACGTGGAACATTGAACCGTATCTCCATTTGTGAGCGTCATCTTGTCAGTCTTTTGTTCTACGTTTACCGAGGCCCACAGAATCGGCGCCAGTGACCAGTGACACCAAACACAGAAAAAAACGGTCCCAACATAGTCCGAGCTAAGCATGCAACCTGCGCCGAATCGGTTAGGACTTGGTCTGCGTCCACCTTTGCCATCGTATGGCCAAGGTCCCTCAATATCGGCTCTCGCACAGCAGCAACAAATGATGCATCAGCCCTTCATGCCCCCTCAGAAACAGACAAGTCTCTTTGTGGGCTCAATATCTGGCGGGATTACTGATGCCTTTCTTAACAAGATGCTCGTTGTGAGTACCATATTGCTTCCGTCCGACGCTTCGTGGCACTGCTGAATCGCGTTTGAATCGGATGTTCAGGCGTGTGGTCCCGTTAAGTCGTTCAAACGACTCATCACACCTGCAAACAAACCGCAAGGATTCGGTTTTGCAGAATACGAGGATCCAGACTCTGCAATCAGATGTTTGACGCTGCTCCAAGGCGTCGAGCTACCAGCGCTCGAGGATGGATGCGCTAACAAAAAGCTTCTGGTGTGTCCCATCATTATTGATATGATCATTTCGAGCCTACGTCGCATATATCTCTCCAGATCAAAGCCGATGAAAAGACGAAACTTTTTCTTGATGCCTACTCTGCGCAAAAGATGAAGACAGATGTAACCCTCAATCTATGTTGCCGTATCCTTGTCATATTCTTACGAGTTTCTTGGAAACAGACAGACGAGCTCATGATGCAGCAAGCCAAAGCCAACGTTAACGAACTTGTCGCAGAGATCAATCGTACTTCCCAAGATGCAGCAAACAACGGCCTTCTTGACAAAGAGAAATACGTCATACCTCCTCACCTCCACGATCTCCAGGAAGCTGATCTTCCAGAAACCCAACGTGGCCTCGTCATCTCCGAGATCGCACAGTTCCGCGAACGTGCCGCGAAGCGTGAACGAGAGAAAGTGCGAGAAGTTCGCGAGAGTATACCGAATCTCTTGATGGCACCAAGTGGGCCAAAGTCGAGGGACTGGGGTAAGCCACAATCGCAGCAGCCATCTCAATCGACGCCTGGAAAGGGTCAACAGACGCAGGGGAAAGGGCCACAAGGTTACAGCAAGCATGTTGGTTTTGTGAAGGCGGAGGATGCTGGCGCTGCGACGGGAGCGCTGGATGAGCGAAGTAAGGGCTCAAAGACTGACGAGGAAATGGAGAGGGACCGGAAGGATGCAAGAAGACGAGACGAGGAGGTTTCGTTCAAGGACGTGAGTATTTCATTCGATCAGTAATAAAATGTTGCAGATGCGTGCAGTGATACTGAACTTGTCTCTTCGAATATCGCAGAGAGAACGCCGCTATGAGCCTCGAGAGCGAGCCCGTATAGCTGCATTAGAAAGGTCGATTGCTCGACAAAATGCCATCAAGGAAGCCGAGGAACGGGATCGCGTGGAGATGCAAGCTCGACTCGATGTCTGGGACGACGACGAGAGTGATGAACTGTTCTACGTAGACAGGTGCGTTGACCTTGCCTTCTTCGTCGTATTTTGTTGATGCGACGACACTGCTAGAGCACGCTGGCGACAATCTCGTGCACGCCGAGTCGTAGCCGAAGAGGCAGCGGATGCCGAATCGCGTGCTTATGAAGAGCGTGAAGCCGAGAACCTCCGTATTGAATCAGAGAAGTTCCTCGCTCGTCAGATGGAAGACATGCAAGCCCTTGCCGAAGAGCAGCGCAACGCCGGATTGCTTCTTGATGATGGCGCACCAGTCAAACTCAACATGTCCATTACACCTGGGCTGGTGAAAGCTGAGGCCGCACCAAAGGATGCCAAGGCCGCCGTATTCGGGCAAGAGGAGGAGGAGGAAGAGGATATCAAGAAACGGAAGGTTCCATTGGTCAAACTCGATTTCAGTGCTGCAGAGGGTGAGAAGGCAAAGGAGCGGCTGCAGACGATCAAGGAGTCTGTCCCCCACGACAAGGAAACCTTGTTCAAAGCAAAAGTCAGGTGGGATGGTCTGAACGATGTATGCTTCTGTTTTCTTCTTTGTGAGTTTGCTAACTCATTTCATTAGAGCATGGTTGACCGAAAGTTTGAACCGCTGGTCAAACGCCTCATGGTTAAATATCTCGGCGAATTAGAAGACGACGACCTCATTATGTTCGCACTAGAACATCTCAAGGACCATAAGAGTCCCCAAAAGCTTGTGGATGGCCTAGAACCGGTATGAACCTGATATTTATCAGGAAATGGTTCCACTGATCCGGTCCTTATCATAGGTTTTGGAAGAGGAAGCTCAAGAATTCACTGTCAGCGTCTGGAGACAAGTCATCTTCGAAAGCATGGCATATGGCGAGGGCCTCCTCACGGAGCGCATGATGGTCGATTAGGAGTACTAGGAAGGATTGGACAATTGAACGTGTTGGATTCCACGCATCGATACCTTTGCTTTGCTCGTGACAAAGGAGGCAGGTGCGTTGTAGCATTAATATGATGCATGGCTGAGATGTATGAGTTCGGGGTGCGGGTAGCTGTTTGGCTGTCTGTCTTGGTGCACTTCCAGTCCAAAGAGAAGACGTGAACGTAAGGCATACCATTCGTAAGTACACCCTTGCATCTCCTACATAAATGATATTTCTTGCACGCAAGCTGGAGTCTGTTACGCATTTCACGTGAACATACACGGGAACATTGAGATCGCGATGTTGCAATGTTGAGTCATCACACCTTTTACGCACTTTGAGCTTATTGACCTTGGCGTATTGATCTGAGCATCGTGTCAAGACGGTGTTCATCGTCAGGCCCAGCAACTCAACAAGAGGTACTGAAAGTGTCTACTCGCTCCCAAAACAATGAATTTAGCACATACGATACACCATGATCCTCACCCAGGTGAGTTTAGTACGCGTTTCTTGGCCCGTCTTCTATGATGCCGAACATTGCCCTCACTTGAGTCTGGTTTGCTGTGACGCGGCGTCGCGGTCTTAGTCCCGCTCGCCTTCCGATACCCTCATCCCCGCAAGCGGCAGATTCCCATCGCACGAGAGCCTGTCCCACGTAGTACGTTCTGGGATGTACGGTTAAATCACTCATACAGCATACTCCACTTTCAGTAACGTCCTTGACTGAATCCATGAGAAGCTTCTCGCTAGTAGATGAGCGCCGGTGACGCCGGTGATCAAAGTACGTATATAGAGTACATGTTGACCGGTTTGTACGCACAAATATTCGGCGGTCCTAGTGCATGTCCGACGCTTGAGCGAGTACTAGTATGTCACTAAATATAGTCCACTAAGGTTGGCAGTCCGTTTCTCAAGCTTCTGTTGTTTTGGGAAGGCGTCTCCGCAGCTCCGGCCCTTGGCAGTTCAAGATCACCGGACCTCAGTGACATACACCTCGTGCTTCACATGGTTCGCCTGATCATAAAAAGGCGACGTGTAGGGGGTCATAACACTTCATCCTGCCGCATCTGCTCGACGGGAGGTTCGCGACGACGTTGGTTTCTGCACGGACGCGCCGCAATTCACGCCGCTTCTCGACGCCTCAAAGCGTTCCAGCCCGAATGTTTCCGCTCTTGAAGCTGGCCACCCTCGTCGGGTTGGGCCACTTTTCTCATGCTGTACCCCAGGCAGCGACTACTCCGGTGACGACGGGAGCCCCCACTGTGACCATCTCGACCTCGGTCGCTAGCCCTACGGTCCCTCTCAGTGCCTTGGTGCCTTCGCAGGCCACTCTGCCTCCCACCCAGCCATGGTGCATCGGCCAAATCTTTTGTCCCGGCGCAGTAAGTCCGTCGTGGCTTATTGTCGAGAACCGTGACCGATCGCTATTCGTAACGTTGTAGTTGCTGCAAACCGTGAATCTCGCACAGGTGTACACCGATGCAAAGACGATCGTGGATAAGCCTACGAGCAAATCGTCTCAGCAAGTCCTCACGGACTTTGCTGCGTTCAATCTCTCGACTGTGACTGAAGGCGATATCGTCAACTTTATGGACAATGACTTCCTTGGGGAGGGTCTCGAACTTCAGGGCGCCTTGTTACCCGGGTTCAATGCTGCTCCGCCATTCCTGAGCAATGTCACCGACCCTTTGCTCCAGGCGTTTTCACAAATCGTTAACGGATACTGGACTCAACTCGCTAGAACGATTAATCAGTCCGCCCTTTGTAGCATATACCCCGGTGGAACGTGCGAGAGCACCTTTATTCCGCTGAATTACACCTTCGTCATCCCTGGTGGACGTTTCCGAGAACAATGTGTGGGATTTCTCGATGGTTATTGGTTAGGCACTGACGTGTTCTTCATAGATTATTGGGACAGCTATTGGATTATCCAGGGTCTGCTGAAATCGCAACTGTATGATACCGTCAACGGAACATTGCAGAACTTTATGGATGAGATAGATAATTTCGGATTCATACCCAACGGAGGTCGTACTTATTGTAAGTATTCCTTTTCTCTGCCGCGTTGGTCTGCGTAGGCTTATATACCATGTAGACTTTGACCGTTCCCAGCCCCCGCTGTTCGTCCACGTAAGTTCCAAATATTCGATTATCCTGGATCGAATCTGACGTGTGTCAAGATGCTTTCAGACTACGTTACCACTACGGGGGATACCTCAATTCTCCAGCGTGGGCTTCCTAGCGCTGAGGTATGCATTTCGTTCTGTTGCATTCGCTCTGTAACTAAGATACCCAAGGCGGAACTTGCGTGGTGGTCCAACAACCGAACAATTCAAGTGACAAGCCCATACACCGGCCAGACGTATTCGATGGCTCACTATGCGGTCAATAATAGCGCACCACGCCCAGAGTCGTACATCGAGGATTATTTAACCGTCCATGACCCGACGCTATCGACGCCTCTCACTGACTCCCAAGCTGCCGAATTATATAGCGAGCTCGCCTCCGGAGCTGAGACAGGTTGGGACTACAGCTCCCGGTTCCAGATCGTCCCGCAACTTGGCAATCCCGGTCTCCGTACTCTGAACGTGAAGAACAACATTCCCATTTGTCTGAACAGTATACTTTGTGAGTGCTATCGTTGGTCGCCTTCGTGATAGAAGCTGAGTTGTTCCAGACAAGGCCCATTCCCTTCTAGCCACCCTTTACGAAAACTCGAATGCGACAGCTGCTGCAAACCACGTCCAAATCGCCGCTGGGATCCGTGCCGGGATCTTGGACCTCATGTGGGACTCTTCGAAGCTTGCATTCTATGACTTCAATCTTACTTCAAATTCACGTAACTCCATATTCACGGTCGCGACCTTCTACCCAGTATGGAATGGCATCATCCCCGACGAGGTCCTTGCTTCTCAGGCGAACGCGTTCGGTTACTTCGCCGCTGTCAACATGGTTATGAATAAGTACAATGGTACTTTCCCTGTAACCTTCGTGGACTGGACGGGTTTGCAATGGTAAGCGACCATCTTGATATTCTGAAATCATTGACATGTTCCCATAGGGATTCACCGAATGCCTGGCCGCCTCACCAGTACATCATCATCTCCGCTCTCGAGGCGTTGCCCTCCAACCTTACAACAAACACTCTCCCTACGCCTGGTTCGGGACAATCGACTTACGACCTTGTTCCTGCTGGTCAACTCAATTTCACGGAGGCTCAGCTCCCCGGGCAACCGCTCTATGACACTCCGACCGTTAACATCACAGCCACAGGACCCGGTGCCGATATCAACATGTTGAACGGAACCGTCGTGAACGGTGGAAACGCCACAGTTGGGGAGGGCTGGGCGGCTACCCTCAGGCGTGAGATGGCAAATAGGTACTTTACGAGCGTTTTGTGTAGCTGGTGAGCATACTCTCCATTCTTTGCTTGATCGACTTGTCATGTCGTCTGCAGGCACGCCACTGGAGGGTCTATTCCGGGCATGCTACCCCAGCTGCCTGCTTCACAACTCAACCTTACTAACAGTATCAACAACACCGGCAATGTACGTCGTGCGCTATATATGTATCTCTATCCAACTTACCTGCCCGATTCAAGATGTTTGAAAAATTCTCCAATCTCGATGTCGATTCCTCGGGGTATGGCGGCGAATACACCGTCCAAGCGGGTTTCGGCTGGACGAACGGTGTTGTGCTGTGGGTTGCAGCCAACTATGGTAAGGTACTTGTCGGTCCTCAGTGCCCCGCACTTGTCACTACTGTGACGAGTAGCTCGAGTGGTGCTACAAGCTTGGAACTATTCCCGTCCTCGTTGGGAGCCATGGGTGTCGCTGTCCTCGTGTCACTTGTCGGGTTGTTCTTCTTGTAAAAATGCTGTCGGTGAACACGATTGCGGAGTGATTGTGTTGTGCGATAATAATGTGTATGTATTTACTGTACTCCTCACATGAGTTGTCCACGTGGGAAAATTGGTCTTCGAAACATGTTCTATCTTTCATCAACTTAGGGGTTTAGTTAGGGGGGTTAGGGAGCCGAGCCGAGGTTAGGGTTAGGGAGCCGAGCCGAGCCGCGAAGCGGCGAGGCGAGGCGTTACCGGCGGTAAGGCGATAACGCTGTTGCCTCGGCAAGGGATTACCTTATGGGTCGCACTAGAGATATTGTCTACCGGTCGAGTACCAATTCGCCGGCGGTGTCTAGCCTTAGCTAGCACCCTAGTGTTTATCTACACTAAAGGCCCGTCATGGGTTTCGACCTTTTGGTCTCATCAGTAGGGGCGCACACCCCTAAACCCACACCACCTTAGGACATACTAACCGGCTTATGTACACCTCACCATGATTTTGTATTGTCCTGGGCAGACTGGCTCATGAAATTTCCTTTTCAGGACTTATGACCGCCATACTAAGGAATTTCTCCCACGCAGTCGCTTTCAGACCCCGCAATCACGTGTCATTGGTGCGCCGTGCCGGGTGTTAACCGGCCGCGTTATACCCGGTGAACGCTTAGTCAGCCGCAGGCCCCGCGGCTCGTTAGTTAACCGGTCACGTGACGTTAGGGTTAGGGGGGAGCGAGCACTCGAGCGAAGCGAGAGTGCGAGCGGGGATAGTGTGGGATGGGGGGCCAGATAGGTAATAGGCTGAGGGCGACCAGCTCTCAACCACCTATTTCGTCCGGGGACTCATCAGACCTCTGGCGGAATAGTGAAAAGAATTTCTTGGTACTCACGCTGTATTTATAGGGAGAGTACCGCGCACGGACCATCAGTGAAACGTGTGAATAGCGGAGATAGACGCAGCGGAAATTAAACCGGATCTTGCCGGTTGTCACTCGGATCTTTCCGGTTGCGCTTCTGCGTGAGAATTCTCTCACGGCTCGCGGTAATTAAATTGCCGAAGCCGGGTGGCGCAGTAGCCGAGTCGGGCCGTCGGGTCTTCGGTCCGATGCTTCTTTCGGCTATCTCCGGGATCGGTCTAGACCACTTACGTAATATTATCTCACCCCTTGCCGGGGGTGTGCCACCGTTAGGTTCCTAAGTTAACCGGTTAGGGTTAGGGTTAGGGGGGCCGAGCACTTTTGCGAAGCGAAGCGAGCGCGAGGGGGATATGTGTAGGGATGGGGGGCCAGATAGGTAATAGGCGATGGGGCGACCGCTTCCATTGCCACCTATTTCGTCCGGGGACTCATCAGACCTCTGGCGAACTAGTGAAAAGAATTTCTTGTTCCTTACCTGTATTTATACGGGAAGGGAACGCGCACGGACCATTAATAAAACGTGGGAGAGCGGAGATTACGCAGCGGAAATTAAAGCCGGATCTTGCCGGTTGTCACTCGGATCTTTCCGGTTGCGCTTCTGCGTGAGAATTCTCTCACGGCTGCGGTAATTAATTAGCCGAGCCGGGTGGCGCAGTAGCCGAGTCGGGCCGTAAGGTCTCTCGGGCCGATGCTTCTTCGGCAATCTCCGGGATCGGTCTAGACCACTTACGTAATATTATCTCACCCCTTGCCGGGGGTGTGCCACCGTTAGGTTCCTAAGTTAACCGGTTAGGGTTAGGGTTAGGGTTAGCACGTTAGGGTTAGCCGTTAAAAGTTAGGTTAAGGCTAAGGGCCCAGTGAGATTACGCGTATGGAATAGGCTATGACACCGATCACGCACGTTAGGGTAAGGTTGACTGTGCAGTCGGACATGTATTGAGTCCGTCTTCTCCCGCTATCTAGTATCTTTCGGGTAAGATACCTGCACTAGCCTCGCGAACACTTTCGATTAGGATAAGTGTTAGATCCACCTTACCATACTTAATGGTACGGTTTAACGTCACTAAATATTGATAAAATACTGCAAAGCTTTTCGGGTATACTCAGAGCTAGGCTATGGTGAGCTTCGCTGGTCGTACGCGCCGGATGTGGCCAGACTCTTCGTCCGTTCTCCCTCGAAGTGGAGATTGGATTCCTACTTGGTGTTTCACCGTTCGGACCCCCTGGTTACCCAGGATTCCAGCCAGGCGCTGAACAGGAGGGGCTCCCTTGGGGCCGTCAAGACACTCCTTTCATTCCCTACTAAGCCGATCTTCCGGTCAAAGATGTCTTCCCGGTTTTCCTATACACCCCGAGACAACTCAGCGGTGCTACTAGCACTCAACTTCAAGCGGTAGCATCATACATGCGTACGTGCCGGTTCTCCCGCACTAACTTAGTCTGCAGCCGGAGCGAACAGATACCTTGTCCATTACAGACTCAGGCTCGCCGGGGGGCCGAAGCGCCCTAGCAGTGAGTTGAGGCCCTGCAGTAGAGGGGCTCCATCTGTATCATCGTCTTTTCGCGATGCTGGAAGCCTTTAGGGCTTTGAGACTCGTAGAATAGTCTCTGCCATTAGATCAGCAGTATCCCCCACAAAGTGGGGGAAGCAGACCTCCGTTGTACAGAGTGGTCGGGGTCTTCTAGATCGATCACTTTTCCTGATCGTAGACGCCGCCACCTTGCTGGTAGAACGGGTTCAGGCGGGCCGGCCGGACCGGGTTGGTCCGCTGGATGGATGGAATCCAGATCACCGGTATCCTTGTCTGCTATCTTTTCCAACACGATCTTTTTCCAAAGACTGGTTAGATCGAAAAGCTGCGTGGTGCGTTTCCGCGACACGAGCATTCGACGGTCTAGGATATCCGTCTTCCGGAGGTCAGGGACCTCAGTCGGTGTACCGTCTGCGCGCACACTTTCCAGAAGAAAGCGGGGTTTTCGGTCCACGTCATCCGTATAGCCAACTGGCTCCGGGGGGAATTCGAAATTGAATTCCATACGCTCGGCTTTATACAGCCAAGTGCGCATATATCCTAGGATCGTGTCTCCTAATTTAGTGACGGAGAATAAATCCCATGCTGTGTTGTACTCGGTTTTGAGCACCAGGGCCGCGCTTGTCGCTGCGACATCGGATTTGGTCGTATGGCGATTTTGCCATCTCTCCTGGAGTTTATTGCGTCTCCAAGACAACAACAGCGCCTCGTCGTAACCACGCTGCGTATAGATGGTTACCAACCAATCTATCGCGTCCAGATAGTTTTCGTAGGTACTACTGAGCGTGGCGAGGCGACTCATTTCACCGTAGAACGTACCTCGTTTGACGTCTATCGGGTGAGCAGAGACATAGGGTATTCTCTGGTGGAGCGATTTGGCCTTCTGATAAGGTCTATGCTGCAGTTTACCTCTATTATCCTTATAGAGCAGCATATCTAAGAAAGGCTGGGCGTTGCCCACGTCCCACGTTATAACACAGTGGTCGATTGTTACATTTTCGGTCATGATAGCCAGCGCTTCCTGAGGGCTGCTGGCATATACAATGCCGAGACAATCGTCGATATATCGGCCGTAATAGGCCACACGGGGGTGATTCAGAATACCATCACGTTTTTCGCAGAACCACCCATACAAATTGGCGAGGTCTGGTGAATCTGCAACGCCCATTGCTAGGCCGTTGAGTTGCTGGTATATCTGCCCGTCGAACTGTGTTAACAACTCCGTGTTACCAACTCTGAGACAGTCATTAAAGAACATTAAGAATGTATTAATGCTTAGCCCGTTCCAATGCGCATTCTCGTCCCCCTCATTCTGATACACCCATTCGACAAACATGCCGAAGATGCGGTCAAGACAAAGTTCCAAGGGAATGTTGGGGTAATACGCAACTACATCGCCTGTGACGATGTAGAATTTGGCTCCGGGAATCAGTTGGAGTTGACTCAATTTTATCGCAAGGTCTTTGCTGCCATGGATGACAGTTTGCGCCTCTGCAACTAGAGGTTTGAGCATTTTGCTAATAAATTTAGCGGCCGGGTTCTGTATGGCGCTATGGCAGGGTAGGATAGGCCTGAATTTGACCGGTAACTTATGGATCTTGGGAATTCCATAAAAGCGCGGAATATGGTGGTCTGCCGTAGGGGCGGTAACAAGACTCTTGAGATATTCATCGAGAGTACCATATTTCCAACAGTATATATCCGACCGCTGAGAGAGTAGGATCATCTCGTTACATTTTTTGTCGAGGATCTGTTTCGCAGCAGCGTTATCGAGGCGTTTGTATTCGCGCTCATTAGATAAACATGCGGTGGTATTATCTATGATCCAGGTCCGCTCTGACACCGCTAGGCCGAGATTCTTGTCGGTAGGCGTTACAACATAGTCGTTGTCGATCATGAATCTGCGTAACTCGTTTACCTTGGGACCGAGCGGTTTAAATGTGTCGTCCACAAGGCCATCAGGCGGGGCATTGGCAGTGACGTTGTGGACGTATGCACGCCCTCGCTTGAGAGCGAGTTCGCAGTAAAACGGTAGTACGGGTGGATCCGCCTTACTGGGCGGTTTCACGTCGTAGTCTGGATCGTAGGTTTCATTAGTTTCTCCCTCTAATGTAAATTTAATCTTCCACCGTAAACGTCTTACGAAGTCTAGGTAGGCGTCAGTGATCAGTTGGGTCTGACGCGGCTGGTGAAACATATGTTTCATGCCAATGCCAAGATCAAGCTCCAAACCCCGCGGGATGGAGACTCCTGGGCCAGTGTGGATACGTGATCTGAATCGGCCGGCCTCTATAAACTTAAGAGGTATATGACGAATCACGCATTCAATGGCTTGTATGGGGTGGGCGAAGTCGATAAGCTCATCGGGCAATGTCCAATACTTGGGGTATTCGAAGGACGCCATTTTGGCGTCAAGACAATCATTGCAAATGAAAGAAATTGTAGGTACAACGTAATCCGTGTAACTACTTGCGTCGGAGTCCATGCCTAAGCTCCTTTTTCTGCTCCCTAATGAGCCGCCTACCCTCTGCGAGCAGCCTTTCCTTTGGCGCCATGTGCTTGACCCATCGCTTGGGCGCCGGGGGTACGGGTCTGCGCCTGAGATCGAGGCGCTCTTCCGCGGTTGCTCTGCCCTCCTCTTCCCGTTGCTTGAGGACGACGCGGGGGACGACCTCCGGTTGTGATACGCGCTGACTTGTGCGCGCTCTTTCGGGGGGGATGCTGTTGATGACCCTTGGTGGAAGGGCCGGAGGGGCGAGATGGCTTCAACAGCACGTAAGCCTTGTGTACCGGTACAGAAGAGACAAGGACTTACACCTGCGTCTTTCGACGCGATCCGCTTGACTGCCGCGTTAACTGCGCGGTCCACTGCCGATTGAATGGACGGTCCAGAGGGGCCCGTCGCATCCTGCATCTCGACGTCAGCGGTTTCTTGGGTACGCTTCTTCGCGGCTCTCTTCAGCTCCGCGGCTGACCGTCGACGGTAGCCGCGGAGCTGAAGAGAGCCGCGAAGAAGCGTACCCAAGAAACCGCTGACGTCGAGATGCAGGATGCGACGGGCCCCTCTGGACCGTCCATTCAATCGGCAGTGGACCGCGCAGTTAACGCGGCAGTCAAGCGGATCGCGTCGAAAGACGCAGGTGTAAGTCCTTGTCTCTTCTGTACCGGTACACAAGGCTTACGTGCTGTTGAAGCCATCTCGCCCCTCCGGCCCTTCCACCAAGGGTCATCAACAGCATCCCCCCCGAAAGAGCGCGCACAAGTCAGCGCGTATCACAACCGGAGGTCGTCCCCCGCGTCGTCCTCAAGCAACGGGAAGAGGAGGGCAGAGCAACCGCGGAAGAGCGCCTCGATCTCAGGCGCAGACCCGTACCCCCGGCGCCCAAGCGATGGGTCAAGCACATGGCGCCAAAGGAAAGGCTGCTCGCAGAGGGTAGGCGGCTCATTAGGGAGCAGAAAAAGGAGCTTAGGCATGGACTCCGACGCAAGTAGTTACACGGATTACGTTGTACCTACAATTTCTTTCATTTGCAATGATTGTCTTGACGCCAAAATGGCGTCCTTCGAATACCCCAAGTATTGGACATTGCCCGATGAGCTTATCGACTTCGCCCACCCCACTCAAGCCATTGAGTGCGTGATTCGTCATATACCTCTTAAGTTTATAGAGGCCGGCCGATTCAGATCACGTATACACACTGGCCCAGGAGTCTCCATCCCGCGGGGTTTGGAGCTTGATCTTGGCATTGGCATGAAACATATGTTTCACCAGCCGCGTCAGACCCAACTGATCACTGACGCCTACCTAGACTTCGTAAGACGTTTACGGTGGAAGATTAAATTTACATTAGAGGGAGATACTAATGAAACCTACGATCCAGACTACGACGTGAAACCGCCCAGTAAGGCGGATCCACCCGTACTACCGTTTTACTGCGAACTCGCTCTCAAGCGAGGGCGTGCATACGTCCACAACGTCACTGCCAATGCCCCGCCTGATGGCCTTGTGGACGACACATTTAAACCGCTCGGTCCCAAGGTAAACGAGTTACGCAGATTCATGATCGACAACGACTATGTTGTAACGCCTACCGATAAGAATCTCGGCCTAGCGGTGTCAGAGCGGACCTGGATCATAGATAATACCACCGCATGTTTATCTAATGAGCGCGAATACAAACGCCTCGATAACGCTGCTGCGAAACAGATCCTCGACAAAAAATGTAACGAGATGATCCTACTCTCTCAGCGGTCGGATATATACTGTTGGAAATATGGTACTCTCGATGAATATCTCAAGAGTCTTGTTACCGCCCCTACGGCAGACCACCATATTCCGCGCTTTTATGGAATTCCCAAGATCCATAAGTTACCGGTCAAATTCAGGCCTATCCTACCCTGCCATAGCGCCATACAGAACCCGGCCGCTAAATTTATTAGCAAAATGCTCAAACCTCTAGTTGCAGAGGCGCAAACTGTCATCCATGGCAGCAAAGACCTTGCGATAAAATTGAGTCAACTCCAACTGATTCCCGGAGCCAAATTCTACATCGTCACAGGCGATGTAGTTGCGTATTACCCCAACATTCCCTTGGAACTTTGTCTTGACCGCATCTTCGGCATGTTTGTCGAATGGGTGTATCAGAATGAGGGGGACGAGAATGCGCATTGGAACGGGTTAAGCATTAATACATTCTTAATGTTCTTTAATGACTGTCTCAGAGTTGGTAACACGGAGTTGTTAACACAGTTCGACGGGCAGATATACCAGCAACTCAACGGCCTAGCAATGGGCGTTGCAGATTCACCAGACCTCGCCAATTTGTATGGGTGGTTCTGCGAAAAACGTGATGGTATTCTGAATCACCCCCGTGTGGCCTATTACGGCCGATATATCGACGATTGTCTCGGCATTGTATATGCCAGCAGCCCTCAGGAAGCGCTGGCTCTCATGACCGAAAATGTAACAATCGACCACTGTGTTATAACGTGGGACGTGGGCAACGCCCAGCCTTTCTTAGATATGCTGCTCTATAAGGATAATAGAGGTAAACTGCAGCATAGACCTTATCAGAAGGCCAAATCGCTCCACCAGAGAATACCCTATGTCTCTGCTCACCCGATAGACGTCAAACGAGGTACGTTCTACGGTGAAATGAGTCGCCTCGCCACGCTCAGTAGTACCTACGAAAACTATCTGGACGCGATAGATTGGTTGGTAACCATCTATACGCAGCGTGGTTACGACGAGGCGCTGCTGTTGTCTTGGAGACGCAATAAACTCCAGGAGAGATGGCAAAATCGCCATACGACCAAATCCGATGTCGCAGCGACAAGCGCGGCCCTGGTGCTCAAAACCGAGTACAACACAGCATGGGATTTATTCTCCGTCACTAAATTAGGAGACACGATCCTAGGATATATGCGCACTTGGCTGTATAAAGCCGAGCGTATGGAATTCAACTTTCGAATTCCCCCCGGAGCCAGTGGGCTATACGGATGACGTGGACCGAAAACCCCGCTTTCTTCTGGAAAGTGTGCGCGCAGACGGAACACCGACTGAGGTCCCTGACCTCCGGAAGACGGATATCCTAGACCGTCGAATGCTAGTGTCGCGGAAACGCACCACGCAGCTTTTCGATCTTACCAGTCTTTGGAAAAAGATCGTGTTGGAAAAGATAGCAGACAAGGATACCGGTGATCTGGATTCCATCCATCCAGCGGACCAACCCGGTCCGGCCGGCCCGCCTGAACCCGTTCTACCAGCAAGGTGGCGGCGTCTACGATCAGGAAAAGTGATCGATCTAGAAGACCCCGACCACTCTGTACAACGGAGGTCTGCTTCCCCCGCTTTTGTGGGGGATACTGCTGATCTAATGGCAGAGACTATTCTACGAGTCTCAAAGCCCTAAAGGCTTCCAGCATCGCGAAAAGACGATGATACAGATGGAGCCCCTCTACTGCAGGGCCTCAACTCACTGCTAGGGCGCTTCGGCCCCCCGGCGAGCCTAGTCTGTAATGGACAAGGTATCTGTTCGCTCCGGCTGCAGACTAAGTTAGTGCGGGAGAACCGGCACGTACGCATGTATGATGCTACCGCTTGAAGTTGAGTGCTAGTAGCACCGCTGAGTTGTCTCGGGGTGTATAGGAAAACCGGGAAGACATCTTTGACCGGAAGATCGGCTTAGTAGGGAATGAAAGGAGTGTCTGACGGCCCCAAGGGAGCCCCTCCTGTTCAGCGCCTGGCTGGAATCCTGGGTAACCAGGGGGTCCGAACGGTGAAACACCAAGTAGGAATCCAATCTCCACTTCGAGGGAGAACGGACGAAGAGTCTGGCCACATCCGGCGCGTACGACCAGCGAAGCTCACCATAGCCTAGCTCTGAGTATACCCGAAAAGCTTTGCAGTATTTTATCTATATTTAGTGACGTTAAACCGTACCATTAAGTATGGTAAGGTGGATCTAACACTTATCCTAATCGAAAGTGTTCGCGAGGCTAGTGCAGGTATCTTACCCGAAAGATACTAGATAGCGGGAGAAGACGGACTCAATACATGTCCGACTGCACAGTCAACCTTACCCTAACGTGCGTGATCGGTGTCATAGCCTATTCCATACGCGTAATCTCACTGGGACCTTAGCCTTAACCTAACTTTTAACGGCTAACCCTAACGTGCTAACCCTAACCCTAACCCTAACCGGTTAAACTTAGAAACCTAACGGTGGCACACCCCCGGCAAGGGGTGAGATAATATTACGTAAGTGGTCTAGACCGATCCCGGAGATTGCCGAAGAAGCATCGGCCCGAGAGACCTTACGGCCCGACTCGGCTACTGCGCCACCCGGCTCGGCTAATTAATTACCGCAGCCGTGAGAGAATTCTCACGCAGAAGCGCAACCGGAAAGATCCGAGTGACAACCGGCAAGATCCGGCTTTAATTTCCGCTGCGTAATCTCCGCTCTCCCACGTTTTATTAATGGTCCGTGCGCGTTCCCTTCCCGTATAAATACAGGTAAGGAACAAGAAATTCTTTTCACTAGTTCGCCAGAGGTCTGATGAGTCCCCGGACGAAATAGGTGGCAATGGAAGCGGTCGCCCCATCGCCTATTACCTATCTGGCACCATCCCTACACTACCCCCCTCACACTTTTGCTTCGCAAAAGTGTTCGGCCCCCCCTAACCCTAACCGGTTAACTTAGAGAACCTAACGGTGGCACACCCCCGGCAAGGGGTGAGATAATATTACGTAAGTGGTCTAGACTGATCCCGGAGATAGCCGAAAGAAGCATCGGACCGAAGACCGAACGGCCCGACTCGGTTACTGCGACACCCGGCTCGGCAATTTAATTACCGTCAGCCGTGAGAGAATTCTCACGCAGAAGCGCAACCGGAAAGATCCGAGTGACAACCGGCAAGATCCGGCTTTAATTTCCGCTGCGTCTATCTCCGCTCTTCCCACGTTTCACTGATGGTCCGTGCGCGGTACTCTTCCCGTATAAATACAGCGTGAGTACCAAGAAATTCTTTTCACTATTCCGCCAGAGGTCTGATGAGTCCCCGGACGAAATAGGTGGTTGAGAGCTGGTCGCCCTCAGCCTATTACCTATCTGGCCCCCCATCCCACACTATCCCCGCTCGCACTCTCGCTTCGCTCGAGTGCTCGCTCCCCCCTAACCCTAACGTCACGTGACCGGTTAACTAACGAGCCGCGGGGCCTGCGGCTGACTAAGCGTTCACCGGGTATAACGCGGCCGGTTAACACCCGGCACGGCGCACCAATGACACGTGATTGCAGGGTCTGAAAGCGACTGCGTGGGAGAAATTCCTTAGTATGGCGGTCATAAGTCCTGAAAAGGAAATTTCATGAGCCAGTCTGCCCAGGACAATACAAAATCATGGTGAGGTGTACATAAGCCGGTTAGTATGTCCTAAGGTGGTGTGGGTTTAGGGGTGTGCGCCCCTACTGATGAGACCAAAAGGTCGAAACCC
>JAGTXK010000082.1:0-10065 GCA_019096195.1 Boletus sp. NGJ
ATATAGATTGCAAAAGTTTCGATCTTCAGGCTTACATATAATAGCATCATTCTCTTGATATTCTGCTCCCCAAAGCTCTAATGCGTTGATGGTTGGATCACCCAATGAAAACTCCTTAGAAAATATAACTGCTCCCGCGAATCCGGGCTCTACCAGTTCTTTTAGAACATTTCCATTTCCACCGGCTCCTTGATCATGTATAGCAAGTATTGGATTGTTTTCGCCCATTTCTACGCATGCTCTAACCACTCTATTTAATTTATTTTCCATTTCAGCATCCCCTCTTTGCACGGCATTGAAGTCTAATTCGCAACTGTTGTCACCTTGTACTTCAACGGAACTAGCCGCACCTCCCCCAACACCAATTCTATATACAGGACCACCAATTTTTGCTAATAAAAACTCCTTTAGTTGGGTCATATTTTTCCCTCATACGAGAATCCATTGTACCCATTCCACCACTAAACATTATGGGTTTAACAAATTCTTCGCGCTCTCCACTTGCATTTCTGTTGCTATATGAGTACGTAAAGCCTGTTATAAGAGGCTCACCAAATTTATTACCATAATCAGATGCACCATTACTTGCTTCAATCAAAATTTTCGTCGGATTAGCAAAACTGGGAGGATATGTTAAGCTTAAGTCTTCATAAGGTAGTGAATAACCAGGTATATTTAAGGCACCAACACAATATCCTGCAGTACCAGCTATTGGCAATCCACCTCGACCTACACCTTGAACATCCCTGTAAAAAAAATGGTTATTTTTTATTAGATTATTAGATTTAAAAAAATCAATAAAAAAATATGTATATGTTACCGTTAATCTATAAAATTGGTCAATTTGCAAAATGACCAAGGAGTGTATATAATGTCAAAGGGAAAATTTCATGGATTTTATAAAATAACTGGTCAATTTGTAATATTATGACATATGGGCAAATTTCATACATTTACTATAGCATATATATTGAGAGAAGAACTACAACCATAGCCGGAAGTATTAGGGCTCCGACAAAGAAACCCTAACAACCGCAGATAAGGCTAAACTAAAGGGAAGATTACTTGCATCAGTAAACTAATCTCCTTTCACCAAGGAGCACAACATTCTACTCGGATACTAATATCACCTCAACTTTCATCGTGAAAACCCATGCAAAGTTCTCACCATCTTTGAGACCTACCTATACTCGAGATGTCAATAACTTGTTGATCATCACCTTTCCCTAATGGTTTCCTCAGTAAAGAAGACTACAAAGTTGGACTAAAATATGAAACCTATGCGGACTGTAGCATTGGGCAGCATTATGGTTTTGTTGCATCCTATCGTTCAACTAGTCGCCCTAGTTTTTCTTGTACATTTTTAGCAGGCGACGTTCCGCACCCATGTTATTGTGGAGTGCGATGTTTTGATGAGGACAGTCGGTCCAATCCTGTATAGTCTGTTTCAAATCGAAATCCAATTGCATACTTTTCAATGTGGGGAAATTAAACATTTTATAATAAATGAAAAAAGACCAACCGCTACAAGTGGGATTTGAACTCAGACCAGCATAGTGTTGTACAAGGAGTATGTGACTACCCTATGCTATCGCCTTCCCCAGCCGCATTATGTCATTTGTTTAACTGGACAAGAAATCCTACCAACCTGGAATTCCGACAAAGCAGGGCGCTTGAGCTAATTTTCAATAAATGCTTAAAATTCTGGCAAAACAAAGGCATCTCTAGAGAGACACAATGGGATCCTCTCTTCAAATTATTCAAAATGTCTGTTAAGATTTAATATAAGTAACCTGAGAATCATCTTCGCTATCACACTATCATCATTATTATTATTTTATTTCCGAGGCATGGTATTGTTTTCCATAGTCAGCTGATTTCGGGAATAAGGTGACTAGCCCTATGTCCCTAGCACTCCATTTATACCGTCCCCTCGTGCTGGGTGCATGTTTGAGAGAGTAGCTTCGATGTTGTTTTGATAGGAAAAACCCTATAAGAAAATTCCATAAGAAACCGTCCAATATGTAAACCAGTTCCACCAATAAGAAATCCAATTGGAACGTTACTTGAGTAAAGAGCCACCTAGTGGCAAATTGAGAGAAAGCTCCCCTATAGTTACGGGAGGCACTACAAACCATTCATGCGGAACGACTGATTTCTCTCGATCAATTGAAATTCTTAGAATTTGGTTGTTTTTCTGTTTTGGCGTAAACAATTCCTGAAATTGAAAGCGTCTTTCTTTTACATGGGGGCTGGCTTGTTGAATTTGTGCCATTTCTTAATCGACTCTCGATAAAAGAAGTTCTTTTTTCAAATCAATTTGGCTCGTGTTTAAACAAATTTAATTTTTTTTTAATTTGTGAATGAATGTATGTATGTATAAGAGACATTAGCACAGGTTTCCAGACCTTCTTCGAAACTAAGCTCTGCCTAAACCCTAGGGTATTTGTTAACTTCATACAATTTGAAAGACTAACAACCCAAAAAGCTAATTGAACAACCACCTGCGTGATTATTCAAGGTCCTTACCAAACCAATCAAACCTTTTGATAATAATTTTCATCTATTTTCCAATTGGGTCCTTCTTGGATTATTCACATGTTCCATTCAATCTAGTTGCCTTAGCTTTTCCTGTCAAAAAATCGTATGTTATTCTGTTTTTGTTTATTCGCTCTGCCTTCATGTCTGAAAACTTACAAAGTGTTTTTAAAAAGTTTTAATTTGAAAGAAAAGAATGTTCCCTCTGACAAAAATTGCTTTTATAGTTGTATAGTGCATCAACTTTGGTGTTTAGAGGCCAAGCGATGCCCACTTCTCTATGTTAATCCGTAAGTTACGGTTTGAGTGCTCCGCCTCATGTCGACAGTATCAAAGAAACTCAATGGGCTAATGAAGATGTTTTTAACGCAGTCATCTCCATATATGACATTTGCATTGTAGTTATTAGAGCGGACACCGGATGTCAAATGGTCCTTGGGAGATTTGGTTTACGTTGTTTACTATCTTAACCAACATTACAACTCTGTTGAGTTTATAGATCAGGTTTTACGAATATCTACATTCGATATATACAAGATTTTTGACAGTTTTGTATTTTTTTAGAGAATATTATTACCGAAACTAGTCAAGATTATAACATCCACGCTTCTCGTTCATCCAAGCAATTAGAACCCTCGCAAGTAAGCATAAGTCATTAAATTATAAACAGTGTATTTATATCCCATATCGTTTTTCAGTGCACTATTACAAGTATTTCAGATAGTTTTCTAAATATGGAAAACGATGTAGGATCCCATGAATTGCGCACTTCCACCCAAAGTGTAGATGTACTTCCTTCTATTGTGAAAGACTTGACCACTGGATATCGTATAGCAACTTGGAATGTAAGAGGAGTTTCTAAACCTATAAGTCAAAGTCATCTTGATCAAAGGCTCATAGAACAAGATATTGATATAGCCGGATTCCAGGAAACTATGACATTGAGCCAGTTTGTGAGTACCAAACACTTTAAGTGGTATCTAAGTAGCAAGACGCCTCAGACTGGAAACAATTTCCGACATGGAGTTTGTTGATTCGGAAAGGCCTAAATATTCGTGTGCATATTTTAAGAAGAGTTTCTTCACGAATGTTAGTGGCTATTTTAGAAGACGCAACAGGTGTTTAAATTCCCAAATCATAGTAACTCATCTGCCTTTTCAGTCCCAAGATTTATGTAAGGTCTACGCCACAATTAGCAACGAGATGAATAAGCTATCTATTACATTAAAAGCTAAGCTAATTTTACTAGGTGATTTTAACTCCCATTTGGGACAAGATCTTCTAAGTTCAGCGAGCAGTAAAAATATTATCGGACCTTATCTATATCACTTCAAAACCAACGATTTGGGTTTTAACTTTATGGATTTTTTAAGACAGCATTCATTGAAAGTAAATACAACTTTCGGTAAGCATAATGCCAAAGTAACTAGAACAGGGTTCGTCCTTTTCCTGGGCCAGAGCAAAGAAGCCCTTTTGGAGCCCTCTAGAAGCCCTGATTTTTGTTTCTTGGATCCTCTTTCCCAAAACTTAAAAACCAACGATTTTTGAAAGCACAAACCGGCAACTTCCAAGATTTCATTTACAAGAGGCCATCGATCTTTATGGTTTTGCTTTTTAAAAATAAATGGTTGAAAGTGGAGGTTGTTTGTTCTAGTGGGTTTGAGCATCGGTCTCCTACACTAGACATCCTGGGTGCAAAAACCCGACTCTCACTCTCGTAAATCTGCCTTTGATTTTTAATAATCGACCCTTTAAATAATGCTTTAATAGTTTTTCTATTAAAAATTAAAGGAAATCCCTTTAAAAAACACTAGTTCCTTTTGTAATCCGCGAGAGGTCTGTTTATAATCAATGAAAAAGAAAGCTCTGAGACTGGTGGGCTTTGATAACAGAGTTGCTTGTGGAAATATGTGAGTGCCATTGGGTTTGAACTTGGAAGTCTTGCGTGAAATGCGAGAGCACTAATACTTCAGCCAGTCTTATGTTGACGTTTATGTTTCTCTTGATTTGGTTTTGTTGATGACCTTCCCCTATTATATCCAGTAGGGTGAGACTCTGTTTTTGTTTTAATAGATTTTCCTTTAATTTTTTTTTTCGAAATCAAAGGCAGATTTACGAGAGTGCTGCATTCCCTTTTGAAAAGCAGTTCTGATTGGAACGCGGCCGCTGATTATAGATAAGGGAAGCGGATGTGAGCAAGAAGCGGAAGTCGATCGACTGTGCTGTTTACATCTGAGTTTTTTATTACATTACATTTTTGTAAACTGGAAACTGTAACAAAAAGTTTAAAATAACGGAATGCCCCGCGCTAGCGGAAAATTTTGAGAATATTTAGGGCTATTTCTTCAATATAAATTTCTTTGGTAAGATTTTTGAAATTGGAGCCCTTTTTGCAATATAAGGCTAAAAGTAGCCTTTTTGAAGCCTTTTGAAGCCCCGTTGACTGGAACCCTGTAGAAGAATAAAAGACAGTTTTTCTCAGCTGGGTTGTCACCTAGGTGACATCCCAGCTGAGAAAAACTGTCTTTTATTCTTCTACAGGGTTCCAGTCAACGGGGCTTCAAAAGGCTTCAAAAAGGCTACTTTTAGCCTTATATTGCAAAAAGGGCTCCAATTTCAAAAATCTTACCAAAGAAATTTATATTGAAGAAATAGCCCTAAATATTCTCAAAATTTTCCGCTAGCGCGGGGCATTCCGTTATTTTAAACTTTTTGTTACAGTTTCCAGTTTACAAAAATGTAATGTAATAAAAAACTCAGATGTAAACAGCACAGTCGATCGACTTCCGCTTCTTGCTCACATCCGCTTCCCTTATCTATAATCAGCGGCCGCGTTCCAATCAGAACTGCTTTTCAAAAGGGAATGCAGCACTCTCGTAAATCTGCCTTTGATTTCGAAAAAAAAAATTAAAGGAAAATCTATTAAAACAAAAACAGAGTCTCACCCTACTGGATATAATAGGGGAAGGTCATCAACAAAACCAAATCAAGAGAAACATAAACGTCAACATAAGACTGGCTGAAGTATTAGTGCTCTCGCATTTCACGCAAGACTTCCAAGTTCAAACCCAATGGCACTCACATATTTCCACAAGCAACTCTGTTATCAAAGCCCACCAGTCTCAGAGCTTTCTTTTTCATTGATTATAAACAGACCTCTCGCGGATTACAAAAGGAACTAGTGTTTTTTAAAGGGATTTCCTTTAATTTTTAATAGAAAAACTATTAAAGCATTATTTAAAGGGTCGATTATTAAAAATCAAAGGCAGATTTACGAGAGTGAGAGTCGGGTTTTTGCACCCAGGATGTCTAGTGTAGGAGACCGATGCTCAAACCCACTAGAACAAACAACCTCCACTTTCAACCATTTATTTTTAAAAAGCAAAACCATAAAGATCGATGGCCTCTTGTAAATGAAATCTTGGAAGTTGCCGGTTTGTGCTTTCAAAAATCGTTGGTTTTTAAGTTTTGGGAAAGAGGATCCAAGAAACAAAAATCAGGGCTTCTAGAGGGCTCCAAAAGGGCTTCTTTGCTCTGGCCCAGGAAAAGGACGAACCCTGTTCTAGTTACTTTGGCATTATGCTTACCGAAAGTTGTATTTACTTTCAATGAATGCTGTCTTAAAAAATCCATAAAGTTAAAACCCAAATCGTTGGTTTTGAAGTGATATAGATAAGGTCCGATAATATTTTTACTGCTCGCTGAACTTAGAAGATCTTGTCCCAAATGGGAGTTAAAATCACCTAGTAAAATTAGCTTAGCTTTTAATGTAATAGATAGCTTATTCATCTCGTTGCTAATTGTGGCGTAGACCTTACATAAATCTTGGGACTGAAAAGGCAGATGAGTTACTATGATTTGGGAATTTAAACACCTGTTGCGTCTTCTAAAATAGCCACTAACATTCGTGAAGAAACTCTTCTTAAAATATGCACACGAATATTTAGGCCTTTCCGAATCAACAAACTCCATGTCGGAAATTGTTTCCAGTCTGAGGCGTCTTGCTACTTAGATACCACTTAAAGTGTTTGGTACTCACAAACTGGCTCAATGTCATAGTTTCCTGGAATCCGGCTATATCAATATCTTGTTCTATGAGCCTTTGATCAAGATGACTTTGACTTATAGGTTTAGAAACTCCTCTTACATTCCAAGTTGCTATACGATATCCAGTGGTCAAGTCTTTCACAATAGAAGGAAGTACATCTACACTTTGGGTGGAAGTGCGCAATTCATGGGATCCTACATCGTTTTCCATATTTAGAAAACTATCTGAAATACTTGTAATAGTGCACTGAAAAACGATATGGGATATAAATACACTGTTTATAATTTAATGACTTATGCTTACTTGCGAGGGTTCTAATTGCTTGGATGAACGAGAAGCGTGGATGTTATAATCTTGACTAGTTTCGGTAATAATATTCTCTAAAAAAATACAAAACTGTCAAAAATCTTGTATATATCGAATGTAGATATTCGTAAAACCTGATCTATAAACTCAACAGAGTTGTAATGTTGGTTAAGATAGTAAACAACGTAAACCAAATCTCCCAAGGACCATTTGACATCCGGTGTCCGCTCTAATAACTACAATGCAAATGTCATATATGGAGATGACTGCGTTAAAAACATCTTCATTAGCCCATTGAGTTTCTTTGATACTGTCGACATGAGGCGGAGCACTCAAACCGTAACTTACGGATTAACATAGAGAAGTGGGCATCGCTTGGCCTCTAAACACCAAAGTTGATGCACTATACAACTATAAAAGCAATTTTTGTCAGAGGGAACATTCTTTTCTTTCAAATTAAAACTTTTTAAAAACACTTTGTAAGTTTTCAGACATGAAGGCAGAGCGAATAAACAAAAACAGAATAACATACGATTTTTTGACAGGAAAAGCTAAGGCAACTAGATTGAATGGAACATGTGAATAATCCAAGAAGGACCCAATTGGAAAATAGATGAAAATTATTATCAAAAGGTTTGATTGGTTTGGTAAGGACCTTGAATAATCACGCAGGTGGTTGTTCAATTAGCTTTTTGGGTTGTTAGTCTTTCAAATTGTATGAAGTTAACAAATACCCTAGGGTTTAGGCAGAGCTTAGTTTCGAAGAAGGTCTGGAAACCTGTGCTAATGTCTCTTATACATACATACATTCATTCACAAATTAAAAAAAAATTAAATTTGTTTAAACACGAGCCAAATTGATTTGAAAAAAGAACTTCTTTTATCGAGAGTCGATTAAGAAATGGCACAAATTCAACAAGCCAGCCCCCATGTAAAAGAAAGACGCTTTCAATTTCAGGAATTGTTTACGCCAAAACAGAAAAACAACCAAATTCTAAGAATTTCAATTGATCGAGAGAAATCAGTCGTTCCGCATGAATGGTTTGTAGTGCCTCCCGTAACTATAGGGGAGCTTTCTCTCAATTTGCCACTAGGTGGCTCTTTACTCAAGTAACGTTCCAATTGGATTTCTTATTGGTGGAACTGGTTTACATATTGGACGGTTTCTTATGGAATTTTCTTATAGGGTTTTTCCTATCAAAACAACATCGAAGCTACTCTCTCAAACATGCACCCAGCACGAGGGGACGGTATAAATGGAGTGCTAGGGACATAGGGCTAGTCACCTTATTCCCGAAATCAGCTGACTATGGAAAACAATACCATGCCTCGGAAATAAAATAATAATAATGATGATAGTGTGATAGCGAAGATGATTCTCAGGTTACTTATATTAAATCTTAACAGACATTTTGAATAATTTGAAGAGAGGATCCCATTGTGTCTCTCTAGAGATGCCTTTGTTTTGCCAGAATTTTAAGCATTTATTGAAAATTAGCTCAAGCGCCCTGCTTTGTCGGAATTCCAGGTTGGTAGGATTTCTTGTCCAGTTAAACAAATGACATAATGCGGCTGGGGAAGGCGATAGCATAGGGTAGTCACATACTCCTTGTACAACACTATGCTGGTCTGAGTTCAAATCCCACTTGTAGCGGTTGGTCTTTTTTCATTTATTATAAAATGTTTAATTTCCCCACATTGAAAAGTATGCAATTGGATTTCGATTTGAAACAGACTATACAGGATTGGACCGACTGTCCTCATCAAAACATCGCACTCCACAATAACATGGGTGCGGAACGTCGCCTGCTAAAAATGTACAAGAAAAACTAGGGCGACTAGTTGAACGATAGGATGCAACAAAACCATAATGCTGCCCAATGCTACAGTCCGCATAGGTTTCATATTTTAGTCCAACTTTGTAGTCTTCTTTACTGAGGAAACCATTAGGGAAAGGTGATGATCAACAAGTTATTGACATCTCGAGTATAGGTAGGTCTCAAAGATGGTGAGAACTTTGCATGGGTTTTCACGATGAAAGTTGAGGTGATATTAGTATCCGAGTAGAATGTTGTGCTCCTTGGTGAAAGGAGATTAGTTTACTGATGCAAGTAATCTTCCCTTTAGTTTAGCCTTATCTGCGGTTGTTAGGGTTTCTTTGTCGGAGCCCTAATACTTCCGGCTATGGTTGTAGTTCTTCTCTCAATATATATGCTATAGTAAATGTATGAAATTTGCCCATATGTCATAATATTACAAATTGACCAGTTATTTTATAAAATCCATGAAATTTTCCCTTTGACATTATATACACTCCTTGGTCATTTTGCAAATTGACCAATTTTATAGATTAACGGTAACATATACATATTTTTTTATTGATTTTTTTAAATCTAATAATCTAATAAAAAATAACCATTTTTTTTACAGGGATGTTCAAGGTGTAGGTCGAGGTGGATTGCCAATAGCTGGTACTGCAGGATATTGTGTTGGTGCCTTAAATATACCTGGTTATTCACTACCTTATGAAGACTTAAGCTTAACATATCCTCCCAGTTTTGCTAATCCGACGAAAATTTTGATTGAAGCAAGTAATGGTGCATCTGATTATGGTAATAAATTTGGTGAGCCTCTTATAACAGGCTTTACGTACTCATATAGCAACAGAAATGCAAGTGGAGAGCGCGAAGAATTTGTTAAACCCATAATGTTTAGTGGTGGAATGGGTACAATGGATTCTCGTATGAGGGAAAAATATGACCCAACTAAAGGAGTTTTTATTAGCAAAAATTGGTGGTCCTGTATATAGAATTGGTGTTGGGGGAGGTGCGGCTAGTTCCGTTGAAGTACAAGGTGACAACAGTTGCGAATTAGACTTCAATGCCGTGCAAAGAGGGGATGCTGAAATGGAAAATAAATTAAATAGAGTGGTTAGAGCATGCGTAGAAATGGGCGAAAACAATCCAATACTTGCTATACATGATCAAGGAGCCGGTGGAAATGGAAATGTTCTAAAAGAACTGGTAGAGCCCGGATTCGCGGGAGCAGTTATATTTTCTAAGGAGTTTTCATTGGGTGATCCAACCATCAACGCATTAGAGCTTTGGGGAGCAGAATATCAAGAGAATGATGCTATTATATGTAAGCCTGAAGATCGAAACTTTTGCAATCTA